>CAXAMN010026805.1:1480717-1497596 GCA_963970005.1 Durusdinium trenchii
TGCAAAGCCCAATTCCAATCAGTCATCCAGGCCCAGTACTACTAAGCGAGTTTCTCAACTTTTGTTGGGCCTGGTGGGCACATTGTGTTTCAAAATAATGATCTTCTCTCCATTACATAAAGAATGTGGAGGGAGAAGCCCATTTCATAAAGAATGTGGAGGGAGAAGCCCAAAAAGTACTACCTTTGCAACAATGAGAATGCTTATGTGCAAGGAAGGGTAGAGTCGGATCCAGAGGTTGCTTTAAACAAATAAAAGTTGGATTGCTTGGGAAACAGGAGCACAAGAACGTATCTAGACCGCAACCGTGGACACTCTTTCAAAACATGACAAAATCTAAGAAAAACACAACAAAAACGCGTAAAAACCACACCCGCATAACGTCGAGCTCTCTTTATTTTGTATCTTACTATTATATATATATATACTATAAATTATACTATATATTGTATAATATATGTTTTTGTGTGTAACATGTCTGCCAGATGGTGGAGACACGTGGAGAACAATTGACACAGTTGCACTGGGAGTGGTCAGAAGGTACACATAAACCTTAGGCCTTGGGAGTTTGGATTAGGCCAGAGGGCAGCGAACGATGGAACTTGGTCTCCTGACAATACGGTTTACCTACAAACCGCAAGTGAGTGTTGGAGTATCCTTCTCGACACGTTTCATCCTCTAACTGGACCCCAAGACCGCTACTTGCTGCCCCAGCGCACCAAAAGTCTTTGCCAGGCCAAACCTCAAGTTGCGCAGCGGGCTCGGACTTCTGAGGCCTTGGTGGGCTGGTGAGGTGAATTTGTGTGTGCCATGTGCTCAGAAAACGACAGGGCATGTAGATCAACAAAAACAAATAAAGGATCAACAACAATATTCCTTTATAGGCCTCTGCTGCTGCTCTCCTGGCCCTGTGGTCTGCGGGTCCTCCGTTTGGCCCCCTGGTCCTTTGGTACTGGTTTGGTCCCGTGGTCTCCTTGTCCTTTGCCCTCCTGGTCCTCTGGTCTGAGGGTTTCCTATGGTTTTCTCCTTGTTCTTTCACTGATGCTTTTTGATGCCTTTGGTCCTTTCTCTTGTAGTTTATTGGCCGCAGTTTTCCTGCAAACGTATAATGTTTTTGGCTTCTGTTGGTTAGGTCCTTTTGTGCACTTTTAGATGCCCTTCACTGAAAGGGCGATAGGGTACATAGTTTCTAGTGAGTTCTTTTGTGGTGCTGTGTGTTAACGTTTGGTTCGCTTTGGGGGGGAGGCGCTGCGCCCCCCCCCCAACCCCCCTCCAGCACCAGAAAATCTGCACTCTCCACTGCGCCTGCCACGAAAACATACGAAAACTAATTATGTAAAGGGTCGCCCATCTCATTTGCAGATTGTCCTCCTCTTGCCCTTTTCTTGGCCGCGCCCCTGTCTGTAGGGCTAGAATATTTGTTGATTCCCTTTTTATGTTTTTTTAAATCCCCGTTGAATATTTTTTTGATTTCCTTTTGATTTTTTGTTGAACCCTTACCCAAACGACAGGCCACCGCTCTTAGGTTGGAGGCCACCGCTTCTAGGTTGGAATGAACACTGGTCGTGCAGCCCTGTTTTCTTTCTGGACGGAGGCTCCACGTAGCGGACTCACCTGGCTGGAGGATGTCGGAGGCATCGGTGCTTTACCGTTCTGGTTTCACCTTCGAAAATAGCTTTGGTCAGCACTGGGTTGGTGGAGCAGAACAGTGGCATGGTCCAAAGAAGCCAAGAAGAGAAGATTGAAGTGGCCCTTGATATTCAGGTTGAAGTTGAAGAACTTCATTTGCATCAGCTGGATCCAAAAAATCAGAAGCCTTTCAGGACCACCGGCCATACGAGGAGAGCCGGACGGTTCGGGATGTTTTGTTAGTTTCTCATTGGTGGTGGCAGACACTGGATCACAAGCATGTGACACTGGCATTGGGCCTTTTGCGGCTAGCAGCTAGGGCATTTCACCGAATTCTGTCTCCTTCAAGAACCTTCAAGACGTTCTGCCTAAGCTTTAGCCAGCAATTTGGTTTGAGTTTGTTCCTTTGCGGCACATGTACTCTATAGGAAGTCCATTCTTGTAAGATAAGTGAAGCCGCTTAGCCTTGAAACGACGGCTGCAGGTCACAGAGTCCGACAGCAGGCAGCTTTTGGTTCAACAAATGCAGCTCCATTCACACCGCACTTGTCGCTGGCCAGTTTATTCCACGTCCGTATAGGGGGCACTTCTCGAAAAGTTCCCATGTTTCAGGAAGAATTCAATTGTAATTCTAATTCTTGTTTCTAATAGCTTCTTGTTCCTAGTAGTAAGGCCAGGAGCCCCTAGTAGTCCGAGACCTTGTACGTCATGGGGCAACACGTTGTCTCGGTTCACCGGAAGGCCACCCAAACTGGGCAGGTGAAGGAGCATGTGGTCCATTAACGGGGCAGAGGACCCCTGCACCAATTTGGCCCAAACAGAGCCATGGATCTTCCCAGCACCGTGCGAGTCAGCGCCCAAACGCGGGAGCTGATCGAACTTTGGCCAGAAGCCTTGAGGGACAGAGAAGGACCTGGTTTGGTCATGTCCAATGGTATGACATGTGGTACACTGCAGTAAACTCAACAAAGTTACCAGCTTGTCAGCATGCTGTGTGCTTTTCAGTGAGTTTGGGTCGCAGTTTGGCATTGGAATCCCGCATCGCCACTTTGCAGTTGTTTGATGTGTCATGTGACTGAGGAAAAGCGGGAAGCCTTGCAGTCAGAGGGACCGCCCCAGACCGTCCAGGACGGTTTTGGTTGGGAAGTG
Organism: Durusdinium trenchii; assembly: GCA_963970005.1. NCBI lineage: Eukaryota > Dinophyceae > Suessiales > Symbiodiniaceae > Durusdinium > Durusdinium trenchii. The sequence continues at coordinate 1,483,496 of CAXAMN010026805.1, forward strand.
AGCCCTGAATCGCCAAGATGGCGATACAGGTGGAGAGATTTGAGAGATGTCCAATTCCCTGCAACAGTGCGTAATTCGTTTGTACTTTGCTTGGTGCCATTCCCCCATTCGCCAGAGCCATGGCAAGCTCCACGGAAGCCACAGCCTAATGGGCCTTGGGCTTGGGGGAGTGGACTCCGGGTTTCTCGGGGTTTCGGGGGGGGGTCGATGGCAGGGGGACCGACCTCCGGATACCTCCGGTCGTTGAAACGGGGCCATCCACTTATAGATGGAAGCGATGGGTTCAGGTGTTCGGACGGATGGCCCCCACATGCAGCTCATGCCGCCGCCGCTGTGTTCGGGCGGATCAGCTGACAATGACCATGAGACATCGTCATCGTCCGCAGTGGTTCGCAGGAGACTTCTTCGGTGGAGGCCCCTGGGGCGACCGAAAGTGTCACTGAACTTCTCACCCGCCCTGATGCCGGCGTTCAAAGGGTGGTTTTGGGCGCAGTAACCATGTGAACCCCCCCAAACCTGAAGCGCCTGCTGTCAAAAATGGGGCGATTGGACGTTTCTTCTTCTTGCCAGCCTTAATTTGTCACTGTGGTTAGGTGTGTCTGTTTGAAGGGATCTTCGGCTTCCACCTGAACCATCGTGTGCACTTAAGTTTGATTGAGAAATCGGACGTTGATACAGCATGTACTTGTAGAACGGTATTGGACAATGGATGACAGGCGGCGTATTCAGGTTTGTTATTAGAGGACAAGTGACAACACAATACAACATATATGCCCACTGGTATTCCAGGAGGCCCAAGACCTGTCACGCGAAAAAAACAAAAAACTTACAAGCTAGTTTACAATTAGGTCCTTTTTGTTGAGGGACATCCCACGTTGGCAGATCATCAGTGATCATCATCATCCCACTTACCATAGATTTCCGAGTTCCCTGTGGCTGGTCCCACCGCTTGCTTTGCCCAACATTCACCGAGGCCATGATGCTGCAGATGGCCAGCCACCCATTGGGCGCACGTTGCGAGGCCAGCCATTCGGCGAGTGGGCGTTCGTGGAGGAGGTTTAGTTCGGATGCTTGGAATATCTTGGAATTGGATGGAATTTCAGTATTGTTTGTTTTTGTAAGGGCTTGGTTGCAGCCCCACTCAGCAGCTAACCAATGGTAAGGGAATTTGGAACATCAATGTTCCACGCGACGGTGCATGTGATCAAACCAAATCAAGGTGGATTTTCCGGGGCCAACATGGGGCCAAAGGTCCATGTTCCAATTGCTGTTGGATCACGGATTTGGGTGCTTTTCCATCTACCTGAAGTCTCAGTTCGTACCTCGGACAATTGGTACCGAGTACCTGTTTTTGATGGGGTCATGTCCAATTTTCTGTACTTTGGAGGGTCCATCTATACGTTCACAGCAGATGCCCCACCGAAAGCCCATCCGCAGTGGATGTGGAGATCCGACTCGGTCAGGTCTCGCCCGGCGGACGCCGAGGGCAGGTGTGCTTCGTCGGACGCCCGGGAGGGCTGCAGATCCTGGTGGCGGTGGAGTTGGATATGAAGCTTGGCCGGTTGAGGGGACGCAGGTTGGCAGGGGAGTTGTGGAACTTGTGGGATGAGACATGGCAGGATGTGGCAGACATTTCGGGAGTTGTTCCAGTTTCAAGACTTTTCGATGCGCTGTGGATTCTTGATCTACAGTCAAGCGCACCCAGCGCGGGGTACTTGCCATTTCCCAGAAGACCTCCTTGAGTCTTGGAGTGTGGGGTTGGTTATGGGGTTGAATCTTCACACCAGGATGTCACACCATTTCACACCCAGGGGCTCAGCTTTGGCAACGAGGATAGGACAAGGAGCTGCTCAAGGGTTGGAGCAAATAGACGCGAATAGCCCAAATAGAGCAGTTTTATTTGTAAGTCTAATGCCCTAGTTTTGAAGACCTTCTTCTTCAACCCCTGAGCGGTATGCAGTTGGCCCCAGGACGAAGTGCTGCTTGGAGCCCTTTGGTAGCTGTGATTCTTGCAGGTTGGTCAGAGCTCCCGCCGTGGTGTCTCGGCTGAGGCCTGTAGCGGTCGTTTGCACCAGGACGGTGCCGGGGGACCCGACATGGCCACGAGCGGATGAAAGGCAGCAGCGGCATTTGATTGGATAGGGATCCTTTCGTTGAGCAAGCATAGGTTTGTTTGTTGGTTGGGCTACCAGTTGCAACTGGTAGCGGAGCCCTACGGGGCCCGCGTGTGAGAAAAGCGGCATGGCAGAGCAAGCAAAGCATGAGTCGGCGATCCGACGGTTCAGTGGTGATGGCAGCGAGCCTCAAAAGGATTACAAGCTTTGGAAGCGCTGGTCTCGAGCATTTCTGGCAGTGCAGCGTGCAAAGGGCACTGATGATTCGGTGTTTGGTGCAATGTTGTTTACAATGCTGGACGGGACGGCCCTTCGAGCTTTTGATGCTATCAATATGGACGAGTTGGAGCAGACAGGCGGACAGGACCTGATTTACCAGGTGCTGGATGACAGATTCCCGGAGGAGGCGACCCATGATCGACTTGGAGAGGTGTTGGACAGAGTGTTTGACCTAAAGGTTGACAAGGGTGAATCCACTTCTGGATATACTGGGAAGGCAAGAGCAGCATTTTCAGCAGCAGAAGCAGAAGGTGTGAAACTCCCATCGGTGGCCAGAGGTTACCTACTGCTGAGGAATGCCAAACTGCCCCAGGACAAGAAGTCCGTCGTCATGGCGGCATCGAGACAGTCCTACGAGGAGCAAGACATCGCAGCAGCTCTGAGGACGACCTATCCAGAAGGACTGTACGCCGGCCGACACAGTAGCCATGTTGCTGAAGTTGACCACCAGAAGGACGAAGATGCAGGTGACATTGGAGAAGTCCTACTGGCGGAGGAAGATGAGGACCTTTTGGGTGAAGATCCAATTGAAGAACAAGATGCAGTGGATGTGCTGCTCTCATGGAAGCAGACGAGGCAGAACATCAACAAAGAAAAGCTATCACGCGGGCTCAGTTCAGGAGGTTTGAAGAAACTGGAAGCCCGAGTCCGCTGCTACAAGTGCCAAAAGGTGGGTCACTTTTCAAGAAACTGCCCAAACAGGAAGGGCAAATCGACTGGCAAAGGTGACAATTCCAGCGGTTCGTCGAAGGTGAGCCTCGTGTTTATGACAAGTGCCATGGACGAGGAGGACGAGAACAAGCTGATCGACGATGTCATGAGCAGTTGGTCGGACCGCCCAAAGGACTATTGGACAGTGACCGACAAGGAAGTGATCCGACACCATGTCAATCCACGGTCGTCAATGTTCAGTCCGGCCAGGACTGGATGCCCCGTGCCGGTTGATCAGTTGAGCACGGCGAGAACGACGATCCTCATTGACAAAGACGGACGGGCTGATGAACAGTTCACTCCGAACTGGAAGAACAGCCTGGAAGCCCATCGCAAGACAGACAAGGTGTGGACTGGACGGACAGTTTTCTACCACCTCGAGGGTCACGGAGAAGAAGATGTTGATCCCAGGGTGAACGATGAGAAGCTGTTCGAACACAACGATCCACAAGATGCCTTGGACAGAGAGACTTTTGGCCAAGAGTATGCATGCCAGGTGCAAGGGTTGCAATATGAGGAAGATGATGACATGCGGTGGTTCAATGATGCCGCACTGTTCCATTTCGCTGATCCGGAGGATGCACTGGACAGAGAGATTTTTGGAGCAGAATATGCCTTCCAAGTTGAAGGAGTTGAGCATCAAGTGGACGAGATCACAGCAGCCTTTTTTGCAGAGATGCATGAGCAAGAACAATCCTGGCCTCACGAGGACGAAGTGGACCAGGCTTTCCGTGAGCCTGGCACTAGTGATGATGAAGGAGAAGATGAATCTCAGCCACAAGAGAGCATGTGCGCCCTGGTGCATGAACCAGGCTACGGCATCCTCGATACAGGATGCGGCAGAGGGCTGGTCGGTGCAAACACCTTGGAACGGCACATCAAGATGCTTTCGAAACATGGCATGAACATCAAGGAACTCCCAGACAAGATGCACACCTTCCGATACGGGAACGGCTCGGCAGACAAGACAAGCCGGAGGATTGAACTTCCGGTGTTCGTTGCTGGCAAAGAGCTGCGGGTGCGATTGCATGTTGTTCCTGGAGATGTGCCCCTTTTGATATCCAAACGGCTGTTGAAGAGCGTTGGGGCGATGATAGACCTCAACGACAACAAGCTGATCATGACTAAGGCCGGAGTTGCAGCAGCAATCCATGAGATGAAGGACAACTCATATCAGATCAATCTGTTGGACATCGCTGGAGGAAGCAAAGTGGTGTCGCCAGAAGTTGATGTGCTGGGCGTGACATCATTTCAAGAAGAGTCCAGCCATGATGAGGCCGACGACGATGTCGGCGTATGCTGTGTGTTCAAGGCCAAAGAGCGAAAGGAAGTTCTCGGAAACGTCACTCGTGTCCTGGCTCAAAATGCTCGAGACGCCCCGTCATTGATGGAGGTCTTTTCACCTGGCCGATTTCAGGAATGGGCAGATCAGTGTGGCATCACTGGCCGAGGCGCGCTGGACCTGAGTGAGGGTTGGGACTGGAGGAAAATGGAACATAGGAGAAGAGCTGAAGAAGCCTTAGCCATTATAGATCCCGATTTTTCCGTGTTTTCGCCACCATGCGGTCCACTCTCGCTCATGCAGAACTTGACGCCAGATGTCAAGCGAGTCGATCTGCCACATCACCAGCGAGAAGTAAGACAGGCTAAAGGCATGGTAAGTTGGTCCTTGGATAGAGCTGCGGAATGCATTGCCCGAGGAAAGTTTTTCCTTTTTGAATCATCCAAAACCAGTCAAGCATGGAGACTCAGTGAAATGCAGAGCTTTGTTCGTCGTTTTGCACCGTTCATCATTGATGTGCCGGCATGTGCAGTAGGGATGCGAGACCCTAAGTCAGGATTGCTTTTTGGTAAACCTTGGAGATTCATGACAAACTGCCAGACCGTGGCTTCAGCATTGGGTCGATTGACATGCAGCAAGAACCACGACCATCAGGCCGTGGAGGGAACTTCGGGTGGAATGCAGCGGTCCATTCGTACCCAGGTATATCCAAATAGACTAGTAAGGATCATTCTAGGAGCAATGGCCCAGCATGAGTTCGTAGAGCATCAATGCTATGCAGTGAGCCAGGCAACTGTTCAAGGTGATTTGAAAGGTGAAGGCCGCAGGAGAGTTGAACGAGCCATCAAGAAACTTCACATCAACCTTGGTCATGCCTCCAAAGCTGACATGATTCGTATCCTTCGGCATCATCACGCCCAGGAGTCAGTTCTCGAACTTGTGAAAGCGTATGAGTGCAGCATCTGCCAGGCTAGATCAGCACCTAAAGCGGTGAAGGAATCTGCTCCACCCCGAGATATGGCACCGCTGAGATACGTAGGCCTAGATGTGAAACACTTGCCATCCTGGAAAGCCCGAGAGAAAATCAAAGCACTCAATATAGTATGCAGAATGTCCGGTCTTCAACAAATCCTGCCGTTTAGAGAACAGGAAACCTCAGAAGTCATCGGCCGACTGTACCGGTATTGGACCAGGTCATATGGTAGGCCACGATACCTCAAGTTCGACGCAAGTCGGTGTAATCTGGGGCAGCAGTTCCTAGACATGCTTGAGCGTGACGGCACGACTCCACTGGACATTCCAGGTGAAGCGCACGAACAGATGGGTGACGTCGAAAGCCAGGGATGGCATTTTGAGGAAGCTTTCAGAAAAGTGGTTGATCAAATGGCACGCCAAGACTACTCACAGTGGCAAGAATGTGTAGACGTCACGGTCGAGGCAAGAAATTCCTTGCTCCGAAGAGCTGGCCACAGTCCTTTCCAGCTGGTGTTCGGCCGTGATCCAGAGTGCCCGGGTGACGACTTGTGTTCAGAAAAGCCGAATCCAATAAGCAATAGTGCCATCCTAGAAGACGCAATCGCGGAATATCAACATCGTGCTAGGAGCATTGCCCGACAAGAGGTCCTTCAACAATTAGACCACAAAGCAGCTAGGATAGCCCTAAATAGTAGGCCACGCCCTCAAAGAGAATTCCGTGTAGGTGATGAGGTGGCAATCTGGCGTAGGGGCAAGGGAATTAAGAAGTCCAGTGCACGATGGCGTGGACCCGGGATAGTGGCAGGCTGCGCCGGTGGAAACTACTGGATTTCTATGCCTGGCTCGTTCGTCGAATGCTCACCAGAGCAATTGCGATTGAGGACGACAGAGGAACGGGAAGCTGATCGTTTCCTAGTCCGTGATCTCAGGGCCGCTGCAGCTTCCTTGTGGCCTGAGGTGGGTGTTTCCAGTCGACCACACCAGAAATGTTATTTTGACATTACTGCTGAAGACACACCTCCAGGAGACTTGACAAGTATTCAGCCACCAGGAATGCCTGACTGCCGACCGACCCAGAGCTCACCAGAGATCGCTCCGGGACAACAAGAAGTTCCGCGAACCCCTCAAAGCCTTGAAGTTCCTCAGACGCCTCCGTCGATCAACCAATCATCTGCACAGTCCATGTCAAGAGGTGAAGAAGCATCCCCCGGGGAAGAGGCAGAAAGCATTCGTAGCAGTGAGAAAAGCCTGACAGAACGACTGAGCCAGATGTCCCAAGATGATCGCATGGCGTGGGAGGAATCAGCACGGAGGGCAGATAGGCTAGATGGACTGGTAAGAAAACAGCATCTAGAAGCACCGAGCGAACCACCAGACAAACGACAGAGAATGGTTGAGCCACAAAATGTAGGGGGTCAACGGTTTCCACCATCCCTGCCAAGTCCGTCCGAACATCCCATCAGACCTGAAGCAATCCCTGTCCCAAGTAGTTCAGGTTCGAGTGAAGCATCAAGTCATGCAAGACTAATGATCGACTCTGGTCAACAAGCCACGTCATTGTCAGTAGGGGATGATTCGGAAGACTTCGTGTTGCGCATGGACGGTCAGTGTGAACATGTTTTGTTAGCCGGAGGTAGAAATGAACTGAATCTTCGAGAAGAGAGATGGACCAGTTCCTCTGGCAAAGCCAAACTTGTCGCTGGAGTGCGGAAAGAAATCGCCAATGTCGTCCAGGACAAACAGGCCCTTCGACCTTTGACAGTTGAGCACTCGAGAAGAATCCGCCAAGAAGAACCAGACCGAATCGTGCCAAGCAAGTTGGTGTTGGTAGAAAAACTGGACGACTCAGGCGAGGAAATTGTCAAGGCTCGCTGGACAGCCAGGGGAGATAAAGACCCTGATCTCTTGGCACTCATTAGGCAAGGAAATACTCAATCCCCGACCATCTCCTCCAATGGTAGATACACGGTCCTCCAGGTGATAGCCAGTCAGCAGTATGAAATGCAATTAGGAGACGTCACTGGGGCATTCCTTGAGGCTGATGAGATGGAGAGGGGGAACGGGAAACTGTACATGGCACCACCAAAGAACTTCGCACTTCCTGACCATGATGCTGAGCAATTGTTTGAAGTGATTAGGCCAATCTATGGACTTAACGATTCACCTCAGAAATGGTTCATGAAGTTCGATACTACCATCAAGAAACTCGGGTGGACACAATCCAAGCTGGATCACTGCACTTATTTCTTTTGGGTAGGTACTGAATTGCAAGGAGTGCTAGGCGTCCATGTGGACGATGTCGTTTTGGGCGGCCGTGGCAAGCGATTCGAGCAGTCTATCAAACGATTGCGTGACACCTTTCCATTTAGGAAATGGAAGATCGGCGCTGGGAGTTTTTGTGGCTCTGAGTTGCACCAATGCCCAAAGACATTTGCCATTTCGGTCAGTCAAGAGAAATTTGCAGAGAAGCTTGAGAAACCAAAGTTGAGAACAAAGGAATCCCCCTTGGTAGAAATCAACCAAGCCGAAGCATCATCCCTTAAGTCAGTTTTGGGCGGTGCACTATGGCTCGCTCGTGAAACCAGGCCAGATCTCGCCGTACAGGTGAGCCAGGGGCAGCAATTGCTACCCCGACCGACACTTGGGGCTGCTCGGACGGTAGGAAATGTCGTTAGGAGAGCAAAACAGTACAAGACCATGGTTTGGAAGATCCTGCCAATCCCACTGAACGATCTGTGTCTGTGTTTGCACACCGATGCCGCTTTCGCTAATGCCAAGAAACAAGGAACCCAGGCAGGTTACATTGTTGGGGTGACAACCAAAGAGTTGCAGATAGGTAAGCCTGCCGCATGGAGCCCATGTGTTTGGAAGTCTTATCGACTGAAAAGGGTCGTAGGTTCGACTTTCGCTGGGGAATCACAGGTGCTCTCTGATGGGTTGGGGCATGCAGAGTGGGTAGCATGTCACATAGCCGAGGCTAAGCATTTTGATTTTTCGCTCGCAAATCGTGAGTCCAAGTTGAGAGAGTTTCAGCTGCAGGCCATTGTTGATTGCAAGAGCATTTACGATCATCTCCAGAACTTTGCATCCCCTGGAAGTGTCAGCGACAAAAGAGTCGCGATTGACCTTGTGATCGTGCGAGAAACGCTTGCGCGTGTTGGGGGCAAGATTCGATGGGCGCCGACATGGCTTCAACTTGCAGACGCATTAACTAAGGAGTCGCCTGAAGCAATGGACCTTCTTAGAGCAGCCATGATAACCCATAAATACCACCTAAGTAACGAGAGCACCATGATGGAAGCAGCCGCCGCTCAGAGACAGGTTCGTTTGCAGAGACAGAGTGTGACCGGAGGTGACGCTCAAGTGACCGAACAGGAGACGGCAGTCCAATTCGTTCGACCCTCCGTAGGAGCCATGGTGAAAGTTGCTGTTGAGAAGATTTCCGATGAGGAGATCCGTGCACTTTTCGAGTGCATGGTTAGTTCCTGCGTGGTTGATGGAGATGAGTATGCCAAGAACATGGTCCAGTCCAAAGCAATGTGCAAGGCCAGGATCCCGGCACGACATGTGAATGACAAGCTGTTTGGAGGTGAAGACAACGTGCTGACATTCACGTTCACGAAGACCACCAAGATGTGCCAGGTTCATGGTAGTGCAACAATGTTGGACAAGGCCGAAGAGACCCTGCAGAAGGTGCTGCAGACCTATGCCCAGGTGTTGAACTGTTGCGCAATGGAGAAGTGCTTCCGTTGCCAGACGGCTGCCAGAAGTGGGGTGGTGCCATCCGTGAGAGCATCGCCACCGGCTCAATCTCCCATTTCTTGGAGAGCATTCGTGAGAGTGAGGTCAAGACGGAACAACAGGTCAAGACTGAATTGGTCAAGAAGCAAACCCTGGTTCCGGAGTCAGAAGAGTTTTCGGCAGCAGTAGCGGACTTGTGCAGTGAGGGTGCCAGACGCCTTCATCATTTTCCAGCCTGGCGAAACAAGTTTTTGCAGTTCATGTTGCAGGAGTTTAATGCCTCCACGGATCAAGTGTTGGAGCTCTCGGAACTCGCAGAGCGCATGACCGAGAGTGAATCGATGGAGCAATGGACTTTTGAAGATCCGATTGGAGAAGCCAAGCCGAAGGCCCGAGCTGATGGGTACCGCCCGGTGAAGAGTGCTCTGACCAAAAGAGAATTTTAACCTGTGTGATTCTTGCAGGTTGGTCAGAGCTCCCGCCGTGGTGTCTCGGCTTAGGCCTGTAGCGGTCGTTTGCACCAGGACGGTGCCGGGGGACCCGACATGGCCACGAGCGGATGAAAGGCAGCAGCGGCATTTGATTGGATAGGGATCCTTTCGTTGAGCAAGCATAGGTTTGTTTGTTGGTTGGGCTACCAGTTGCAAGTAGCACTAAGGCCTAACAAAGTGGACTCAATGTTTGCCAGACCACCATATTCAGACAAACCGATATCGTCGCTCTTGGCCAAGGTCACAAGGAGATGATGTTCAGTTGGGTTCCAGATGGCTGGATGGATGCTCAGCGGAAGAAAGATCTCGTGGACCAGTTGTGGTAGAAAGATGGTGAAGGGATGTATACATTATATGCATATGGCATTGAATGGCAATATGCTAACCTCTTGATGGATGAGCATCTCAAGATATCAATTCGATCAGAATAAGTCATCATTTCTCGATCTAATGTGATTTTGGTCCATCGGCAACCCTTGAGCTTGAAGGCTGCTTTGCAGCTTGCACGAATTCGCTTTTTCACCAGATCCAGCCGCTCCCGGGGGCAATCTGACCCGAAACGGAAAGCCAAATGGCTAAGGCAAACCATCAGCTTCCAAGTCACCTTTTCATTTCCAACGGGGACGGCGGATGGCCGACAGCCTTGACCTGCCGACAGGAATTCGCTACTTTGAGCCCTCTCGGGAAGATGCTCCGGTGGTTTGGGCACAGCCGAAGGATGTGGACGCTCGGTCTTGGGCGGTGGCTTTTTGGGGCGGGATTGGGCTAGTGGGCAAGCCCAAAGCCATTGAATGCAATTCAGGTTGTTTGGTGGAGGAGGAGGTTTGCGGTGGCAATCCCAATCTTCTACTGCTTAGCTGCATAGCACGTGTGGGACGCATTCACCCCGTTTGCGCCGTGAGGTTTGTGGCGACTTCCCTGAGACGCAAAGCTGCATTTCAGATGGTAGTCAGCAGGGATTTGGTGAATCCATGAATCCTTTCATGCCGAAGATGTTGACTTTCATGCCACATGCCTTTCATGGTTTCGGCATGTGCCGGCTTCACTTTACAACGATTGTTCGGTTGGACCGCGTAGGCTGGACCCCTTCGCAGATCTCTCGGACACAGAACAGCAGTGACGGCCGCTCGTGACCGAGCCGCTCGTGACTGTTCATCCAAAAAGGCCGTCGTGCGGTAGCTGGCCGTCGTGCGATGGCAATCGATCTTCGATAAGTGGAGAGACGAATAGATGTGCCCCCTTTTGGTCAAAACTGGCTGATTTGTGCTGAAGCAGTGGAGAGACAAATCACTTTCTTCAGAGAATGAGACCTCCAACATTTGCAGAAGACCACTTGCCGGACCTGTAAAATATACTTGCCATGTATCACTCGCTTGAAGGCTAGATAAGGCTACCCCTACAAACTGCCTGCCCGTTGGTCAAGTCTCACGCGTCAGGAGCCAAGTCGGAGCCCCAAAATGTGAGCCTCACCCAGGTGGAGGCCACGGCAGCCGGTGGGCACCGCCCGCTGCTTCACCTCGGTCCGAGGTCGTCGATCGGATAATATGAACCGATGGGGTCCGGGGGCTCACTGGGTGTTTAGATGTGCACTAGAATTGAGAATGTGTGGCGTTCTTCCTTTCCATGACCCGTTTTTCGGGGGAAACATGGAAGATTCACCAGACCGATCCATGATGGTACAGGTGAAACCATCTGTCACGCCCAACTCCACCGGTCATAAGCCTGCAAATGGCTCATGTTCACCAAGCGACGGTACCAAGCCTAATGGAGGCTTATGATCCAGAGCATTATCGAGCGGCACGGAGACTGAGTTTGGTGGCTTCCAGAGAGTCTCTCCTGTTGAAACGGTTACCAGTCATCAAGGAGGCTAGTTTTATGTTCATGCCAGGTGGTAAATGTATAATTTATCAGTCTCATTAAGAGTTTTTGTGTTTTTTTGATTACTGCTCATTATGTGATTTCTTTGCGCCTTCTTCACCAAGTCCACCTTCAGTTCACGTTCTTCCCCAGGCGCAAGACAGTGCGGCAAGGCGTGACAGCTGAACCGGGGTTCGACATTCGGAGCCCAACAGAGGTGGGGTTAGTTGATCCATGCTGTCATGGGGTTGGTCAGGTGATTCGGATTCGGATCTTTCAGAAACTCATGCACGTGTCACGTGATTCACATGCAGATAGATAGTGACAAGTGGCCATAAGTGGCCATTACTTAATTTTGCAATGCTAGGGTGGCTGGCCCAGCTAGAGGAAATTCAGCAGCGGATTCACAAACGTTCTTCGGATGGCAGTCAAGCCATTGGCTCAAAATGCTCCGCGCCGATTTTGGACTGCGTCGTGCAGCATCATGCGCTGACCCCAAGGTGAAGCCAACTCCAAGCTTGAGCTTCACTTCGGATGCCAAACCCTATCTCACAAGCGTTTGACTGCTGAAATTCTGGATGTAGGGTTCTGCAAATCGCTGGTCACAGGAGGTGGTTTGAGGACTGCAAATCAATTGTATATCACGAATTCGTTCAATATGTTTTGCGTCAAAGCATCCCGCGTTTGCACTGCCACTATACTGTACTACCAGAACATCTAGTAGTACAGGGACCAGCAGCTGTCAACATGGTGAACACATGTGATCACATGATGGCGCCACTTGCAGCCTTGCGGATGTTGGTGCCTCACATTACGACTGACAGGGACTGTTTGTCCGGGGACGGGGGTTTTTTGCGACAGTTTTAGGGGTTCTTTTAAACAGTTGCACAGTTAAGGGGGTTTTCTGCGACGGTGCTACCTGCAAGGGGGGTTTTCTGCGACGGTGCTGCTGGAAAGCAGGGTTTTCTGCCACAGTTCTGAAATTACTGTCGCAAAAAACCCCCTGGGCTTGGAGTGAGTAGTGGTCAGTCAGAATAGTAGAAGCAGCAGCAGCGAACTCGAACTCGCGCTTGTGTGCTTGTTTGTTTGTTTGTGTTTTGTTTTGTTTTTGTACGCATACCTTTGTGTAAGAGTTTGTCGCACAAATGAGAAACGTTGAACATTCCAGAAATGTTTAACAAATGGAAGTGTTTTACCGAAATGTTTAACAAATGGTAGCGGAGCCAACAAAGCATCCAGAATTAGCTTGTGATTAGCATCAGAACACAATGGATTTCTGATGGGAGGAGTAGTATACTCGTTCTAGCAGTTAGTAGTCTTAATATACTATTCGTCGTACTGGTTGTCGTAGTCGTAGTAGCAGTATAGTAGTATAGTAGTCGTCGTCGTAGTCCTAGTAGTAGTAGTAGTAGCAGCAAGAAGTAGAAGTAGTAGTAGTAGTAGCAGCAGTAGTAGTAGTAGTAGCGGTAGTAAGAAGTAGAAGTAGAAGTGGTAGTAGTATAGTAGTAGTCGTCGTCGTCGTCGTCGTCGTACTACTATAGTACCGTCGCCTCGAGCCCCTTACTGTCGCAAAAAACCCCGCTTACCGTTGCAGAAAACCCCGTCCACGCGCTACCGTCGCAAAAAACCCCGGTTACCGTCGCAGAAAACCCCCACAAACGCTTGCCACCTCTCTATCGCTCGCAAAAAACCCTCGCCCCACCGTCGCAAAAACCCCCCCTGCGGACAGTACTGTCACAGAAAACCCTTTCTGCGGTCACCGTCGCAAAAAAAACCCTCTCACACCTACCGTTGCAAAAAACCCCCCAAAACTGTCGCAAAAAACCCGCAGCCCTACAGGAGCAGCCTTCCTTATGCTTTTGCATCGAACTTTTATAACTTCATCAATCCACCCTCTCATGCTCTATGGACATGTATATAACGGGTAGAACCAAGATGAACCAAGTGTGACTCTTCCAAAATGTTTCGGATGGAGAAATGGTCACGTGGCCACACGTGACCATTCATGAGCAGCTTGAACTTCTTCTGTAACCTTGTTCTATTTTGTTCATTAAGCCTGGTCATTGGCAGTCGCGCTTTTGCAGCATGCTGGCTCAAGACGGCCTTCCAGGGATGAATAATGATGAATGATGCAATCTAGAGCCTAAGTGTTCTGGGCTAGTGTGTCTCATAATGATGCAACAGCTTCGCCGAAAAGCCTGCCGAAGGCAGCACATCCCTAACCCAGTGGTCGATCATACCTTGGCGGGCGAAATTCCGAACCTTGAGAACGGCGACTTCAAAGTCAGATGTTGGATCCACCTTCAGGAACCACTCAAGGTCAGGTGATTTGCATCTTATCCACTTAAGGTTTGTTCGATCTGACACCGCTGTTCTTCTGGTGACGGCCGGAGCCTGCCATGGCCAAGGGCTCAAGGAGGCGAATAGGTACAGTGAGCACAGCGAGGCCGTTCGAAAGGCCAATGGAACCACGTGTTTTGAATGGAGCCTTGGTGATGCAGCTGAAAGTGACCTCTCAGTGCTTGAAGGACCTTGGGACCTGCTCAGGGCGCAATCCCTTTGGAGCTCGCAATCAGTGGCGCCAACACTGGCCTGCACTGGGTCTGTAGGACCCCTTTTGAACTCCCAATCGTCTGTTGACCCAATTGTCA
>CAXAMN010026805.1:1497606-1544588 GCA_963970005.1 Durusdinium trenchii
GGGTTTGTAGGACCCCTTTTGAACTCCCAATCGTCTGTTGACCCAATCGTCAACTTATTCTGGCCAACTTTGATGCCGTGGAGATACCGACACTCTGCTTCGGAGATACCGAGGATGCGGCATGCACGTCCTGGGCTTCGTGCCGCCCGGTGGCTTGGTCACGACCCCGTTGACGAGCGCCACGTCTGGTCGCCAGGCGCGGGCCTTAAGAAGCACAGATTGGGCACGATGCAGCAAGATATAGCAAGACTAGATGCTTTATTGGTTGGCTCTTCACCATGCGATTTTTTTTCCACCACGTGTGTTTGCATCATGATTGTCATGGAGCACGTTTGCACTGGGTTTTGCTCGTGTTGCTGGCTCGCAGATTTTCACCTGCCCAGATCTTTAGTCTTTAGTCCCACTTCCGCCCCACGTGGTGGGCGCGCCGTTTTTGCACGCCATGTCTGAGACATCCTCTCCGAAGCGACCGATTGACAGTGTGGCGGAGGTCGGGTTCATGTTGGACGTGCCCCCAGACCACCCGATGGCCCGCGAGGGTGCCAATGCAGATGGACGAGTTCGCACTGCTGGGGACTGGCAGGTGCCTCCGGAGATGGCATTGAAGTTCTTGGAGCAAGGCAACCTGGGACCGTTTCAGAGATCTTCTCCACCAGACACTCTAATCATCTCTAATCACATACACCCTACCGTATGTGTCTCAGTAGGGTCAACATTACTCAGCAGTTATTGTAGGAACCAAATGAATAGCGTGAGCATGCGTGAGCTATCCTGCGTCCAGTAGCTATAGGCTATAGGCTATAGTAGCGTCCTGCTTAATATCTACTATAGCCTTAAGTATTTGTTTCGGCTACTGTAGCACTATAGCTATAGTTAGCGTCCTACTTCATATCTACATGCCTACTTGCTCACTACTTTTTCGGGTGAGGGCAGCCGCACCGAGGTAATGGGCGCTTCATTCGAGGCTCTCCCAAGGCACGGGTGGATGCCACAATGCGGAAGGAGCTCGAGCGTGATGGCCAGGCGCCACACTCCGCGATCCTGGGATGCGCGGATTCCCGGTGTCCATTGGAAACGATCTTCGACACACTGCCCGGAGACATCTTTGTGCTGCGCAACGCTGGAAACACCTGCACACATGCAGAGGGAAGTATGGTTGGCAGCTTGGAATTCTGCACTGGCAAGTTGGGTGCGCGCTTGATCCTGGTTCTGGGCCACACGAAACCTGGGATTTCACACATTTTATATAAGCTTTTTCTTATATGTTTTTGTTTGGCTTTGGGAACCTATTGTGCAACGTATAACGTTGGATGTTGGCGATCAGCAACTCCAAGGAAATGTGGTGCAGTCTATGGTGCCACTCAGGCCTACGTGGAGGGCCAACGAGCCAAGAACGGCATCGAGTCTGCGCTCGAGGGCCTTTTGGAAGACATGTCTCCGGTGGCCACGTCAGCCTTGAAGGAGCACATGGAGGTGGGAGAACATGAAGACAAAGTCAGCCTCCCAACACCTCCCAACAGGCAGCATCCAGCATCACACCACTGTAGCATCAGATGTTTAGGCCTGATTGTCCATGTTCAATGGTCTTCCAGTATGAATGGAAGATGGGAGAATCCAACAATCTTGACAGGGTCATGTTGGGTGTCAGTGTCCTAAATCTGAGGATGGGCCAGGTGTCATGCATAATCTCAGCATCTTTCCTTTTACTGTAAATTTTTGGCCTGGGGAGTGAAGAACTTCCAAAAAAACGGTTCTCTTTTTCGTGCAGGCGGTGGCCGCTACGGCCATCCGTGTGAATGTCTTCCACACGATCGACTTCTTGCTCAAGTATAGCGCTCCCTTGCGAGAACGAGTGGAGAACGGCGATGTGGAGATTCATGGTGGTATCTACCACCTGGACTCCGGCAAGGTGGAGTTCATGGGCGAATCTCCCCGACAGGCGGAACTCTTGAACTCCTCCGAACACATCCCTCCATCGATGACTCTGGAGGGTGGCCGTCGCGCTGGCTATGGTCCACCAGCACGTGGAGCGCATGGGCTACGAACCGCGGCCGATGGCCCTATGTCCGCCAATGAAGCATTGAACATGCTTCTCGGAAGTCATAGTCTAAGGGAAGTGGTCCTCTCTCATGTTTTGCAACCAACACAAAATGGCCGTCGAACGACGGGCAAGTTAGACCAGTCTACTTAGCCTTGTGCTGAAGGAGGAGGTGGTGGCAGTGACATTGAAGAACGAGTTGGAAGAAGAAGAACTAGTCTAGTAACTCGTCAACTGATCAGGCTCTGAAGCTTATACCTTGCTTATAAATCAATCTTAGAATAATACGTTGCAACACCCCCTCAGGTTACCAGCCAGGGGTTAAGATGTTGCAACAACCATTGTGACCAGTGGTGTTGAACTCAGGTTGAAAGAAGGCAATGAGCGCTTTGCCGTGGGGGCGCCGTTTGCTAAGCTTGCTGGGGTGAAAATGCGGGAGGCGCTTGTCACGCATGGGCAAGCTCCACATACTGCCATCATGGGCTGTGCTGATTCCCGTGTACCGTTGGAAACTGTTTTCGACGCCCTTCCGGGGGACTTGTTTGTGCTGCGAAATGCAGGGAACACATGCACCTTGGGCTGAAGAAAATGAGGGGCACTCTCAATTTTTGGGGTCCGGTCCCAGGTAGTTTCACCCAATGTACTTGACATTGAGTTCATAGTTAGACTTGCTTGACGACGCGTTGCAGGTACACATGCAGAAGGGAGCATGGTCGGGAGTTTGGAGTTCTGTGCCGGAAAGTTGGGTTCCAAGTTGATCTTGGTGCTGGGACACACTCAATGTGGCGCCATAGCTGGTGCCACCAAGACCTACTTGGCAGGCAAGCACTCTGGACCAGTCAAGGCAGCTAGTGCACTAGAGGGGCTGCTCATTGGCTTGTCAGGAGCGGCTCAGCAAGCGGAAGATGAACTTGGTGCATGTGAGCCTGATCAGTTGGTGGCCCATTGTGTCAGGGTGAACGTGTGGCGTTCCATTGACTTCCTCCTCAAGTTCAGTGCGCCTTTGAGAGCATTGGTGAGAAGTGGGAATCTGGAAATCCAAGGTGGAATCTATCACTTAGAGACGGGCCGAGTGGAGTTCATGGGCCGTTCACCGAAGCAAGCAGAGTTAGTGGCCTCTGAAAAGACTCCCATGCCACCAATGCTCCAAAGCTTGCCCATCCGCACCACCCGCGATGGTCCCATGCAGCCGCGCCGCGCCTTGCGGATCTTGAAGGATGGCAATCGGCGCTTTCACCAGGGTGAGCCGCTCTCGGGGAATGTGACGGGACAAATGAGGAAAGCTTTGGCTCAAGAAGGGCAAGCCCCCTTGGCGGCCATCTTAGGCTGTGCCGACTCTCGTGCACCTTTGGAGACCGTTTTTGACACCATGCCCGGGGATGTCTTTGTGTTACGAAATGCGGGGAACACCTGTACCCATGCAGAGGGCAGTGTCATGGGAAGCTTAGAGTTCTGTGTGGGCTCCTTGGACACCAAGCTCATCATCGTGCTTGGGCACACTGCCTGCGGAGCCATCAAGGGTGCCACCAAGACACATTTCTTAGCCAAGAATGGCCAAAGACCCCAGGCGATTTGGGGAATTTCTCTTTCGTTCGGTGAAGGTCGAAGGGTGAAGGTCACCGATCACCGATCGGAGCTCCATGCAATTCCATAGAAAGTACATGTCATCTGCAGAAGTGTTAAGTGTTATTGAGTATAAGTATATCAATTTGAGGTTCTTCCTTCAGCGCTTCATCATGTTCCATCAGTTTATGTTTGTGCTCCACATTCGAACATTTATTTGCAATTGTGTGTTTTTTTCAATCAGTTTTATGGACCCCCAGGTGACCAGGGCATTGGATGCGCTGTTGCAGAGTTTGAGCGCGATTGCTGCCAAAGCAAACGATGAGTTGGGCCACCATGCAACAGAAGCCCAGGATTTTTGAGAACTGTTTTTTGGATGTTCGTGTCGTGGATATCCCTCGTCGGATTTTTGTCTAGGCAGGTCAAGGGTTTGCACAAAGGGCCTTGAAACCCGAGCAAATCCAAGGAGGAAGAGGTTGCCACGCATGCCGTGAGGTTGAATGTCTTCCATAGCATTGACCGTTTGCTTGAGTACAGCCCATTGGTCCGAAGCAAAGTAGAGGCAGGTGAAGTGGAGATTCATGGGGGCATTTATGACCTTGAGACTGGCGAGGTCAGGTTCCTGGGCACCAGCCCCAATCAAGACGCACTGCTGAAGTGTGGGTCAGCATGGTGTCACTTGTAAGCCCCTACTGCAAGTCTTTTAAGGCATCAGCTCAGCTTGAAGCTTGCCAGTTAATGAACCGCAGCACCTGCTGCTCCCTTTTCACCCTTTTCGCTGCAGCAACAACGCTGCTGCCTTTCAACTGCTCCTGCATCTTTTCCTGCAGCTGTATTTGCGCTGCCGCAGGGCAGCACCTGGCTCCTTCTCGCACCGGCGAGAACCAGAAACGCACCCCATGTGCAAGCTTTCTGCTCACCAAAACAGGAGCACCGAGGATCGTAAGGTTAGATGTGGCTCATTGAAGAGGTTTGGGAATTTGAGACATCAGTTTGATTCGTCTTGACCCACCCAACCACTGGGCTGTTTGGTGCAAGATTCGCTTTTCGCTCGTTACCCATGGTGATGTGCAAGTCCATGCGCATCTGATGCATTCAGAAAGCAGGTTTGCAGACCAATTCTTGACCACTTGGATGTGAGAAGGGCTTTTCGTTGGCACCTTTGGCACCTCCAATTGACTCACTGGAGAGGTAACGAAGACGGCTGAGAAGTTGAAGCTTGAGACCAAGGATCGGTTAAATGCGGATACCATGTTTGATCAACCCCACAAATCGATGTTTTGGATCATCGTTGTGACTTCATGCGATTTGCCTGGAAATCCCTGAGGAGATTGTGAAAGGTCCATCCTCTTGGAAAAAGGGCAAGCCGTTGTATGAGCATGGCAACTATGGCAGTGCCTTGGTTGCAAGTTTGCCACGACAGGTGCTCCATGAGCCAAGTTCATTGCCAGTTATGCTGCCACGCTTGGGATCCCACAAATTCATGCGAATCAGGAGCTTGTTTGCTTCACATTTTTGAGCATGACTGCGCTTGATGGGCCAATCAACAGGATGACTTCACGCGAGATTGGCGCGTTTGCATTTCGGAAGCGGGACCCCTCAAGGAGCAAAGAAGCAGTCGTGATTCATTCATATACAATCCGTCCTCGACATCTCTCGTGTGCCTTCAGGCTACTACAACTATCGCCACTCCGAGAGCGATTTCTTCGTCGGTGACCGACGATTGGCGGCCCTGAGTGAACGCTTTGGGACACTTGGCCAGCTGGCTGTGATTTGGGATGATTTGGGGATTCCAGTTGCTGTGGCCGAACTTCATCGTTGTGGCTGATGCTTCGGAGACATTGGGGGGTGGAGAAATGAAAGCATATGAAAGCTAAGACGAACAAAGACCATCACTTCGAGAGACTGCATGAGAGAGAAGAATATTGATATTATATTGATATTGATTGATTGGTTGGTTGATTGATTGATTGATTGGTTGATTGATTGATTGATTGATTGATTGGTTGATTGATTGGTTGATTGATTGATTGATTGATGATGATGATAAGATATGATAAGCCTTCTCTGTGGAGCTTCATCCCCAAAATCGGAAATCTGAAGGGTGTAGTGTGTAGTTTGCTTGACCTGTCAGATGCTAAGGAAGAGCTTCTTGAAAGGCAAAGAAGTCCTGGACATTGGCTGCAACTCAGGACGGCTTCAGCCAGCTTCAAAAGACCTCATTGAACCTGCTTGCAGGACCTTCCAATCCCGCAAAATTTGAGGAAGTAGACATCCCCGCAGAAAGCTCGAGCTTGACACCCCTTTGATTTGGAACCGGGGACTCACCTGGTAGAAGGAAAGCATGGATGAGATCATGTTAGAGGGCCTTTGTGGCGCCTCTTCTTGGTTTTCCAGGTCTCTCAAACAGAGACGTCGCAAGCCGCAGATGGCGTTGGAGACGTCGCAAGACTCACGGTCACGTTGCTGTACAATGTGATCCTTCCAGAATGTGGTCCAGGACTCGTGTCCATTTCCGCGGCACTGGATTTCCGTGCCAAGCGCGTCGTCGGAATGGACATTGATAGCGGTTTGGTGGACTCTGCCAGAGACTTGGTTGCACAGAGGTGGCAAGAGCATTGCAAAGTTAAGTAGACGTGAGCTACAACTGGTCCATTGTAATGTCAAAGACGTCAATGTCAGTTTGTCCAGCAGATTCCAGCAGCAAGCAGACCTCTCAAACACACCATGATCCCCCTTCCGAAAGGACGCATATATAATGAGTTTAATGCCTAGTGACCTACTGCTTGCAGTCGGAGCTTGCCTTCGTTTTGGGACAGACCCATGATGAACTTGCAGTTTAAATGCCATGAGCCTGGCTGTGAGGACAGAACCTGGCGCAGACCGAACACCCACGAGTCTTGGCATGTAAGGGGGGTGCCCCAAAGCCCGAGTCTGAGAGTAAACATTGAAATGACATGCATCACAATTTGCGAAGTATCAGCTGGAGTTCTGCGCACGGTGTTTTGTGGATTCACAGGTTCTTTTCGAACATACCAAGTCTCAAGGTCATTCGTAGAAACATGACATGCACTTGCCATCACTTGCTTCTTTGAGCCCTGGGCATAGCTACTCAGATATACTACCAACCAAAACCCAGTCCAACCAACACATTGCCTTGTCCGCGCTGTGGACACCGACTCCTGCAGGTGCCATCCGTGCGGCAGACTCCCTGGAGTTCCGTGCCGAGGACATCCTCCACTGCCCGCTGCGGCGGCCACCCGAGGAGCTGCCTGAACGCTTTGATGCGCCGTGTCGAGCACCGCAGCGAGCGAGGACGTGGACGGCGAGGACGGCGAGGAGTGATGAAAGAATAATATCCCATCAAACATTGGAGGTGTGGACGGCTGTTCTGGTCTGTGTTTTTTTCATCCACAGTCTACATCAGGAAAAGAATTGACATGAATGGAATCTGCGTTTCATCCGGTGAGGTTGAAGGGATGAGGGAAGGGATTCCACTGATTCCTGACATTCCAGAACCTGAGTGGAGATGATGGTGATTTTGAGATATGTTGAGTGATCAAATTTGCATTCCATGTCCAGAAGGCCCAGCGTATAGCAATCGTAGTTCGAGGGTGCTTGAGAGAAGACGGCTACAAGGGAAAGGAAAGAGAAAACCAGTCTAGCCAGAAGAGGGTGCATTGGTGCACCATTTGCACTGAAAGAGGGGTTCCTTTATGTATCTTTATGTCATGTTATTTGCATTATTTTCTCTTCACTGGTTTGGCAGAATGCCACGTGGATCAATTATGAAAAAGCTCACCAGTCGCACCGAACGCGTCCTGTCCTAGTCAATCGCCAAAACAGCGCTGCGCTGAGGTCGTCCTGTGCTTCTCGGTGACGAAGTGGATCCATTTCGCGCATGGTGATACTGGCATCCACAACCTCTTCAAGCGCTGCTTCAAGCGAACGAGGTTTGTGTGTGTCGAAGAGTATTTAAAAAGAGGGCCACCCCACCATGACGTTCCACCATGAAGTTCTTGAGTTACCAGTTGCCTTGGATATGTTTAAACCATGAGGTTGGCAGCTCGGTTCCGACGGTTTAGGATGGTGCTTCCATGTGTGTCCTATACTTTGGGAGGAAGATGGTTTGTTCTTGCCAGGTCATGCCGGGTCTGAAAACATCTATGTAGGGCGGTCAACTATCACACCTCCTTCAAGAAGCAAAACTCTGGTCCTCGTGGTGTAGGGATAGTTCTGTTGCAACGATTTTGGCCCTGATGCTGGCCATGGTTGGTACAGTGCCAAAGCCTGCTGGCCAGCACCAATCAGGTTCTAGGCCAGTTACGATGGCAGTCGTGCTATGTGGTTGGTGCTTGCCACATATGATTGTTTGTTCTTACGTCTTGGAGTCTTGCGGTCTGAATTTGGCACTTTGCACCTCATTAAGCTTTCCCACAGCAAGATGCAGGAACTTGAAGCACTCACGACATCGTTCAATAAGACTAGACTTACGACATCAGCCCACAGGCCAGGTGGCTACTTCGTTCTGGAGCCGCAGGAGTGGGGTAGCTACAAAAAGACTTTCAGCAGCAGGGAGGATCATATTTGCTAAGAAAGCCAGTTAGCAGTTAGATGGTGGATCGAGGAGCCACACACTTAGAAATGTATGTAATAAAGTGCCAATCCCTTTCGTCTTGGTTCGTGTGCAGCCGTTCTGGTATGCTATATAAAGTCTTTGAACGCTGTGGAGATCGTTTGTTGCTTGGAGCTTGATACAGCTTGAGACAGTGATCTTGATGTCCGCAATTGCGGCACACCTGGAGATTCTCACCCAGTTGGCCGAGGGGTGTGCCGCTGAAAACTCCCCGCTGAACAAGACCAAACGGGTTCGTTGAGATCTTGCGCTGAATGACACCGGCCACCCGAGGAAACGTCACATCACCAGAGAGGTCCGGCAAACCGTGTCGAAGATCCAGATCCGACCAGAGGTGCACAAATCGCGATGAAAATGGTGGGTAATTGAGTTTGGATTCAGAAAAGTGGTTCAGGAAAGTTCAGGATTCACCTGTTTTATTGCGCCGTTTGTACCTGGGGTGCTTCACCGAGCAAGAGCATATCCACATATACAGTGGGAGTGCCAAGGAAAATGTAAAGTTGAGTTCATCGCACTGGCTCCAGAGTTTAGGGTTTGAGGGTTCCTGCTAGAACCCTCAAAATGAGAAAAGCAGATGATTTTCAACCAAGGGAGTTGGCAGAATTCTTTATTTTGGGGAATAAGTTGCTGACCAGGTCCAGGCGGCTGCGCTCTTGAGTCTTGAGCAGACATCAGCCAGCATGAAGCCGGGTTGTGACAAACATTCACAAGACAGTGACAGTGCCACGAAAACGTTGCAGGCTTTGATTTGCCCTGAGAAGGAACATAGAAGAACAGGGAAAGTAGCTCCAGCTACTGTCCACATAAGAGCATAGAAAAAACAGCAGCTCCAGCAGCTGTCATAGAAGACTCCTTTTCTTAACAGCTGCTGGAGCCACAGGTTGAAGAACTACAAGGTTGTTAGAATGTGGTGTACTTGTGGAAGCTCTTTCTTCTGCAGCTTTCCTGGCACCAGGACTTCGAAGAGTACTTGGTAAATCTGGGCTTTGAAAAGGTTGCTGCTATAGAGCCTCCAGGCCAGCCGCTCCAGTGTGCTGGAAGTCCTCGACCCATTTCTGGGTTGGCGACAGCCCCATTTAGTTTGCGAAGAGATCCTGAAGTCAGAGGCTTTGCGCATCAGTTGGGCCAACTGCCAACATTTCAGCAAACGCAACTACATGATTTAATAGCTTATTAAGTTAATTTGTTTCAAGACCTTCCGTGCTGCATTTGACCATCGCAGCCTGATACTACTTGCACCTGTTTGCTTATGCCTGCTGTGTTAGCCTCAATGTTCCACCCTTTGAGCCGATTCGGCCGCCCCAGGCGATTTGCCCAAGAACTTCCAGCGCTTCCTCCGGGTCTTCCGCCGCCCGGACGACGTGCCGGACGCGGCGCCCGACGACGGGGCGCCCGCGGCGAAGGTCGAAGCGAAGCCCCGGAAGCGCAAGGCGCCGGCGTGAGGCAAAACGCGCGACGCACAGCGCCGCACAGCCGGCACGCGCCGAAAAAATAGAAGCGCCAAAAACATGGGGGGCTGATCCGGTAGAGCGCGGGCGGGGACGAGTGGGGTGAACATGTGGAAGATAGGCTTTACGTTTTTGGGGGCTATGACCCATGTGGAGATCAGCACGCCGCTATGGCAACACAAATCTTTAGAGGGATCCTCCTTGTGAGTGAATCTCTGGGAGTTTGGTTTGGTGTTCAAGCTGGCTGGGGGGATGTTGAACATGTGCCGCATGTGGGGACGGCCTCACATCCAGTCTTGCCACATGAGGTTTGTTCAATGTACATGCACTAATTTGAATATTGCGGAGCATGTTTGTTACATTGTTAGTTTGAGGCATTTTGAACGTTAAACAATCTAGATACAATCTAGTTAAAACACTCTTCAATCGTGCTCTACTGGAGCAGCACCTGTGGAGCAGTTGTCCGTGCTTTCGCCTCGGATCGGCTGCCAAGCGGATGCTCAAGCCAAAGTGGTGTGCCGGCCATGGGCGTTCCATTTGTGCGGCGTTCCTGAAGGGAAGGGACCGCATTTCGCCAGAGGGGCGCCACTTGGAGACGAAGATTGGAAGATTTTGGAAGGCTGCAAAGCTTGTGTTTTTTTTTGCCTTTTTGAATCTTATTGAGTCTCTATTTTGGGTGCCCTTGTTACTAGGGCGATGCCTCAGAGCATCGACTCGGAAGACTTGGCACCATCTTGGCACCAAATACATGCAAAAAACATGCAAAAAACGATAATTGATATAATATACACCCTGGAAGACTAACATGGACCCTGAAAACCACACTCTTCCAGGGGGCCAGGACGGACCCGGGTCTATGTGAGTTTTCGGGAGTGTATTCATTGGTTTGGTGATGTTTGCATGTGGCGCCCGGAGTCAGGGGTCGAGATGAATCTTTGCACGACGCCAAAGGAAACACAGTCCATCATATTTTCGTCGAAATCAGTTAGATGATATAGTTCACTTATAGTTCACTTATGTGCTCACTTGGGACTGGACACTCCATATGCAGGGCACACTGACTCCCTTTTGGAGCGAGGCTTGGGCTCGCCAATGAAGCGATCCTTGGATGTTTATAGTTAATTACCCGTTTTCACACGAGTTGTGCTGGGCTCAAGCCCAGACAAGCTTTTTGCATCTGGAATTAGCCCCTGTGATCCGAAACAAAGGCTTTCAGCTGCAGTCAGCTGCTTTGCATCCCAGGATGCCCTTAGGGCAATGGTCCGGGCACATTTGGCAAACCGGGGACACCAACGATTCCCTCGTTCCAGCATCCAGAAGCCCAACCCCACAGGCGGCCAAGCGCGTGGGGTGTACACAAGCACCGGGCCAGTGGGATTGGTGATCACATCTCGGATTGATCATTGTCTCTTTGTCTCATGTTTTTTTGTGCCACATGGAAGGATCTTTAAATGACCAACAGTGTTCATTTCGGTGACGTCAACAGTTGCTTGGGAGATCAGGCAGGTTTGCGATAGCCGTGATTTTCCGTCAACTCTTTGAGTTTTTGAGGTTAAGCATTCAAGACGAAGAGCCATTGACGGTGCGGGAGAGGTTTGGAGGGGGACAAAAATGGTTCCATGCCCTTCTCCCTAATTATCCTAATTGCAGGTCGAGACTTGGAGACACTCTCGGATTTGCTAAAATTTGGCTTCCCAAAGATGGATAGGAACCCTACCAGCACCTCAAACTCCACTGAAACCGGAATCATGTTGAACATCTATCAAATAGACTAGTGACTAGAGCCTATAGAGGTCCGGAGAGTGTCCTGGATAGCCGTCGGATCGTGGTTCCTCAGCGACAGATCCAATATCGTTCCTGTACGCCTTCGACACCACCGTCACGCTTGGACACTGGGCAGCCCACCAGCGTCACGTCATATTGGTTCCATCGGCCTTGCAGAGGTTTAATTGTCTTTTAGTTTTGGGTCTGGGTTTTGGTTTGGCACTGCATGTGTATATTAGTGTGTATATATATATATGCAATATGACCCGGACAACTGATGGAAGAGAAGTTCCTGGGAGCGTTCGCACTGGTTGGGGCATGTGTAGCGGAGGGTAGTGCATAGGGAGGGTCTACTATCAATGTTGGGTTGTTTTCTTTCTCAGACAGTTCCAAAAGATGACGTTGAAATGCTGGATGTCAGTGTCAGTCGGGCCGAAGGGTAGAGGTCCTTCCATGACCCCTTGCAGATGCCAAGTCTTCAGCAACACGTGAATGAAAAGGTTTGACTCGCTTGGCCCGTGGGACGCAAAAGGACCATGAAACAATTGGATGTGCATTAGAATTGGGAGACCTCAAGAAAGACCCTTTGGAAGAAGGAAGCCAGGCAAAACACATCGAATTGTGAAAAGAACAGGGTCGAGGACCTTTGCCTCACTTTGATCGCCGCTCACAGCTCCAAACGGTTGGACCTGTTTGTTCAGATCGGCACTGTAACCTGAGTCACCTGTTTGTTCAGCTTCGGTGTTTGGGCGGCAATTGTTGGCTTGACTAAGCTGAGGACACACGGAGCCCCGCCATCCCCTCACGAAACGGCTTTCATTCACGATGCTCGACTAGAGCCTTGGCTCAATGAGTTCACGGTGCTTGGGCCTTGGTTGAAGATTTGTCGGGTGCAGTATTTGGTTTTGGCCATCGGAGCACGTACTCGTGGATCTTCAGCAAACTTTTTGGATGCCTGCAGGATGTACCACTCGTGCTTCATCCCGCCTATCGACGACCAAAGCCGGCAAGTATCATGTTCGAGCTTCTTGGCTTACACCAAGCAAAGACTGGAGCGTCGGGTACAACCCCAGAGCTGGAGAAGATGAGAGTTTGCAAACGTAAATCCTTCATAATCCATCCATATCCATCCATGAAACGTTCATGAAACTAAACTTTTACACGCAGTGAGCGCATATTGGTGTGATACAGGCAATAGAAGGTCGTTGACTGGAGTTGGAAGCTTCTCGTCGGTGGGTGTTTTCCATGTCGTTTTGGGAAGTGATGTGGGGTCGATTGGATTGCACCTCTACTTTGAACTCTGGAAGGGGCCTTCCCGCCTTCCCTACCAGATTCGGCGTGACGGGTCCGGGCATGTTCGGTCCGAGCGGTGGCCGGACTTCGAGGCCGTCACGTCCGAGGCCAAGACACCGAACTTCGACACACCTCGCTCCATTTCACCCAAGTCGGAGAGCGATGAAGAGGATGTGGGCTGGCTTGGTGGAAGTGTTGTTTGGTGGTTAGATGGAGTCGAAACACTGCTGGCTGGCATGCTTTCCTGGGTGGCCCTTGCTGTTCCGCACTGGGCCGCCCAAAACCCACACTCTGTTGATTTGAAGGCATTCTTAGGTCTACACTTTACTTGCAGGGTTGCCGCGAAGGGCAAGCTTCCAATGGAGGTTGCAAGCTTCCAACAAAGTTGCATATTGGCCACGACCATTGAGATCCATTCCTGGATTTGGCCATTAACTTTCTTCATGTCTTTGAACCTGGGACTCGGACATTAAGATTCACTCGTGCACGGAACCTTGTTCAATCATTTTGTCTAGTTTCTTGAGGATTTCAAAACAGTCTTCAGAGTCTTCATGGTTGTGCTAAGTGTAGTTTTTGATTCATTCACCACGAACACCGCGGTGCTAGCGAGGTACAGCTGGCGAAGCAAGCTCACACCATCAGGAAGTGGTCATATTCAACGCAGGCGGGCAGCGTGTGATATTCATCGGTTCGGTGTGTGAAGTGGTCGACCTCACTTGTTGTGGATGATGGAAGGTGCCTTTTAGCAGCGCTTTTTTCAAGGTTTGGAAGGAACAAGGTGGCAGCCCCACATCAGTCAAATCAATACACAGGGACTAACACAAAGGGACCGCGCAGGTCTCAAGTTGCTTTGATTGAATCCGCACATTAGCGGGAAAGCTTGTTGTTTGAAGCCTTTGATCAGTTGTTGTCACGTGCTTTATTTAGGCCATGGTGCCAGTTGATAAGGAAAAGTGAGGACCGTGATTGGATTCAACTGTTGAAAAAGTTTTACGGGATGTCAGAGTGCTGCTTCTCTATATGCAGCTTGGAGTAAAGTTCAAGTAGTGCCAGGGCGCCTATATATCGGCTGATGACATATGATGATTCTTGTGGTCTCCGCAAGTCCAATGCTTCTTGCCCAACATGTTTGCTCCCTTGCACCCAGCTTGATGGCTTGCTGTATATAGGTTAGTGTGGTCAGATTGGTCTCGTCTGGACGGCCCGACTCATGGCGGCCAGCATATTCAAAGCGTACACATGTCACATACCATTGTTAGGAGGATCTTTCTTGGTGCGCAAGGAAGAGGCCTCCTACGCCTTGCCCTTGACATTCCTGGCAGAAAGTGAGTCCATCATTGAGCCAGATGCTAATCATTGCAATGGGGCAAGGCGGGTGGCAGACAGTGGCATCACTCAAGGTAGCTATGTCGTGCAGGCCACTTCTTACAAAACTGATGCATTCAACAGACTTCCACAAGATGGCTGCATAGCAAAGCAGGTACTGCAACGGCATCATGGCAGAAGAAGTATCACATGTTGTTTGCACAGTAGTCTTCCAGACAATTTCAACAACATCCGACGAACAGCTGTTCTTCAGATACCCAAGCGAGTTCAGTGCCCGTCGTTTCACCAAGGAAACGATCACCGATCAGCGCATCATCACTCTGTACAATGCTTCAGTGGAGCTCACAGAGGTCGGGGAGGGGTCCATTCCTGAGGAGCATTGAACATAGAACTAGCAGATTTGACCCCCGATGATCTACAGGTGTCTAGAGGATTTGAATGAATCTGAACTTACTGAACAAATGAAGAGCCCGAAATCCAGAGATTGCCCCTCGCCAAACTGTAGCACAGGCATTAGGTCACTGGGTGTCCAAAACTGACCACTGGTTTTGCATGAAACCAAGGAAACTTTTAACCCGGGCGAAGCCATTGCATGCCCACCCTAAAATAGACGTGGAGAGTTTGGTCGCCTGCAAGTGGACGTGCTTGATGGTTTTGTGGTTCACGCATGGCTCCGACAAACCACTGACTATGGTACCTTCAGAGCGGATTCGGCCAGTGATGCATCATTGGCTTGAACGGATCGCAACCAGGTGGGCATTAGCACGGTGATGGCCCCCAGTGTGGCGCGGCGCTTCGAGAATGCTCTCGAGCACATCAAGGTCACGGAGAGACTCAGGCTGTACAAATTGGAGTTTCCAAGCTCAACTAGGGCCGGCTAGGGTATCCCGGTGGCTTATTGAAAGATTGATCAGTGGCTTTCGCCTTATCTATCCACATAGTTTTGTCCGGACGTGACGATGGATAGCAATAGGATGACAAGAAGAGATGGCAGCCTCATTTGATTCTCAAAGAAGTTGTTCAAAGTAGGAGGAGCTGGTTGGGCAAGCCCTTAGGGCTTGCCAGCCTTTGCAAACTTCAGCCAGTTTCAATCCCCTCCGCATTAGCTTTAAACGCGTGTTCTACTCCCATACCCCTGAATGAATTTGCTGCCTATCAACGACAGGAGTGCGGGAGAGGACCCAATCTGGGATAAAAAAGTGTTGACCACGTCTCACTTGGATGACAACTACTGATCAACACAATGCTTAGAACGTTAGTCATGAGTCTTGAGTCATTAGTCAATGTAAAAAGAAGTCTAACTGAATCATACTATGTCGAACAAATTTTTGACCAGTTTTTGATAGTTTTTGGCCATATAAGATTCAGCTGTGTGTTTTAGGCGGTATGAGTATATTATATATATAATTATGTGTGTGTACGCTTCAGGAACGGCTGCTTCGAGCCCAACGACTTCGTCAATGAAGAATTGTTCCATGACGACTTGTTCTTAGAGGCCATGGAAGCCTACACCACATATGGCAAGATGGAATCCATTGTGTGCCGAAGCCAGCACGAAAGAAGGTCTTGGGACCGACGCATCGCCGAAATCACGTGCTTCAACTGTTTGCAGGGCATGAAATGAATAAATAACATCAAAGAATGGGTAATCCATCCATATTCGGATTGGTTTTGCATGGTTTTGGGTATTTGAACGGAGGACGGGCGGTTCTAAAACTTCTCCTTTTCTTCAGGGACAACCCAGGGTTCATCCATCCGTTTCTCCACTGTGTCCTGTGAGGTGCGAAATGCAGACGTTGATCATTGACGTGTTGAAGGTCTTGAATGATGACTCTGAAGAACGTTTGGACATCGTCGCCGGTCAGGCCACCGGACGAGACGACCTCACCGTGGCAGCCTGATCGCGCCGTGGTGGGTTGTTCTTTGCGTTGGTGGCTGTTCGCGGTGTTCGTGGCTGTTCGTCATGGAAGACGCGATGGCTGTAGCCAGAGGTAGGTCTCTGCCTCCCCCAAAAATCGGAGTTCCGCCCCCTGGCTGTCTGGACAGCAGTCGGACACAGAGAAGGGACGTTGGTTCACTTGATTCGATGGCTGTTAGAGTTAGAGGGCAAAGATTTGCAACTACGGAAGCTGCCATTGGTGTAAGCATTGGTCAATTCAACAGCACAGTTTCCCGTTTTCCTGAGATCTGGGTCATTGAACAGCAAGTATCGGAGTTGAACATCCCACTACATTGACCACCCCGATATAGAGCCTAATACCATGTGTTGGTATCCCATGGTATGTTTCTTGTAGAATCGGCCTGTGGGAAGTGAAGCGTAACGTCTTTGCGTATCAGGCGTAACGTCTTTGTGTTGTCCACACTACAGTTGAGTCTATCAGTAACATTATGGCAACATGATACATGTGCGTCTTTGCTTCATCAAGTGGAGTAGCAGCTAGTGTACTTGAACGTCTTGCGGCTCGGAGTTGTGATATTTGGACACATGTGGGGTCAGATGAGGATGGATGAGGATTTAAGTGACCAATCTCCACTTCTCGTGAGCACACTCCGTTTGGAAAGCTTTTTCGACCCTTACACGGTACTTCCTCCGGGTTTTCGAGCTCGACCCTCCGAAGGCCATTGGTGTTGCGGTGGGTCTTGAAGAGGTTGAAGCTTGGCCCAGCACCGCAGCTGCCCGTGGAAGAGTGGGTGTTGGTCTTGTGCAAGTTCACTACACTTGGTGGTTTAGTTCAGGAGCAGACCCAACATGCACCGACATCCAAGATACGTTGGTAAAGAGGTGTTCTTTGTTATTTTTTGATCGTTTGTTTTGAGCCGTGTGGGACGGTTTTATGCTATACACATGTCCTCACCTCGGATTCATCACTGGGTTTCTTTGTTCTCCGTTACGCCTCAAGTGGAGGTTCAAAGAGTTCGTTGAACAGTTGCAGGAAAGGTCCTGTTTAAGGACCCTCCGTTCGTCGTGGCGTCGACCCTCGACGAGGAGACCACCGTCCAAAAGAAAACTGTTCGCGTGGCTCACCGGTCCGCGGAAGGCGGCGAAACCGTCGCTGAGGAGCACAAGACCAACGCGATCATGGAGCGAGTCTTTGGGCTCCTAGCAGCTTCTTGGTGGATCAACTGAGGGGACGAAGGCTATGGAGTTGAGATGAGTTGAGGAAAGTCACATGGATGATCATGGAATCATGGTTGTGTGTTGTAACGAGACGGTTTCTTCTGTATTGTGATTCACCGATTCATGAATGTTCCTTTCTGAGGTTTTGCCCGCAAGGGTCCATTGTGCAAGACCAGCTTACTGATAGGATTACCAGGATTGCTGATTGTATTGACATTGCTTTTGGTGACTGAAGGGTTCTTGTTGTTGGCAGCTACCCATACGGAAGACTTGAATCCGAGGAGCTACAGTAAGGACAAGGATTCTAAAAATATTGGTGAAACAACACGCCTGCTTTTTTGGGGGCTGGCCACTGCAGACAAATTTAGGCGCTGAGTGCTGAAGCAAAGAGCTTCAACTACACCGCATGGTTGCAAGCCATGGGTGAGAGCGATGCTTGGTGAAAGCAAGGGGTTCAGCACTCTTTTGTGCACTTGACATTGTCCTCGCTTGTGCACTTGAAGGATGATGGTTGTCAGTTCTTCCCCCCTCACCTCTTCAGGTTGGATGATGGTCCTGTCAATCTCTCACACATAGGCTAGGGGCTTTAATGTGGTGAAGAGCGCAAGTGCGTCTCAGATGTGCAAGTCATCACGTGTGGCCACAGCAGATCAATGAGGGTGGCCACAGCAGATCACTTGGGGATCAGTATGTTTGCTTTTGGTCATTTTGGTGCCTTTCAGGGTATCTATGTCCTACTTTGGTGATTCCAGTTCGTGTTTTGGTGTGTCAAGGTGGTAGCCAATTGTCATGCTGCATGCTGCAGGGCCACTCTGTGAAGAACACATAGGTGTTTTGGACTTGGATGGTTCAGGAGGTTCTGACGTCAAAATCGATAGAAGCATGACAAATGCACCACTCTTGTTTCAGAGATGCAATGTTTCACCATAGGGTTGGAGGCCATCGCTCCTAGGGTGGAGGCCGTCGCTAGTAGGTTGGAGGCCGTCGCTAGTAGGTTCCTTAAAGTATCATTAAAGTCTTTTGTTTAAAGTATTTTCTATAAGAACTACAGGGTCTTCCTTCCGTTATGCATGTGGCGGCCTGGGTGGAACAAACGTCGTGACGCAGCTCGTGAGGAACTGGAAGTCACCGAGCTCGTTGAAGAGTTCATGACGCAGAAGCAGGAGCTGAGCTCAGGGCGGCTCTGCATCGTTTGGGAGAAACTGGAAGAAACCACTCTTCAGATCAAAGCCTCGTTTTTCGGCAGAAAGCTCGTCATTTTCCTTCATTGAGGGATGGGTCAGAAATGGTGCTTGGGATATGGGACCCGCCAAATGACATCCGCATGCACAAAAAATGCTGATGCTTAGGGCAGCTTAGCCAGTCAGCCAGTCGTTTGACCGTGTTCTTGTTTTCACTCAGGGTATCGACCGATGGAATCAAGAATTGTATCTGGCAGACTTGGTCAGACTTGCTCTTCGTCGCTAGGAGATTCGAAAGCTTCTCTGGATCTCCAATATCGAGGCGTCTTGCTTCACGCTGTCTTCTTGTCGCATCCAGAGCCCCACAATAACATAGACCTGCATCAGACCTTCCATGCAGGGCCCTTGGGGGATGTGTGTCTTGGAAGGATGGCCTTTTTGGATCGCCTGAATGGATTTCCAGTTCATTCACACAATTTTGTCACCAACATGGAACTGGTACTGTAGCCATTCACACTAGAGGGAATCACCCAGCAAAAAATGGCTTTGATTTCGGGTGTCCGCTGTGAGCCAGGCACACCAATTCTGGGGTTCCTTATCGGAAGATCTCACTTCTTGTGTTTTTGGTACTCCCCTCCCTCAGACTAACGACGTAATCATATATATACTGTAATATATTGGGTCAAGACGGTCAAGGTAATGACTTAATCATTAGTTAGAAGGCTCAATCATTGGTGATTAGTCAAGATAAGCCTTCTTAGAAGCCATGGGATTTCGTCAAGCCTGTCGTTCTTCGCCACGCGCAGGCGGACGAGTTCCTCAACAGCCGTCTTCTGGTCGCAGCGATGACGTTTGCGAAGTCGCTCGGTCGTTGAACCGGGGGCCAGTGCCGTTTCATCCCCACTCCCATTAACCGCTGCACCTCCCAAAAAGAGTCGAAAGAGGGAGACCTAAGCTACGAAGCATCCAGGAAGCTTGTGTGATCTATACCAGGAAATCATTCATTTTTTCAAGAGTTGACTTTCGAACTGTTTCTGGTGGCCACCCGATAGGTTTGGCACATCCCGATCAGCATGCTGGCCACAGGTGGTTCGAGAAGATGCGCAAAGCTGCAGATGAGTTCGAGGAGTTCCTCTTGAAGCAACTTGCGATGGGGATATGCTTGCTTTTGGAAACCAACAGCGCTTGAGGTTGACTGTCCTCCTGAAAGAGGGCTGCTAGTGGGTGAAGGGTAACACATCCACAAATCAAAGAGGTGACCCAAGGAATTGCTTGGACGTTGATTTTGACATGGACACCCAGAAAAGAGGCTTGTGAAAATGTGAAAAATGGCGTTCTCCAGCCAAACAGAGGACGCGTGTTTAGCAGGCAGCAGAACGCTCGAACCATCGAAAACAATGGGCCTTTATATATGCTTGGCCCGTATTTCAGAACGATGGGCTGGATGCGTGTTTTCCTTCTGGGAAGCTAAGGCAATATGAAGAAGGAGGCCGGTACCGACATAGCATACTTTCAGAGGGATGACTTTTGTGCAACCCAAAAACAAGCTTGCGAAATGAATGGCCACCTCGTAGCAGATCAGCAGGCGACCAGTGATCAGGCCATAGCCAAACATCTCAAGCAACTTGCCATGAGGCAGCTACGGCTGGTATCGATTCAAGCGCATCTTCCAACAGCAGTCAGAAGAACGAAAGAGGCCCTGGCTGCTTTGCATTGGGGGTGTACCACATCATTCGTTCGGTGGTCCTTGAATGATACGGGCCGTCTCCCCATCAATTTCCTGCAGCTCCGGCAGGTTAGCTCTTCGTTTGCAAGAGAAGAAAGAATCATGCAAAAAGGAAGCGCTGGAGAGCCATGGAAAGCGTTTGGAAGCTGCAATCGAAATGAGGCGTGAGTTGTACTGTGATCATGTTGTTGCCCCCGCGAGGCAAGTATCCGTGCTTCCGCGATTCAAGGTTGATGTTCCTTTCCCCATTCCGCGGACCGCGGAAGGTCTTAGCAGGCTTAGCAGGCTTGTCCTCCTTTGATATTTTTTGACGACCTTTAGAGTTCCTTTCATTGGATGTGTTTTTGCAAGGCGAGAGCGTGACGCTGAGAAGGAGTTTGAGCCTCCACCCAGCAGTGCCAGGGCAGAAAGAGGGAGTGCAGCGAGATCGCTCCGCTCCAGGGCCACCACGGGACGCTGCAAAAGTCGCTGAACGA
The DNA here is from genome assembly GCA_963970005.1 of Durusdinium trenchii. NCBI lineage: Eukaryota > Dinophyceae > Suessiales > Symbiodiniaceae > Durusdinium > Durusdinium trenchii. The sequence continues at coordinate 1,518,176 of CAXAMN010026805.1, forward strand.
CCCAGGTTTGGCCAGGTATAGAAGCTAGCTAGATGAAGCTAGGCCCAGACAATCCATAATTCTGGAAGAATGGCCAAACATGACGGTGTATTTTTGAAGATATTTGAAGTGTAGGTTAGGGTCTGGGTGGGCCTCTTTGCCTGTCAGCTTCAAACATACACTTGAGACTATTTATAACTAGCCCCAGACTATTTATAATATATTTGGGGGTTTGGACAGGCAAAAGGCCCCACACAGACCCCACCATCCACCAAAACGACCCAAAATCCACTCAGTGTGTTCAATCAACTGCATAAAAAAATGTAAACACAGCGCTTGCCGCTTTGCACTCTGTCTTTTTCCGTTCCTGAACCATTGGTTAGTCTGAGGTCAGATTCCTCTGAATCCACTCAAGCGAAACCCCCTGCTGGACCACAGTGGTCACATCTAAATGAGGGAATGGAAAATGCCCACTCACTTCTTGGTTCTGACCCTTTTGGCCTTGGCTTTTGGCTCTTCCATCAACTCCCTGGACTTCCGTGGCGGCTTCCGGGTTTTTTTGCCATCACCATTACCATCACCATTGTCACCATGCTTCGCATCTGCCCTGGGAGATGGCTTTGGCTTTTGTTTTACAAATTTCCAGCTGTGGCTGTCCCAATGAAAATAAGGATCACTGGCTACATGAAAAAGTAACTTCAAAAAAAGTGAAAAATGCAATTTCTTGAGCAATGGAAACAAACACTTGGAGGTTAAGCAAAAGTCAAGAGGCTTTGCGCTTTCCTTGGGCAAAGAATCACCCTTGCTGAAGATGTCGAACTTCTTCCGGAGTGTCTCTGGGAGATCGGAAGGGGACATGCCAAGGGTCTGTGACATGAAGCCAGAGACCTTTCTGGCAACTGAGAGCCTTTGCCCATCATAGCTGTCTGCGTGGATGATGCACTCGGCTGCCATGCCACAGGCCACAGTCATAGAGACCAAATTGCACATCTCCTGAATTTGGTCAATGAATCCAATACTTGACCCACAATTTCCAGTGGCAATATGCATATGGGAAAAAAACAATTGAGATTCAAGACAAATTAGCACACACTTTTGGCCCGTTGCCACCTCAACATCCTTCCGCAAAGGTTTTGCTCTGGAAAGGACATGGTCAATGGAGGCTTTTGATGATGATCGAAAGGCCAAAACAATGTCCAAGACTTTGGCCTCCTTCCTGAGATCATCACGCCACTCAACCAAACTCGCGAATGCTTCATCCAAGGCTTTCTCGTTCTCCCCCTCAAACATCCACAGCACAGCAGCCAAGTTCCAATGCGTCACGCTCTCCACCACAAGACTGAAGGGTTGACACCAAAGTGCACAAAAGTGGTTGTCTGAGTTCAAGTTGGGTCATTGTTTGTCTAGTCTTGTCCGGTGGTGTAACTGATTAATTGTCATCTCAACTAGTCTATTGTATGTTGAACTCAATTGTAATTGAATTATTGTATTATGTATTGTACTGGTACTCGTTACTTGTTAATTGTAATCATTGTTTCTTTTGGGCACCAGCCTACAAACAACCTTTTGTTTTAGAACCGGGCCTGTACTTGGAGACTTTACCCTTGCCAGTTTTGAGCATGTCCTCAATCTTGGAAAGACCGGCTGATAAATTTTCATGCGCCTGGCTCCTGAAGGATGACAAAGTGTCCATCAGGTCTGGAAAGAAGAACTTTATGTTCTCAATCTCCAAGCTGTCAATGGTCAGCAGTGCTTTGGCTTGCTGAGTAAGGGGGTCAGTTGGGGAGGAAACCAAACCTTGAAGCACATGGGCTTGCTTCAGCACACCCACCAGCTTGTCCAACTCTGGACTCAGCTCGAGCTTCTGATCTTGGATAACCTGCAAAGCCTTGACTGGCCCGTCAGTGGCCAAGAGCTGCTTCCATTCATGTTTCCCCACATTCGTGAGCTGCTGGTCAAAACGATCCAAAGCAAGTCTGCCTTCCTTCACCCACTTTGGAAGCCCCTCCAGCTTGTGGCATGAAGCCAATGTGTTCTGCAAACCTGCTCTGGCAGCACATGAATCCTTTAATGTGGGCTTCTCCTCTACCGCATAGTGAAGCAACATGCTGGCGAACTCACTCAAAGCAAGGTTCTGATCCACATCCTGGCGAAGAACTCTTGCACAAATAAGGCCTTCGGGCGAGTGAATCCGTGAGTGACACATTTAGCAGGTTGTAGCTGTAGCCTAGCCAAATTTAACCTTCAAAGAACTTGGGAGCAACCAAAAACTCAATCGGCCTTTCGTAGCAGCTTTCCAAATCGCCAACATAACCTCATCCTTGTCTCGGCATGGTAAGTACAGGTAGGCCTTTGGCTCTTCCAGCCACAAATCCTGAACATGTTTACTGAATGTGACCTCCACATCAGAAAAGAACTCAGAGTTCATGGATGTAGTCATCTCTTCAAGCGCGCTCTTCAATTGATCTGCACTCTTTGCAGCTTCATCAGCTTTCAACTCCTGACAGGCTACAAGGTAGTCTTTTGCACTGCTGCAATTGAAACCCGCTTCCTTCACCTCATTAAAGGTGGCACTGGAAGCAAGCGCTGGCGGCTGACCAAGTTTCTTCACAAGCTCAGTCAAAGACGTAGCCAACCGCTCAGCCTCAGAAGCAGCCTTGGACTCATCAATAGCCATCTTCGCAATCTCGCAGGCAGTTGCCCAAAGAGTCCTGTAGTGGGAAAAAAGGTCGTGTCGTGTTGCATTCCTACTTGCATGCATCACATTCCAAAATGTAGAGATTAACCAAACACGCTGCCACACACACAGGCGTTTAACCCCTGTCTTCAATCTGTTGTTTGCCCGGAAGAGCAAGGCGCAGCGAGGAGAAATTTGCGGTGAATTGCTCACTGTGGCTTTGATCTCCTTGATTCGCTCTGGCCCCAAGACCAGCTCTCCCTTGGACTGAATCAGTACATATCCAAGCGCCAGGAATCGCTGCAGGTCGGGGAGCATTTTCATGACCATGTGGACGTTGCCATGCACGTCACTGTCTCCATTTGGCCTAGACCATGGCATTGTGGGGAACTGAAGTACATGGTGAATGTCAGAGGCCACCTATCTAGCTTGAACGCCCTTCCCAAGGTTTGACTACTACTTACTGACTTGCTACCCTGTTTGGAATGAAACTTGGTTCTGACTGGGTTGGAGCCCTGTCCTGCTGAAAGTTGCTGCCCAAAGGTCATCTCCCTTCTGGAAGCTACGAAGTGCACAGTCAGTGGATTCTGGACTTGCTGTTCGAAATTTGTCCATCCAGCCATTGAACAATTGCACTTGTAGGGTCTTTGCTTGCTCTGGAGGCAGTGCGGTGCCAAGTGAAACCTGTTTGGTGTGAGCATCCAAACTCAAAAAGTCCCAGAAGTAGCCGTCATTGCCAGCAGTGAAGGCCATCTCAGAAGGGAATGACATGACATCCACAATTCATGATAGTGGCAAAGGGTGTCTTTTCAACATGGTGGCCTAGTCCTATCATCCTAGTGGTTTATCACAAACTGTGACCATATGCCAGCCTCAGTGAGCTTGCGGCCAATCTCTGTCAAAATGGCAGTTCGGCAGTCAATCTGCATTGCATCAAAGAAGTCTTCATAGATCTTGAACTCATCATTGTCGAACGCAAACTGGGGGTTGCTGAGACCTGCTTTCTCAACCATATCGCGGGCATTCTCAATGGCCAAGAGACAAGTGTTTGTTTGGTTGATCAAACCCTGCAGCTCTTGGGCAAGTCTTTGCGCGACTTCACCGGGATCCTTTTCTAGCTGAGTCTGCAACTCACACAACTTTCCAAGTTTGCTGCTCACATCCTTCTCTTTGACACTGCCTTGCCACAGGCTAAGTGCGGTAATCTTCTTCAACAACTCAATCCCAGCAGTAGCCTTCTCAAGTCTTGCCGCAAGCTGCTCATCTGAAGGTCCAGCCTTGTTTTGTTTGGTCTGCACTGGTGTAGCTGCTGACTCTTCACGGCGGGCCCTTTTTGGTGCTGGCTTGGCAGGCTTTGCCTTTGCAGCTGATGCTGTGAAGCCAAACATCTCATCAGAAGATGCTGCATCTGACTCTTCAGCACCTGCTGGAGCATCCTCTTCCACCGTCTCAGGTTGGCCATTCAAAGCCACATCCTCCTCTTCCTGTGAAAAACAGGTGTGCGCTATGTGGTACAGTATCGAATGGTTTTGATCTGGATCAATCGAGAAAAAACATAACATGACATGGTCAATCATAGTCATATAGTCATAGACTCGTAGACCAATAGTCGTAATAGTCATAGTCATAGTCTATGAGTCATAGTCATCATTAATAGTAGTCTAGTCTAGTCTAGTCATAATCATTGTCATCATAGTTCATAGTCCTTAGTCCCCTTAGCAAAAAACTTGGCACAAAAAGTTGTCAAGAGAAAGCGTGAAAAGATAGAGAGACGTGGGTAGTGAGAGCAGTCCGTCCTTCGTGTTTACCTGCATCTGGTTGTTCAACTTGTTCTTCTCCTGCTTGGACTTGGCGGCGGCTGAGTTCTCATGCTCTTCTTGGCGGATTTGTGACGCAGAGACACGGCTGCCCATTCGAACTTTCTTGGTGCTCGATGATGCCACAATGATAACTCCTTCTGTTCCCATGTCATCCTTCAGGGAGCCAAATGGCGGCACTTCTGCTGGAAGTTTAACAGGGTATATAATATATTATATTGCCAATCGCACTTATACATAGAGACTCACTGACACACTGTGTGCTGAATCTGAAGTCATTCAGTCCTGCTGCAATTTAAGGTTCAGCACCTCAGAATTTCAAGGCGGACCATTCCATTGATTGAACATGAGTTGTCCAGACTCCCAACATGAGATGACGACAAACTTCAAAAACATCTACTAAGAGTTGGCTGGCTGTCTAGTCCAGGCACATTGGAAACATAGGCTTTCTTCTGCGCAACCGTCTTCAACTTTTTGCGAATCTGTTCATCAGTGATTTTGGTGTTGATGTAATCTGTCAGCGCCATCCACTCGCCTTCCTCGTGTGAAGGGTGACAGAGAGGGCTGGTGAGGGTCTATGAAAGGACCTGGTCTGGTCATGTTCAACCTGAACAACTCCAACAAAGCCAACCATTGCAGTCCTGGTATATGTCACAGTATGATTCATCTTTGCGCTCTGTGTAGTGCTTGACGTCCACGGATTCATGCCTGGGGCGTGATCCTGGATTGCGTGTTGTAAGCTTTATGTGGCGTCGTCGCAGGGACCTGAACCTCATTTGAGCTGAAGAGGGCCACAGAACATCAGCACCACCTCAAAGCCTTCCCAAAGAAACCTCACCTCCTCACTCCCCAAGTAAAAACAACAAGATGCTGTGCAAGGCAAAGTGACTTTGTTTTCAAAGCAGGGTTCTTGAAAATCAAAGTCCGCAGCTCAGCAGCATCCAGATCTTTGAAAGAACCACGGCGTATGTAGTAGCAACGAAGGCACTCACCTTTTGCACCTCCCTTTGCTGTCGCTACCAAAAGAGGTGTGCCCTCAACAGCATCCTGAAGATTCAGCCAGAAACTGCGCATTTGAGGGGACTCATTTGACATTGGACCACTAACAGAACCATACCAACATGTTGAACACTTGTCCTCGTCTTGCGAGTTGAACTGCTGCATGCACTGGCCGCAGGTGTCCTCAGGCCAGTCTGGCTCATCTGCTGAGAGTTCATTCTGTCCCGCTTGCTGGTCTTCCGAAGCCGAAGCCATCAACACCACTGTCAATGATCGCGAGAGCAAGGCGTGAACGAGTGGGATTTTCAAGTGCCAAAACCAACTTCAATCACGCACGATGCACATGTGAGGGATATAATATAACTCAACTCAACTCAACAATGTAACTCGTAATGGCCAAGAAGCATTGGTTCTGAATGTCAACATTTGACTGACCCAACTGACCCAACTCAAACAAAAGCAGCAAGTGGAACGTACATTCTAATAACTACGCAGACCGCAACTCACGACCCCGTGACTTCCTGTGGGCTGAAGCAGACCAATGCTCTGCAAGAGGGAAAGAAGATTAGTACTTTTTTCTGCTTCAAATCTGTGGTGGAGTATGCCACGCCATGCCCTGTTCAAAATCATGTGCGCTGAATGCATGCCATGGTGGCGAAGAGCACGGGCAAACAAGAGACTCTAGGCCGTGTGGCTATGCCGCTGCCTGAGTCCAAAATACAAAACTTCAACTTGGCTTGCTTCCCACCAAGCTGATCAACGAGAGGCATCGGCTTGAGTGTCTTCATGGGTCCCCTCATTGTCCTCCTTGACGTGGCTGCTCTCATCACGCTCAAACACGCCCGCCAGCACGTCCAGAACCTTGTGCAGGATGTAATTCACCTCTGCTGAGGATTTGCCATGCAGCTCAGACTGATCAAGAAGAACCTTAGTGGCACTCTCTTCCAGCCCCTCCTGGACCACCCAAGTGATAAAGCAATCCGGGTGGAAGTATAGTGTCACGCCACCCATCTCCTGCCAGGTCCAGCCAAAGCGAACTGAGTCTTTCAGAAGCTGTTTGCCACACAGACTGCAAAGGTCTCCATCTTTCGTGACTATGGTGATAGAAAAGGATCTCATCGCCTCGGAGAAGTTTTTTGCAGGGCTTTGTCCAAGGAGCAAAGTAGGGGACTCACTCCTGACAGGGGTGCTAATCTCCCATGAATCCTCAGTCTCAGTGTCGCTGCATGAATCGAAGAAGGGATCATCAGGCTCTGGACGACCACGACATGGATCTGCCTGAAGCTTGATGGCTGGATAGCCTGCGTTTCCTGGAAAAATTCCAGCCAATATAGTCAACAGTATGCCACCGCAAACTGGTACACTCCAAGCATCTCCTGTCACAAGCAAGTAGCTGACAAACACAAAAGTGTCAACAGTCCACAACTACAAAGGCTCAAGCACGGCAAAAGGCATTGAAAACATTACATTCATGGATAAAAAGTTGGCGCCTATCAACGTGTTGACCTCGGAGTATGTCATGGTGTCAAGGTCCAACTTGTAAGGATCAAAGCCTTGCAATACGCACAAGTCCTGCACCAATCATGAAGGACATGACACGCAAACTTCAAACTCGATAATGTATGAGGCTTGGCGCCTGACAACAAAATCAACATCAGTGTCAAGCCACAATCAGAATCGAGATGCCACAAATCCAAGTCCAGTTTTTCAGGATTCAAGCAATTTGCGAGGATAATTTTAACATTCTGAATTAACAAACTCCTGGGCGGTCAGCAGCTCATGGGTATCCCAGTCGAACAATTTCACTGAGGTGGACAGAGCTGTGGTTCTTGATCCTGTTGTAAAGGCCATTCTTGGCAAGGAACCTCAGTTTTGCTTTGCTAGGTCTAGTGGTACTGGTACTGGGTTGCTGGGTACTCCACAAATGACTGAGGCTGAATGATTCATCCAATTCAAATGAGGCTGTAGCGGGCCAAATCTGAAACGCATCGAGCACCTGATGGGTCCAGTCCCTTAGCCTTGGTGAAGTGATGTGAAGCTGCAGGCACACGGGCACAACAAATTCTGACATCGCAACAAGAAAGTTGAAAAAAAAAACAGTCCAAATCAGAACAACTACTTTGCCTTTGACAATGGTTGACAAAACCAATTGCAATCAACCAATAAAGTTCTCAATGTGAGTCTTACCAGTGAAGCCCATGTGATACGAGCTCTACCATGGAAAATGCAGAATGTACAGGAAACACATACTGTCAGATCACCCATTTTGTTTGGTCAGTGACAGTGTGTTCATATAGTTAAAGTGGCTGCTCTTAACCAAAGTACCAATACACTATGTTCAACAATCCACTATGCCTAAGCCTAAGCCTAAGCCGTTTTCTTGTATAAATTCCACAGTGGGGAAGTTTCTTTGTTAATTAAACTGTGTTGTTCAATTTGCAAAATTATGTGTACCAGACCCTGACTGTGTGTGGTTTAGGTGTTTTTTAAATGTAAGTTGTAAGTACTCAGACTTTCGTGAGAGGCTATGGCTATCGGCTACATGTATATTTACCAGTACAGTTGCATTTGATACTTAGCTTAGCTTCACGCATCAGTTTAAAGCTGTGGCTGAAGCCATTTTTAACTCATGTAAATAAGTGGATAGCCAGGATAGCATACCATAATATGACTATGACTCTGACTCATAGTCAATGTTTATCTACGTCAACCGAACCGTCAATCATTCTTTGTCGGAGTCATAGTCATGAGTCATAGTCATGAACTTACTTTAGTTAAGTAAGTTAGTTATAGTCAGAGCCATAGTCATGTCATAGTCATAGTCATAGTCATAGTGTAGAACAGTTTAGAGTTTAGACAGTACAGATGTCAGAAAACATTAAGTAGTAGTATTAGTAGTAGTAGTAGTCGTCGTAGTAGTTGTAGTCGTCGTAGTCCGTAGTCTTGTAGCACTAGTAGTGGCATTTCTGCTAGTAGCAGTAGTAGGAGGAGGTTATGAATTACAAGTGTTACAAGGCAATATGGCAATATCATATCGTAATAGTCAGAGTCATAGTTAAGTATAGTCAGTAAGTATTATATAGTGTGATATATACAGTATAAGTTTAATAGTTAGTTGTAGTTATAGTCTAGTCATAGTTAGTTCTAAGTTATAAGTAGTTATAAGTTATAAGTTATAAGTAGTTCGTTGGTTCTAAGTTCCAAGTTAGTTATAAACTATAAATTATAAGTTATAAGTAGTTTGTTTATTTCTTACTATATAAATTATGATATGTTAAAACCAGGCATATTACAAATAGTTCAAGACGGTTTAAGACGGTTTCGAACTATTTATAAACAGCGGTTTACAAATAGTTCAAAACGGTTTGAAACGGTTTCGAACTATATATACAATCCAAACTATTCAAGACTATATAATCAAGACTAATCAAGACTAAGTTGAGACTAAATGGGTTTGGGCAGTACAAATAGTTCAAAACGGTTTAAGACGGTTCCGAACTATTTATAAACAGTGGTTTACAAATAGTTCAAAACGGTTTGAAACGGTTTCGAACTATATGTAACATGTTCAGTTGATGTTTGGCATCATCAGCACGACTAAACTATCATTTTCTAGTCTCCAGTAATGAGTCTTAGTTTGCCTAAATGACTATTACTTAATCTAACACAAAACACACAACAACCAACTACTACAACTACAAATGAATTGAGTCGCGTCAAGTCTGAACGAGCCTTCCTCTTGGATGAAACACTGTAACAACAACAACAACAACAACAACAACAACAACAACAACAACAACTTAACAACTGGACAAAATGAAAAATCAGCTTGGGTGCCTTTATGAGTACGGCGTGGGCATCCAGACAAGTCTTCTCACGAGTGTTCAACTGGGCTGAAATCTCCTCATCAAGGGTGGAGCTAAACCTTCTGCTGCCAATGACACCCCATTGGCGAAGAAGCGCCTCTTCCTTTTGCTGGCCCTTTTCTGTGCGGCGCCCATCCTCCACAAAAAGGCAATTGTGGGGAGTTTGGCAGAGAACAGGGGAGGGGGAAAGGGCCCTATCAAAAAATGAACAGAGACTATCGATAAATCTGGCAAGACTATCGATAAATCCTGTGAGACTATTTATAAACCCTGCTTTGGAAGCCCTTGGAAACCGTTTCTAAGGGGCCCATCACCAATTACAGGGACCCTCCAGGTGGCAAGTTCCCCTCTGGACCAGGAACAGTCCTTGGACTTGGGGGGGTGCAAGAGTCCCCCCAGAGGAACTGTCTTCACGTACTCCTTGACCTCCTGCACGGAGCTTTGCCCCAGCTGACTGGGCAAAGCTTGCGTCACCACATGCACCAAACCACTGATTTGCCCAGTGTCAGCAAGGTCTTTGCGAACCATCAATATTAAAGCCTGGACCTTGACTGTGGCAGGCCAAACTCCCGGCTCCTGAGACGCAACTCTCTGAGAGCATGAGTCATGTGTGTGTGTGACTGTGTGTGTGCTGTACAGGCATGTCCTATCAGTCTGCCAGTCTGACTCTGAGTCACACAAATTCTTAACTTATGACTGATGTGATGTGTTTTGCATAATCCTTCCAACTTCTTAGGGTTAGATTAGATTGTGGGTTCTGACCTTCGCACACTGCTTGTTGAAACCGCAAATGAACAGTCATGCCCAGAGGGTGCCAAGTGTCTCCATAGTGAGCAGCTTGATGTGATATTCATCATCCAGATATCGAAGACCAATCTTTTCTCCATACCATTCTCCACGAAGCATAAACTCCAGTGGCGTCTGCACAGGTTGGAGATGCTTTCATGGGCCACAAGCAACCACATGTCTTAGCAAACCGCAAATGTGGAGTCGGATCAAAACAACATCACAGTAATTCCTTGGGTGGACTCTCCTGGGTGTGGTAAGGTGTAGGCCATCTCTAATCGCTATAGTGTGTGTTTTTCCATTTGGGGATTTTATGCTACCTGCTGACATCTGACATCTCCCTTTGTCTCTGAAGAATGAATGCAATACAATACAAACAAACATCATAGTTGCAAGTTGCATGGGAGTAGCATTTAAAATTGCAACAATGCGACTCTTCTGAACGACGCATTTTCAGCAAGCACTCGTTATTCACCCCGCAGAGTTGCTGCTAAACCCTGCCAGCTAAGTTCAGCTTCTTAGATATAGGATCATATGATTGATATGATATATGATATATGGATTACGGATATTAGTTTTGTCCCTTGAAATATCAACACTACCACCTGTCAGTGATCACTCTCACATGACTCACATGCCAAAATCATAGCTGGCATTCTGTCAAGGTCCTGCAATTGGGACCAAGGCTGGACGTGTAAAATCTCATGGCATTGAACAAATCTTGCTGCCAACCCTCAACATACTTTTCCAAGTGCTTTGCACCACATGTGAAGTTCAAGGTTGAACTAGTCACCTGCAAAAGCATTGAGCACCCTAACTGCCTCTGCTTGCAATCTGGACTCTGAACTACTGAAGCTTCTCTCAGAAATTGCGGCAAGCTTTGCACGAGTCTCCGTCTTGAGGTTTGCAGCAGTGGCCTGCTGGTACAAGCACTCAGCATGCAGCCACCCGGGTGGACGCAACCTGTTGTGATACCATGAATAGCGAACATCATTTTTGCGGATACTCCCCTTGCAATACAAACATACTGATCGTCCTGATGCTGCAAAGCCTGTATCTTCCAGGCCAATTGACTTGCTAAAGAAAGTGGATCCTTTTCCCAAACTTTCCAAACCCTTCTCCTCATTGATTCGCTCCACAATGGTCTCCTTAGTGGCATCAGCTACTGCAATCTCCTTCTCCAAATTCAAGGCAATGCGCTCTTCTGATGCCACTGTATCAGAAATAGGGTCAACTGGGTTTGCTTCAGCATCCAGGTCAAGAGTGTTGCGGCCGTGATCATCCCTCTTTGCATTAGAGGATGCTTCAGAGTCAGAGCCATGGCATCTCTTGGAGGTTGGCTTCGCCTTTGGCTTTGCCTGCTTTCTGAATCCCAATGGCATTTTTTTTGGCATTCTCCTCCGAATTGATGCCTTTAATTTCGCAAGCATTTTGGGTTGAATACTTGGCCTTTGTTTGTCAGGCGTTGAACTCACAATGAACTGGTCCACCAATTCTTCAGCACACGCAGTGAGCAAATGATTGTCAATCCACTTCATGCTGTACCTCCACACTTGCACGTCGATGTTGATGATGGAATTTGGATCTTTGCCCGCAAACTTTCTGAACAGCTCGCATGATGTTGAAACTTCTGGAATGCCATCAGTCGACTTGAAGAGGATGTCACCATTTTCATGAAACACCACATGCAACAGCGTTTGCAGAATTGGCTTCTTCTGTGTGACACCCAACAAGCAAGCGTAGGATTGATGCACTGATGAACTTGAGAAACACAAGAGTGTGCCAGGTTTCAACTTTCTCTCAGCAAGCCGATGCTTGAAGGACTTGGCAATCTTGTCCATGAGTGTTGAGAATGCATCTGTTGCACAATGTTCTGGTGAGCATTGGTCGCAAAGATCATTGCTGTTCACACCCGTGCATCCTGGCCCACTATGTAGAGAAGATTCAAGGAAGCTGGAAATTGCCTCATCACTGGATGCCAAGTCAATGGCCGTTTGCCTCAACGCCCCTGAACCTTGGATTCGACTCCAAACACTTCACATAAAACATATCATATCACATATCATATCAAAGTCGAAGCAAATTCAAGTGTGTTTCAATGAAACAAAGTAGAGCCTGTGTCCTATCTGACATTGTTTTTTCTTGAGCCAACCCAAATCAACAAACAAAGATAAGAAATCAATCCATTGCATACTTGCCATGCCACTATCAGCGTACTGTGTCTTCACGCTCCACAAAGGATGGCCTGCCTGGGCCTGGACATTCAACTGAAGCCTCCTTGCAGACAATTTGCTACATCCACTTTTGCCCACCTGGTTTTCCAAGGCCTGAGTTTCAAGGTCTTGACTTATGGCCAAAGGCGTTGCAGCCAACTTGTCACGCAACTGTTGTTGGTGCGCAGCTTCGAGGTTGTAGGGTTCCCTTGCTTCATGTCCCAAGCCCTTCCATTCAGCACTGACCTCTTTGACCTTTTGGCGGTACTCAACAGGATTGAGAACTAGGCCACTCATTTTTTCCTTTTGGAAAATGTTCCAGCCAGACAAAGAGCGAAGACGCCGGTTAGCAGCTGTGTCTGTCCGAGCTGCCTTTTCTGCAGGGGTCTCTTCAGAGACGCGGCTCCTTTTCTTCTCCTTAAAACAGCCATGCCAAGTTGTCAGCATGATTTAGTTGCCTTTTGTACTAAGAAACTTGACAACTTGAAATCTATGAAGAAAACAATGCACAAACCTCAGCCTCAAACAACACCATGTCCATTTCAAAATGCTGTTCAAAACAAGCCAGGCTCCTGCTTGCCAAAGTCCTTTGAATATTGGTTGGTACTCTGAATGCCACTCATCTTCAAAATGCTTGAAGAGGTTTTCCTGGAAGGCATTGTGTCTGCGTCTGCCATGGGCTTGACAAAGTCAAACTGCTTGATGCATGCCTGCAGAATGCTGGTTTCTCGTGCGGTGGTTGGGTTCTTTATTTGCTGCTTGCCCCTGCGTGATACTGCCCACTGAACAACTCCATTCTTGATTTCCACTAAGTCAGATGACAAAGGGATAGTCCCAGCAAGATCCAGGAGAACCTGCTTGATGATTGAAATGGCAGACTCCTGCTGCGCAGGTGAAGCTGATAGCAGTTCACTCATTGACAGCTGTGAGAGCAACACCTCAGTGAAAGTGTCATCAACGCACGAACTGCAGTTTGCACGCACCTCATGCAATATCCGCCATTGCTCTATGAATGCAGCAGTTGAAGAATTGGCCAGTGAGAATACAGAAAATGGTGGACGACTGAATTCATGGACCAGCCGCCGCCAACAATCTGAAATTCCGACAAGGACTAAGGTGAAGGCCAACTGCAACAAGTCTGGGCGGCTTTCAATGTCCATCCCCATGTCAATACTCTCAGCAAGCTCCTTCACAAGGATGCTTTGGTAACGCACCATCAAGTCCCTGCCAAGATCCCCACGCACAACTCGGAAGAATTTGGCCCTGCTCTTCTGAACCAGCTCATCGTACTGTGGGTCAACCCTGCCAATGTTTCCAATCTGATGCAAGATTTTTGTCCGTGAAAAGAGCTCATTGATTGCAATATCAATCGGCTCCAACAAGCATGCCATGATAATTGCATGGTGGTCAAAGTCCTGATGGCTCACAGCTTTGAAGATCATGTTCTTCCGAACTGAGTTTTGCAAACTGTAGGAAAGATCTGCGTCCAAGATGCCACCAATCAAGGTCTGCATTTCTTCCTCTGTGATGTTTCCAGCCTTTGTTGGGGCAATTGAGCTGTCTGACAATAGACTGTCGACCATGGAGGCAAGCTCGGATGAAGGTTTGCTGCCTTCCTTCATGCCATTGAGGATTTTTGGCAGGATGCGATGAAGGGTGCATGTGAACTTGATGTATGAGATGGCAGGTCCAAAGTGTTTGAACCGTGATAGGAAAGGTATGGGGTAACCTTTCCCCAGGAGTGGGGCCAGGAGTCTCAAAGCTTTGCTCCTTGCTTGCTCATCACTCTCACAGCAGCCCGTGCACCAGTGGACCATTGTTGAGCAACTTGTGTCTCCATTGAAAAACTGGAGAATCTTTTTAACGGCTTCTGCTGCCTCTTTTCCTGGCGCTTGGTAGTTTCGAGAAATCCATTCTGCCCGCTTCTTCCATTTGGGGAAATCTTCTGGAAGCTCGTGCACTCGAATGCCTTGGCAATAGATGGGCCGTGGAATGATCTTGAAATTTGCAACATGCGTGTGAACTAGTTAGATAGAGATAGAGCCGGTTTGAACCCCACTGTTAGAGTCAATCTGTGAATTCAAAAAAGGATAGGCTAGGCTGGCATGAAAAGTAGATATGCTTTCTATCCAAGGCTAGGAACACTGAAAGTCTTCACTTTGCAGCACCTGCACCAGAGAAGCCACAAAACTCTGACGAAATGAGAATGCTTCAAAACAATGGGCCATTCTGACCAGTGTGGCCCAAAAGCCAGAGATGCTCAGGACCATCGGCTTGCGTATCAGGTTCAGCTGGTGGACCAAACATTGGACTTGGATGGCGCTGACACGCTCATGGTCAGCTTTCTCCCGCAAAGATCCAAGGAGCCTCCTCTCAATCTTCCAGGATGCTGCGTTGGCTTGAAGGGCATCGCCAACAACGACTTCAGTTCGGAAAGCATGCAAAGGTGCCACATCTTGCTCTGCAAGTCCAAACTTTTGCAGCATTCCCCCAATTACATGTCCACATACCAGTGACATCGCTGTAGAGGCTGCGTGGATGTCCCCAGCTTGGGGACTCGCCAAAACCAACATTGGTGTAGGAATGTTCACTGTTTCCCAACATTCCTGTTTGCCAGCTGGGCTGTATCGAAAATGGGCGTATTGAACTGTGTTGCAAACACTGTGAATAGTGCTCCGCAATCCTGCTCCCTTCAAACGCGTATCTGTGTCATCAGCAATAACTACACTAATGACATGTTGCACTGGCTGGCCATCGCATCCCTTGAATAACTGCTGGACCATTGTTATGATATACTTCACCAGGCTAAATGTGCACCGAGCCCGTTCAGATCCCATTTTTTGGTAGTCATGTTCCTTTGACACGCCCTGTGGGTTGAAGAGATGGCGGGTGAAGTAGTTCCTTTGTAAAATGGATGTTCTGGTTTCAAGTGGGGTGCCTGTACAAGTACCAGCATTTCCGCCTTTCTCAAAGGACCCTGCTTTGGAGAGTCTGGCTTTTGTAGCAGCTTCCCTTGCTTTCGCAGTGCGCTGGACACGACGAAGCCTTGCCAGCTCCTCCTGGGGGGTAGGATCCTCCTCAACCTCCACATTCCGCCACAAAGATGCAAATGGCATGGCGGCAACTATCCCTCAGGTCAGTCTACTGGTCTACCAAAAAAATATGTCTAGTCTAGTCTAGTTAGAGGCTTCGGCCATCTATGGGAACAGCTTTCTCTCAGTCTCAGTGTTGAGGCCGGGGCTAAATTAAAGTTCAATGACATGAGTCGTGAGTCGTAAGTCCTGTGATTCTGGCCTTACTCAATGTGTAAGTCTGTAGGTTGGCAGCATCATATTTGTTTGTAGAACCTTTTGTGTGTTTGCTGCTGGTTGCCTTCCATTGATCCCCTGTATTTATTGGACTGACTGTCACCGTCACTGTCCCCGTCTCAATCTTTGAGTGGATAGAAACAAGCATCAGGATCGTCAGCATAGGTACAGTATAAGCAAACCAACCACCCTTAACCACCCAATGTCACTGTCTCCCAGCGCACCGCGTACTCGTCGAAGAAGGGATCGTGAGTTCCATCCTCTGTCTGGAAATCGTGCGTCACTCCCATCACCTGCACACTGCAAAGTTCAAACCTTGTTTGCTTTCACTTTGATTGAACCCTGATTGACTTGTGGACTGGAGCTTTGGAAATGTCTTAGTTTTGGCCTCACTCACTCACTCACTCACTCACCAGTCATTGTCACACTTCTGAATTCTAAATTCTTACCAGAAATCGAACTTGTTTTGAAGAAACATTCCCAGCCTCCTCCATCATGACAATGGGAGGTTTGGTCTGCCCTTAGTTCGGAGTAAAAAGTATGGAAGGTGCAGGTGTCATGTGGGTCAGAAAGATTAGTGATACAGTAGTGGCCTTGAGTCGCAACGATTCTTCTTGTTTACCTTGTTTAGCTTGTAGTAGGTGACAGTGTAGTGTAGTGGTGGCTATAGTGTGACTTGATGTCCATCCATGAAGTCTGTGGAATGCACCTGTGTGCTGCAAAGCTTCGAATGTATCTTGCACCAACCAGAAAAACTGAGCCTTCTGGAGAGTCAAACGGGTTGCCATACTTCCTCTTTCTGTTGAGCACGCTGAACGGTGGGCAGGGAGGCCCCCACAGGAACATCCAGGGTGTGTCCTGGAGAAATCAAATCAACATTCAAGATTCATATCATCTAACGATCAAAGTAGTGAATCATAGAGAATCCTGAGTCCTGCATCTCAGAGCTCCAGAATCTCAAAGTCTTATAAAGCAAAGCAATGGAACATAAAACAATTCGTAAACCAACATGGAACACGGACCACGCACTACAACTGCAAAAACTTATGACAAGTCCTGTCGTGAACCACAAGGATCAAAGCCACAGAACTTGCTATGGAGGTGGCACCAGCCAAAGCCAGTCAAGGTGCATGCCAGGTCGCTATACAAATGGCTGACTCAGTACCCACAGGTGAGCATGAGCAGTTCGTGCCTTTGACTGAAACCGGACTTCTGTCTACCAAGTCTACAGTTTGGTGGCTATCCAGGCTATCATCACTGCTACCTATCATCATATATTATATTATTATTAATAATATTCTATAATATATGATTTATGATTCGATATAAGTAATATCAATTATAACTAATTTCATCTGGCAGAACAGAACAGGAACCCAAAACATGTGTCTCTCTCATTCTCCGTTTTTGTTGTCTACTGGCAGTCGTCCCACAACTGTTCCATTGTTCCTGGAAGCCACTTGTTCATGCTCCAATTCAGAAGCTGAGAAGCTGGTGATTGGATAGTTCCGCTTGATGAAGTCTTGCTTGAACGGAGAAATCTCAAAAGCCGTTGTTCTTGTTTGCACTGCCAACTCACCACTGATGTCACGCCTTGGCATGAACATGAGCTAGGGCTGGGGCAGAAGTTGCACTTGGAATCTAAAGTGAACTCAAACTCAAATATCCAGACATCTCATCTACGTCTGCATCTGGAGACAAGATGAGACAAGTAGCATTGCATAGGTGCCAGTTGCAGCACCAGCGCACCCCTCTACGAGGTGCAACCTCATGTGGCGGTGGTGTTAACTCCCCTGTCTAGTCAGTCTACTGTAACTGTAGCTTTACTAGTGCACTGTGGCAGTAAGAGGCAATCTCTTCGAGTTTGTTCAAGGGCTCTAGACTTTCCGCAGGTTCCGCAGGTTGGTTTAAACCTTTGACTGTTCTGGTTGAGTGTGAGCCAAGCAACTTTGGAGGCAGTAAGTCTTTCACTGACTTGATTCCAAGGGCTTCGATGTAGAGACTTGCCCAGTTCAAGAATGTCGGTGCTGGGCCACGAAGATCGTCCTCATCTATCCTGAGATCAGATCTGATCAAACCGGCTAAAATCATTTTTGACAAATGAGCTGGTTGGCCAGTTGATTTCATATATTTCATCACTCAAACTCAAACTGGGTAAAATGCAAGGGTCGACCATGCTGGTAACGAAACTGGGCCATGACGAGGTTCATCATCTATCCTGAGATCAGATCAGATCAAACCGGAAAACATCATTTTTGAGAAATGAGCTGGCCAGTTGATTTCATCACTCAAGTTGGGTATAATGCAAGGGTCCCACAGGTCTACATTGTGCAGGAACAAGTAAACTGTAAACCATGAACCGTAACCTGTAAACTTGAACAAAGTACTTGCAGAACACAGGCATTGACATTGACCCCTACTTGTATGGACCAAACACACACAAACAAATACTTCAATTCAACCATGTCTCTGTTCATCATCAGGTCTGGAGGCCATGATCAGCACGGGCGAAGTCAAAAAGAAGCCCCGGAAACAACAGCACAAACCACATGTTCCCTCTTGAAGTTTGGGAGTGTTGCTTGTTACATGAACATCACTCATCACTAAATTGAATACACTGCTGATACCAACCAAAGGCATTGGAGAAAAAAACTTGGGCCAGGTTGGCGTCGAAAAGTACATGCCAATGCGGCTGCCAATTCAACTGAGTCTCCATCCCAGCTCATCTTTGGCTGGACTGTCCCTTTGCTGGTGTGGCTGCTGCTGCTGGGGTTGGAATTGTTCTTGGTAGGAACTGCGGGGGTCTCGGCTGAGATTTTCGTCTCAGTGGTGGCTTTGGTGGGGTTGGTGGAAGTGCTTTTGATGCTTGTGGTGGGTGAACTGGTGCTGGGGGAGGGGGTGGAGGTGGCAAGGGTGGTCGTGGGGGTGGTGGTGGTGGTGGCGGTGGTCGGGGATGTGTCTGGGGTGGTGGGGGGAGGGGGGGCAGGTGGCGGTAGTCCTTGAGCTTCTTTGCCTTCTTCACACGGATCCTCCGAATGACCTTTATTTTCCTTCTCCTCTTTGCCATGGTTTCTACATTAGCTTGAGCTGCTTGTGCGGCGGTTCCAAAATTCTTGTGTGCTTCATTGTTTCCTTCTTATTTGACTGAAGGCCTCTCAAAGTTACAATATGGGCTCAAGATAAGGCAAGAATTCCAACAATATGTATAAATAGTCTTGAAGGTTTTACAAATAGTCTCAAGGGTCCCAGGCTAAGAACACAGGAACATCACATTAAAGAGGCCCACCCAGACCCTAAAGTGTAGGTCAATAATACTTCCACACGTTTGGATTGTTGTAGCGAAGCAAGCACTTGCGGAGACCCATGTAGAACCTGAACCGAAGACCATTGAATATTGCTGTAATCGTGAAAACGCCCAGCACACTTGGCATGCTATTCCCAGCAATGGAGGAGCAAACGTCCTGTACCAACCCGTGTGATCTCCTCGCCATCTCAGGTGGTCTACCCACAGAGCGTGGTCGCCGCATCCAGGCCGTGGGATTGAAACGCCGCTCAGATGCGCACCGAGCACCGCAATGTGCCATGCTCTCCCCACATCTCGATGGGAGTCAGGTAGGTTCCGAGCTTCATAGTAATAGCAATGGCCTCCAACCTAATAGCGATGGCCTCCAACCTACTAGCGATTGCCTCCAACCGAATAGTGATGGCCTCCAACCGAATAGCAATGGCCTCCAACCTAGTAGCGATCGCCTCCAACCTAGTAACGATGGCCTCCAACCTAGTAGCGATGGCCTCCAATAGCATTGGCCTCCAACCTAATAACGATGGCCTCCAACCTAGTAACGATGGCCTCCAACCTAATAGCGATGGCATCCAACCTAGTAGCGATCGCCTCCAACCTAGTAGCGATGCCCTCCAATGGCATTGGCCTCCAACCTAGTAGCGATCGCTTCCAACCTGGTAACGATGGCCTCCAACCTAGTAGCGATCGCTTCCAACCTAGTAGCGATGGCCTGCACCCTAATAGCAATGATGGCCTCTAACCTAATTCTTGATCATTATTGTTCTTTTGGAGGTTTTTTTTGGTTTGCTAGCTGTCGCCTGTTTGGGCTGCCCAGAGTTCTTGGGGTGGTGACGAAAGTGACGGATCCCCGACAAGCCTGTGGCAAACGGAGCACCTCGTTTGGGGAGTGATGAGCCTGTACTGTAGCTTGAACTAGCTATAGCTTAATAAAATGCAAGCAGTCAGGAAAAAGAGGCAAACTATGGCAAACTACTGGGGTCGCGGGGGGGGTATCATTTGTTTTGTCATGGTTTCTCGGACCTTGTGAGATTCCTTGATCATGATTGTGCCAACTCAATCTGCATCCTTCGAAACATTCAACTCTCGACGTGTCCAGACGGCAAACTTTTGCTTGAAACTGGACATGCGAACCCAATGCGAAGTTTCGATCCTATAGAGTTTGACTACAGTGACTACAGTTCGATCCAAAAGCCATGGTACTCGTACAGATGCACCACTAGCTATGGGACTTTGCTACAACAGCCATGCTTTCGGTCAATTGGGCTTGGAGAGCACAAAAGGTTCCTCACCTGGAAGCATTGCCCATGCAGGTCACCTCCACTCCTTCGATGGCTCCTGGAGGCGGCTCGCCTCACCGACGCATCTCCTTCAACGCCAAACGCAGCAGCTGCTCGGAGGACTGTCATCTCCAGTCGTGGAGCGCCGAGAAAACACGTTGCAGAACTGGGGACGATCTGGCTTTCGGGTCAAAGACCTCATAGACCTCATAGGTGGAGCGCGATATGGACGTCCCACTTGTCCGTGTGGATTAATCTTTGGCTGAAGACAGCACGGTGTTTCCGAAACCGAACCTCCCGCCCAAGGATGTTGTGTCGACAAGTACGCTTTGCCAAGTAGGAAGGCCAGTGAGCAGATGTAGACAGGGCACACATCCCAAACAGGGGTTTTGGCTCGCCATTTGGTTGTGGGTCTTTGACCGACTATTTTACATCCTACCAGTGATGCAGAAGAGGGTGTAGACACTGTGGACCAAAACCTGTGTCTGAGTGTTCTACAACCTGGTTGGGGAGAGCTCAGATGGGCCAGCGACAAGGTCACATGGAGGAACAGATTATGACCTTCCTGGGCCATGCGAGGGAGCAGCTTGGTCAAGCAAATTCGATGGCTCGGCTGTGCCCAAAAGCTGTAGAATCGCGAAGGAGTGTCCAACAGGAGTTGCCGAGTTGCTGCAGCCAAGGAGTGCTAAGCTATTTGTCTCTTGATGATCTTGACGTGTGATGGAATATGATGGGGGTATGATTGTGATAGTCATATAGTTGTGATATACAGTGATATATATATATATATATGCGTGTGTGTGGTCGCAGCCATTCATCCCTAGCAGATCCGATTGCCACACACTAAGTCATACCAGCTTGGCCCCTTGTCATACGAGCCCACCGGAGCTGACGGCTGAATCGCCCCAAGGCACTTGGATGAGTTGCAGGCTGAAGCTCAGGAGGTGCGGCACCTGGAGCAAAGAGCCGCGGCCACTTGGACCCCGAGCGGTACACAGAGAGCCACGGTTCGGAGGTACCGGGAGCGGGATCATCGGATGGGTGGGGATGTCAGGCCTGGCGCGGTGCGAACGGACTTGGATTCGCTGACGGCATCATGAACTCTCAACACTTGCCCCTGAGTTCAGAACACTTGCGTGAATTCAACGTGCTGATCTTTATGCCATCCATCTTGCCCTTAATCAAACATGTAAGACAACCGCCAGATTGTAAGAACATGTTTGTCTCTGAGGGTGGTTGCTTTCAGTTTCTGCTTTCAAAAAGGCTCTGACAGTCCCCCTCTGTGGCGCCAAGGAGCTGCTGCTTCGCCTCTTAACGAAGATGCGCGTGCTGGAGCGACGGCGACTGCGGAAGGCAGCGGACAAGAGCATCTCTCAGCGGGCTACTGCGCTTGGTGCAGTCGGTCGGTGGATGGCCTTGGTAGTGCTGAAGATTTGGATTGATTTGGCAACTAAAAATGCACGATGCATTCAACAAGGGCGACCGAACTCGCAACTGTTGGAGTTCTAATGTGACACGTTTGCGGTGGCGCAAGGGCGAGTTGGGAATTGGGAGTCACTGTTTGCACCTAGGCTGGGAAGGAATGCAGATTCCAGAAGCATGCCCCACAATGTTGCTCAAGTTTAAGTTTAAGCTTCCATTGTGTCACTTGTCACTTGCTTGCTGGTGAGCTTGGGGAAAACAATCGAAAACCAAATATCGTTTGCATCCATTTTGTGCATCATGTGGGATCCAGCACACCAACACCGGTGTGTTCCAATGGATCCTTGGTGCCGGGGATCCCCACCTATCTATTCTTACGACGTCCATGCTTACGGAGGTTCCGTCACTTTGAAGCATGCTCATTAAGCCCACCTTCACTGTAGGATTCTTAGTATGGTTTCTCTATGTGTCTGAATGTTTGCCTATGTTTGCCTGCTACCTTTTTTCCCAAGTCAGTGAACGACCGGTGCCCGAGCAACGACTCTCTAAGGTCAATGATGTGATGCCCGGCCGTTTTGCAACTTGCCACGGTATGGGGTGCTTGCGTGGAAGACAGACCCGCCAGGAGACGGTTCCGAGGTTTCACGTCCTTTTCATGGAACAAAGTCATGTTCTTCCGGAATCTTTTAAAACGTGGTCCATCATGGTGAAATTAGATGACTGGCTTTCTTGCGTTCAGAGACATGTTTTCACTGTGGATCCAATCAAGCGTGCTATGCCAATGCTTTGCAAACCGGTTAAACCCGAGGGTTTCGCCAAGTATATTTTTGTCACATAGTCGCTTTGTTTCCCCCCAAGACGAGTTTCAGAGTTTGTAAAAGAATCACTGGACCATCAGGATTGTCCGGTGGTCCAATGGCAGTGGTGGATGGTATTACAACAGTCTTTGACACCTGCAGTGGGACCTACCCTTCTGAATGACACATCGACCTACACCGTTTCTCGGGAATACTTGGCGCTTCCCGATTGCCCGATGTGGCTTCGCGCGGCCCCGCGACGACGAACCCGCAGGTGGCGATGCATGCGAAGAAGCCATGGCCAGCCAATGAGGAGGGTCCAGCGTTGGTTGAAACTATGCACGACTGTGTACATGAGAGAGATCACCGACGGAACTTTGTGTGCGTCTTGGAGAGTGGGGGGAGAGCCTCCAATCAAAGAGCATTTCATATTACCAAGAGGTCTCCCTAGCCTTGAACGATCTTGAACGGCGGAGCGTTTTCCCAGCGCCATCCTCCCAGCAGCTTGAAAGGACTTCACGGTCACCAGCTCCTTGTTGCAGCAACAAGCCATTTGCCGTGATCTCAACAGCTTGTCAGCCTCTTGGACCAGCCAAAAGCGGACTTCGGAGGAAGTGGGACTGGCCTAGGATCCCATTTCCCCAAGAGCCCTTCACCTTTTTGCTTCATGCAGGTGCAGAGTCAGGAGTCTTTTTTCACTTCCTCAAAAAGAGCCGCTTGTTGTCATGTCCTTGTCGATTCTACATTGCCAAATCATGTCACTCACCACATGACTTTTTAGTGTTGCCTTTTGTTGCATTATGTTTCAATGTTTCTTGCTCGGTTGGTGAGAAAGTTGAAGGCACTATAGGGGCTCCAACTGATGAGCCCCCTTTATCTATATATCCGTCTTTCTACCTATATAATCTATTAATCTATCATAATCTATCTATCTATCTACCTACCTTTATGAATGTGTTTCAAGAAGCCTTTAGCAAATTGATCAACATTGGACCTGGTCGTTGGTCCGAGGTCCCTGTGGAGCTGAAAGATATTTGGACTGGCGTTGAGGCGTTTGGTGTTTGAAGCTGATGGATGAATTGGCACACCCATGGCCGATGCACAGACATGCGCAGACATGGCCAACGTTGCACCCGCCTCGCTTGCTCCAATCGCTCCTGGTGTCCAGGGGAAATTCTTGATGAAGAAGAAAAAGAAGAAACCCAAGCCCAAGAAGAACGAGGCAAGATACGAAGGGAGTGATGAGACCAGAAAGGAAAACAAACAATAGAGGATGTTGCTATCTGGTCTTCGGCATTGTTCCTGTTTCTTTTTCGGCCCTTCATCGAAGTAGGGTGCATGAGTCCTTCGGTCTGGCACCGGGGAGCAGGTTCGTCTGTGCACCGGTGATGAAGCTGTGTCGTGCATCCACCGTTGGCGTGCCAGGTGGTAAAGACGGAGGAGAAGGCAGACTGGGTTGCCAGTAAAGACTGCTTAGCTCCATGTTGGTCAAGCTTTTGAGGTTTGTCCGATGTCCTTGATTTTTTTCGGGGTCAAGGATAGTTCCATACTATGTTCTAGCATGGATGTGTTAGCTTCTTCTATGACATACCATGCGCAAGATTTCATGCTACAGGTGTTCTCTTTTGAGGAGTTTTGACTGGCCTATGAAGATCGATATGTTGGAGCTTTGATTTTCTGAAGGGGTGTAGATGACAATCCTTTTCACACATGCTGATCATTCGTTCAGTGTTGTTCGGAGTGGTCATTGCTCAGTCGCCTCTACAGGCACCTGAGATCGCAAGTCCGGCAGGCGAGGGCTTTTGTGGACGCTGTGACGCTGGGGTGGTAGGTCACGTTCGGCTTCTTATTAGGAGTTATTAGGATAGTGATGGCGAGGTTATATACCATGCCAATATACAATCATATAATATCATATACATATTATATATATATATATTACATCACAAACTATGTCACATCCTTTGGAAACTGACCAGTAACTTGGCAATGGACAGGAAGATTGCCACCAGCTTTATTTGTTCTTCAGTGAACTTGATAGTGGCTGATGGCGGGTTTGCCTCACTGACCGTGAGATACAGCAGAAGTCCAGCCCGCAAACGATCAATGGAAGATCTAACAGTGGCCCTGACCCTGCACATGAAATGATGTCATGAATCAGGTCAGGTCATAGGTATATTCTTATGCACGAGCAAGACGGGCTTTTCCTAGCCATAGTGAAGCGCCAAAACAAACAAACATGTTTTGAAAGGTAATAGATGCTAGATTCCACTTGGAACCAATTAACATTCTGACACACATTTGGTTGTGAATGTCAGTATACCTTTCAGTATTGGACCAGCAACCTTTCAGGAGGCCATTTCAGCTCCTAAACATCCACACCGCACATGCAAGGAATGACATACATCACATCTCATCACAGCCCACTGGACCCATGGACTCCCATGGACCCATGACCGTGACCCCGTGGCCGTGACTGAGCCTCGGATGACTCACTCTCATCCCCCCGAGCGTCGGTCCGTCTTCGTCCTCGTCCGGCGCTACGCAGTGAACTTGTGGAGTCAAGCACGGGACTCCGTGGCGGTGGGCAGCGCGGTGAATGCGATCCAAAGCCTCCAGACGAAGGAAGAGGCGAAAAAGGAGGAGGCGAAACCGGTCCTTGGGGGTTGAATCCATGTGGGAGGCGTTCTACTAGTAGTAGAACTGCAGTGCAGGAAACTAGCCATTGTTTGTTGGTAGGTAGGGCAGCTGGGTGATTGTTCTCGACTTGGGAGGTGCAAGCACCTGCCCAAGAAGCAGAGAAAGATGAGGCCCAGATGCAGCGGAACCTGTTTTTGTTGCAGGCTACAGGTGTTCAAGGCATCAAGGACTGTGTAAAAGGAAGTCGATGACCGGGCCTTTCTGAAGCTGTTTGCACAAACTACACAGTGAGTTACAGCAGCGGTTATAGTAGCGGTGGAGTTGTAGCACCGCTCAAAGTTCAGTATCAGTTGATATCGCCAAACTGTGTCACCACCAATTTCAATGAATGATGCCGCATGTCCGTTGCTTTGTGATGGAGTTGCATCACTAGGCAACACCCATGAAAACGCGGAGTTCCTTTTCCTCTCACAGTCAACTGTCAGGTGCGACGATGGTTAGGGAGTTTCTTCCAGTGAGTGCCGATTGAACGATGCAAGTTCGCACGTCAGGATGATGATGACGATTTGTTCAACTTCCCTCCCCACTTCTCCTTGGTCGACGTGCAACTTTTGCTCAGCTCCTCGTCGGACCTTCTCTCAGATGGGTGGTAGAATGGCCGCATCTAAACCTGACCTCACCGTGTGAGCACGTGTCAGGTTGTAGCGTTTCGAGGTTTGGTCTCAAAATGATGGAACCTCTGAAGCACACAGGAAGAGCATAAGGCTAAAGCTTACATCAAAGATAAAGGTGCAATTGTTTTGGATGTTTTGTTTTCCCCTGACAATGCACGCGGTTCTTGAAACCTTTTGCTTTGTCATTCACCCTCAAAATCCAGAATTGATGACCTCGTTAAACCCAAACTCCAGAATAGATTTTTGTTTAGATCTCTTACATAAAACCAGGTTGGAGGCCACCGCTATTAGGTTGGAGGCCATTGCTGCTAGGTTGGAGGCCATCGCTTGCAGGTTGGAGGCCATTCCTATTAGGTTGGAGGCCATTGCTAGTGGGTTGGAGGCCATTGCTATTAGGTTGGAGGCCATTGCAGTTAGGTTGAAGGCCATTGCTAGTGGGTTGGAGGCCATTGCCATTTGGTTGGAGGCCAACGCTGTTAGGTTGGGGGGCATGCCAGTGGGTTGGAGGCCATTGCTATTAGGTTGGAGGCCATTGCTGTTAGGTTGGGTTGGAGGGCCATTGCTATTACGTTGGAGGATGTTGGAGGCCATCGCTAGTAGGTTGGAAGCCATTGCTAGTAGGTTGGAGGCCATTGCTAGTAGGTTTGAGGCCAT
>CAXAMN010026805.1:1544598-1582677 GCA_963970005.1 Durusdinium trenchii
GCCATTGCTAGTAGGTTTGAGGCCATTGCTAGTAGGTTGGAGGCCATCGCTAGTAGGTTTGAGGCGATTGCTAGTAGGTTTGAGGCCATTGCTATTAGGTATTGCTTTCAGGTTGCTAATCCATTCTTTGATTCGCCCTTTTTTGTGCCCGCGCGGCGTCGCAAAACCTCTTGCCGAGGCGATGCCGCGGTGACGCGCACGGAGCGGCTGCGGGAGCTACGGCAGGAGCTCTCGCAGGTGGCGCAGCAGGTTGGAGCACCGTGGCGCTGAAAAGCGACATCACAGCGATGGCAGGGCAGTGTTTGGAGCTGTGACTGCAGCAGTGCATAACCATGTGCAACCTTGAGTGGAAGGATTTTCGGTTTCTCAGGGGCATAACCGCAGAGATGCCCGCAATGCCCTATGGTCCAAGGTTGGCTTATACAAATAATGCTCAGCATGGCTTTCTGAGGTGGGGTCGGGTGGCCAGACTGTCTCAGCCGAGGCCAAGTATGGGCGACAAGCCTGGGATGCTTGGAGTGGACGGCACCGTTGGGAGCGGTGCCCAACGGGCCAAGGGCAGGAAGTGACAACATGTGAAAAACAACCAGAATCCCGGGATGAAAAAGAACAAGATAATTCAGGAAGGTGTTTGTTTTGGGGTGTGATCCTGTAAGTCTGAGCAACATGATGTTCACTTGAAGCAGTCCATTCTTCGGGACTGCGGTTTGCAATGCACGCCTAACGCCTACAATGATACATTGGCACACATCAGCAATACCTCAGCATCCATCATAGAAAATCTCCAAGTGTATGGCGATGCAAATGAAAATGACATTACAGTATCCTTTGATGTGCCAGTCATTCCGGAGACTCTTGGGCAATTGGATCAGACGGTTCTTACTGTTTGTCCGCCAGCGAAAGCCAGATCCGAGGATTACAACGCGAAAGCCCTGGAAGCTCATTCCAATACCAACCCTTGGGCGCTCCTTGACCAGAATATGGAAGCAGTATGAAGCAGCGATGTTCGTACCTTTGGGCTAGGGGCTTGGGGGGTTGATCTTCGGGTTGGACTTGAAGGCCCTTGACCTTTGCAATGGCACATTGGGTCGAGCTTGCCCCCACACCTGTTGGGCAGAGAGTGGAGAGTGGGTCAGATTCGATGCCTCGAGGGTGCTGGTTCCCATCGTGGAGAAGGAAATGATGAATCTTGGAGATGCTTGGAGAAGGAACGAGTCTTGAAGTAGTGAACAACTGCACCGCAATGAGATGATACCAGATGGATTACAGCATATTTTATTGCCAAACCAGTTTCCTTGATTGAGACTGCCGCGCGACCGGTTTCCAAGGAGAGCGGGCGCTTCTTCCTGTCACGTCAGGATGCAGCCAATCTCCAAGATTTGCGTCCTGGCAAAAAGAAGGAACCCCTCCACATGTCGTTTTGGCCTCGAAATCGACGAGCTTCGCTTCATGTGTGCAGAACCAAGGAGGGTTTGATGACGAGCTTCCTTGAAACGGGGGGACGTGTTCCGATGTTTTTGTCTACGACTTCTGAGAGTCCTGGTGAGATCTGGTGAGTAGTATCTTTTGGTCACCAAGGTTTGCTGCATCCACCACAAATTACATGTGGAAGTTTAGGCAAGACTCACCTGATCATGCTTTGCAACCTCTAGCTTTGATCTCACCTTACAGTGGGTTCTTGAGTCATAGAAATGACATGTTGGCAAACATGGATGCATCTTAAATGTATCACAAACGGTCACAAACGGTCACACCATGATCCGACCTTGGAACCTGAAATACCACTTGATCCACCGCCCCGGTTGGCGTCAGGAACCGCTTGATGCGAACGGTGAAGTCACAGATGGCCGTGGAGACCTCCAAGAGTCGAAGCCACTTCGATGATGAGCCTCGGTGGGACATTGTAAACGGCACTCCTCTTGCATGTTAAGAGAACAACTGCAAGCTACCTACCCACTGTCCCTACCCAACCTTCAACCTACCCAACCCTACCAAGGGTTTCACAACTGCAAGCTGCCCGACATACATGCAACTAATATACACCAGGAACCTCATAGTATACATTTAAGGGGGTCCATAGTTCAACCGTGGACTGTGAGCCACAGAAACATCCTCAACCAAAAGCATCATCCGAGACATGATTACGACTGGGAATTGGCCCGCCAGGCCTCGCTCAGCTTCTAGGTCTTTGCACTCTGAATGACACGCACGTTTTTTCGGCATGTGTTGTATGTGGGGTAGTGCCCTCAAAAAGCTTGCACAGACACCTTGCATCCAGTAGTGTACGATCTTACATAGTAACCCCCTAGGAAGTAATCAACCGAGGGAGAAGGAATAGAGTCAACCCACCAAAGCTATTTAGGGTGGTAGTAGATCTCAAAGACCCTGCACGAGAAAAAGGACTAAACAACTTATGTTTATTCTTCCCCGCTAAACTATTCAGGGTGTGGAAATAACTTTGCCATGACTTTGTACTCTTTCCTCCCACACTCCCGCACTATTGACTCGGCATTTGCCAATCCAAAGTCTACCACCACGACAATCTCGCCCCATCTCGGCACGAACCTTCGGCAGCCAAGCACTGAAGGGAACGACAGAACCATACAGAACCCAAGTAAAAACAACGCATTGGTATGCATTGGTCGTACTCTTGCGAGCAAGCCTGTACTTGTTATTACGTCCTGTACACAGTTTTTGCCTTGTTGTATGGTTGCTGGAATTTGAAGTGAGACCTTTCGTGACAGAAGGTCACCCGCCCTATGAGGTCCTCGTTCATCCCGCATCCGCATGTGCAGTTGGCATCTTTCATGTTCACAGCTATTTGCTATCTCATGCTTGAATGCAGAAAGCCCGGACAGCAGTACTGTGAATGAATGCCAGCTCGTCATAGTCAGTAATAAAACTGTGAAAAAATATTGCCAGCCAGAGATGCAGGGTGCTGCAGAATGTATGGTTTCTATTTGCGTATCATTCAGCAGCCTTGGCAGAAGCACCTGGAGCCACGCCTTCTTTATGGACCATCGCCAAAAGAAAAAAGAACAAGAATCAGTGAAGGAAAGTTTGGGAAACGATCTCTGTGAGAACAACAATGATGCGGTACCGCTTGCTCTGGGTTGTAATTGAATATAGCAGGGATCATAGAGTGGTATGGTGATGTATGGTGACGGCTCGAAAGCTTGATTATCCGAAAACTAGAGACACGTCCTCATAGTCAAATATAATAAGGCAATGACTCCAAACAATGGTTTTTATGCCGCAGATACACCAAAGAAACGCTAAGGAAGTTCTATATATACTTGTATTAAAAGGAACATGCAGCATCGTGTTGTTATATTTTTATATTTGGCTTTGCAGTGATTTATTTGTGTTTAGCGTGCCCACCCTACCCTATACCCTATACGCGGCCGCCCTGCCCTGCCCTTGTTGATTCGTTTTGTTGCATGCTCGGTTCCTGTCCCACCTACCTATTTTGACTGAGGATTTGTTTTGTTGATCATTGTTTTTGATCCTCAGAATGTTGATGTGTGTGTGTGTTTTGCTTGGTTCGTTTTGCTTTGGATATTGGCATCATGTCAGTGATGTATCCCTTTGCCCCAGCCTGAGGATGAAGAGAGATGGTCCTTCATTTCTGAGCCTTGATTGCAGCTGTAGGAATTGGAACTTTAGCCGACTCCCTGCACGGGAAGTGCTTAAAACTGATGGCACACGGCAGTAGTAATTAGTGTCGTGGATGGACGAGAAGTGGCTTTGGGCAATGGCAGCCGCAAAGATGTTGTAGATCGTCACGGTAGCCAAATACCAGCAGGCTACATAACATGGAGCTCCATTCAACCAGTTTGGTGTCCATGCGGGGTGCTTGTCTTTTTTTTGATAGGGAACTGAGTGTGAGAGCTGCTATGGACCCGGGATGTTCTACTCCAACATCTCTCAAGCTTGAGATCTCTCAGACAAACATTAGATTTAGATTCCTACCAAATCCTTTAAATATAGTCCTGTATCGTTTTGTAGCTTCAGTAGGGCAGAGTCCTTTGATCAGGAAGCGTCGGCTTCGGCATGCTTCGGCGGCCGCTGCATTTCGTTCGAAACAGGAAATCCATATTCGTGCGTTGATCGAACAGCTCCGGCAAATGCATCAGACACTACAAGATCGCACCTTGGACGTGCAGTGCGGACGACGCATGGTGGACACGTTTAGACGCCAGACGTGGGACCGTGGGACCTTCGAAGCAACAGCGTCCGTTGCTTTGGTGCTTAGCATGGACATAAGACGGTAATGCTTCGGTCTTTTGGATGTTCACAATGTTCCAAGCGTCCAGGACGGTGGGAGGACGATGGGAGGACGGTGACGCTGGAGCTGGCCCCCCACCTTTACATCAGGGCACTGGGACAATGGTGCAAACATGTGCTGAAGCATGTTCTTCTAAACGAGTGAGACATTCCTCCATGTTGAGAGTCCCCCAAGTCCATGACACACCAACATATGTGCATTGCTGGCGGAATCCGCAGGAGTGAGTTCCGGAATCCGTAGGAGTGAGTGTCTATCTCAATCACCCAATCTCATTCACAAAAGCTGCATTGTAGCTTTCTGACACTGGGACGGCACAGCATGCATCTTCGTCCCGT
Source organism: Durusdinium trenchii (assembly GCA_963970005.1). Lineage (NCBI taxonomy): Eukaryota > Dinophyceae > Suessiales > Symbiodiniaceae > Durusdinium > Durusdinium trenchii. Next base: position 1,549,222 of record CAXAMN010026805.1, read on the forward strand.
GTTGAGGAATCGGTGGACTTCGATCAAAACACTCCATCCACCGATTTCACCGATCGAACAGGTGAGATATGATTTCAGGTCACTTCCGACGAAAAAATCGAAAACCGAGCTTCTTGTGAAGGCCTGAACCGGCGGTTTTCTGAGGCAAAAACAAGGCGGCCAGGTTGGACATTCGAGCGGAGCTCACCCAGGACGTGGTGGGTGGAGCTTCGACGTTGAGCTGCGGCGCATGATTCGACGAGTGTGTGGAGTGTTCTGCAAGGATGGTGTAAGCTGTTCGATCCAGTGCAAATGATTGTTATTTGATGTTTTTTGATGTTCGGTTTGTAGATTGATTTTGCTGGAGGTAGAGACGGGCATGATCCAGGAAGACTCAGCAATCATACCCTCGCACTCCCCAATTTGCAAGCATGTTAGCATGTATTTTTTAAATTGGAGTTCAGAGTTAGAGAGAAAACATTTTTGTTGTATGAAGTGTAGCTAACAGCACGCACCCGGCGTTTGTTGGACAGCAGGAGTTGGCTCAGTTGCATCCCGAGCTGCGATCCAGCTATGGCTTGGCACAGAAACGGCCACCACCCAAGAAGCCTGCAAAGGACGCCGTGGGATTTGGACCCCGGGATGGATGCCTCACCGTTTTCGTTGTCTGGGTGTGGTTGCTCGCGACCTGCTTCCGCGAGACCGTTGGCGCATTTTTTTGCTTCAGGAAGCCAGAGTGGATGTGCTGCCTTTGTGCTGCAGGGTGCTGTTGGACGACCCCTCCCAGGTTCTTGAAGCTGGTATATAACTGGTTTGTCGTTCTGGGTCGTTCTGGTCTTCCACTGGGAGCACACCTAGGCAATGGCTTTGTCAACTATGTTGTTATTGTTCCGAATAGATCTGAAGACAACCATCAACTTCCCCCCTGCTATGTGGATCTATTATAGGCACGGTTGCAGCAGACAATATACACAAGTAAAGCTGAAAAAGCGATAGTGTACTCACCAAAAACAATAACATACGCAATCTGAAAAAAAAGAAAACAACATAAACAACTATAGCACACTCACCAAATCGTGACGTCCTTTGATTTAGTAGTAAATATTGACCGTCGCTCATATAGTCTAGCAGTGTTTTGTATGCTTCTTCGCCCCACAAATCATGTGAAGCTTCCAGGAGGAAGTTGAGCAAGAGGAAGAGGAGGACGAGGAAGATCGGACAGATTCTTTCAAGGTCGCTTTGATTCAGAAGATACGTCTCATCAGATGCGCAGAACTGCGTACTAAGTAGGATAGATGGTTTGAAAGAAGAAGAGTTGCTCAGACGTGTCGGAGCACTGGTGCTACAAAGCGAGCCTTGAGATGTTTTCCCTTCTTGAGTGAACTCTAGTTGGTGTAGTGATCCCAACGCGACCACCTTAAAGCCTTGAAAGGACTCTTTGAGGTTGCGAAACATGTAAAAAGTAAATGAAATTGAACACAGATGCGATGAAACAAGTTGCTTTGCAGGTGCACCTGTGAATCAGTGGTTGACATTATGGTTGATGAGAACCGGCCAGCACAGTTTAGAAGCAGGAAAGGCGTTCTGGTACTTAGGCCATGGTGTTCATTCACGGAAAGGCATCGGCAAGGACGTTTGGGGTAGAGTCGGGTAGAGTCGGGTAGAGCTTCAGCGACGCCAGAACGGCATTGCGGTGGAACAATGCCACCCCATTGCGGCAGTGCGGCCACGCATGCCATGAGAAATCAACTCCTACATGATGGCACCAAAATCGAGTGAAATGGTTCATTTCAGAGCTGAGACCTTCCTCTTTGCGTTGAAGTTCAAACAGAAGATGTCTGAAGCGCAGAATGCCACCAAGCTGAGACTTTCGGCTCTGCAAGGGCCGGCGGAGGATGCCACGTGAACCCGTGAGAGGTCGACGGTCTCTGGATGGACGTTGCTAACCTGGCAGACGGAGAATGGAGGGTGGCCAAAAGTTCGGCCTAGACCGCGGGTTTCATGTATATAGAGTTTACCTAGCGTTTGGGTCCATATATCAGAGGTGATTCTTTTGCGAATGCTTGCCAGTTCAGCATTGAGAGGGAGACAGCAAGCGTTATGCACACGTGCGGGGCCCCTTTCCAGGTCGTGTCAAGTTGAACTCGTGCACCCCCTGGTGCTGAGGAGAAACAAAGGTACAGCTGGACGGAACCATTGCGAATGCTCAGAAGATGATCCGGGACGGATTTGAGCGCCTTGAGCGTGAAAAACTCACGTCACAGTCGTACACAGGAAGCTCTCTGAAAGCTTAGATACAAAAAGACACTGAAACTTGAGAGGGCCGGTATGGTCTAGTGGCTAGACCCCGGGTTCAATCCTCGGGTGCAACACTAGGTGGACAGGCGGGCCACTACCCCAGCCCTGTATAGTTGAGGGGATGAGCTAGGGTGTGGACCGTTCAAATACAGAAACTGAAACTGACATGTTCTTTGTGAAAGCCCGGCTAAGAAGTGGCGGTGTCGTGGTGAGCTGATGGGAGAAGCCCAACATCCAAAGTGGTTGAGCGGGGTGATGTTTTTTTACACACTCCGAACCTACGAGAGGTGTTGGTTGAAGAAACATTTTTGGGGGGAACGTCGGCTCGTGGAAGACCATCTCTCTTTGCCACTAGAAATTGGCGTCCAGCAAGTCAAGATCTTTAGATGGTGGCACAGTGCTACAAATGCGTCATACATCGTCATACTATTACTAGCCACTTTAAAGCGTTCACTTCAGTGAGATGGCGGGAATAAAATAACTAGCAAGAGCCAGAAACCCTAGACTCATCTAGACTCCAATAATGCGAACACCTAGCAACAGCTGCTTCATTGTGTCATTGTGCTTTTAGCAGGCAGCTTTGATGGATGCCATTTACATCCATTTACGATCCTACCCCTAGGGTAGACCGGGCAGGGTGGTGACTGCTCGGCAACGCCTTGTTCTGCCGTTCGTCACCGGGTTCTCCGACTGAGGGTGACGAAAACGTTGGATTCAGAGAAGGAGGGCGTTCAGACCGAGGTGCGAAATCGCCGGCCCTGGGCAGTGATTTCCGGTGCGCGCGGTTGTAGAGAAACCCAGCCAAGACCTCTCTCCACCACCCCCGCATGAAATGAAAGATTCAACAAAGCCAGTTGGAGAGATCACCCCAGTTGAAAGTGGAGAGATCGCCTGAGTTTGCTATCTTGTTTTTGTAAAACATGTGATGGAACAGGATCCATTGACTTAGGATGGATTTTGATGGTTCAAGCACGGTCTTATATCGTTGGGGATTCAAACCGGTCACACTCCACTGCTTGGTCCCTCAGGTCTCCCCGACCGTCCATGGGATGAAGCCCTTGTTCTTCTATTGGTGTTATTCTTGAACGAAGTCTTTCAGTCTTGCCTACATACGCATCCCCAAGCATAAAGCAGGATATGCATGGATATGCTGGCAGCCGTTGCCTTTTCGTAGCTACGCCGGAAGCACGCCACGAGGTGCATTACTTGAAAAAGTTGCACAACCGCATTGAGTGCCTTGACTGCATTGGCGCTCCGCTGCTCCTGCTTGCGGCGCTCCTCTCGCCTGAGGATGACGAATATGGCGACCTTCCACCTGAAGCAGCTGAAGAGCGAAAAGGCCCTGATGAAAGCTCGGAAGGAAGCAGGACCCACTCGGTGGATCTGTGAAAAAGTCATTAAAATCACTGCTGGAATGAACAGATTTGCTATGATTTGCTCATTTGCTGGAATGTAAAGATTTGGTTCATTTTGGTTCTATCACTGAACTTGGTGTGATTCAGTGGACATGCTCCTGTGTTTCTTTTCACCGCTTGGAGGATTCAATCATTATCATTCATTATCCAAGAAAGCTTCCAATATCAGCTTGCCTTAATTGGTAAGAGTTGCCTTCATCACCAGAACATGTTAAGTTAACTCCAGTGGCAGGCTAAGTATGGCTCTCGGTTTCTGAGCCACTAGCACTTTAGAAATACCTCCTGCTAGCTTCACAAGGGGCTTTGGCCATTTCACGAGCCGTACCTGGCTAGAGAGCCCAATCAGAAACCAAACCTGAAACAGATCAACTTCCAAAGCAAATGGCAATCATATAGTCTGGCAATGTCCGGCACACATATATCAGCTTGCTTGCTTTTCTTTCCACCATTGGGTGGCGGCCCTGGCCCCATGGCCCGCTTGGTCCATCCAGGAGCTTCTCTCCCTGGCGCTCTCGAGCCCGCTGGTGAAGCCGGGGGGGCGGTGGCACCGCCCTCCGCGCCAGTGGAGACCGTGTCAAGTCCCAAGCGGAAGAAGAAGGATGCAAGGGACAGGACCAAGGACATGAGATCAAGTTGAGATGCTTTGGGCTTGCCAAGTTCCTTCTAAACAGAATCCGTGAACTTGATTTAATGGATGTGCATTTCATTACATTTCATTACAGTTTGACGGCGGGGCTGGTGTGGTTGCTGGTGACGTGGTGGTTCGGAACCATTCCTGACTGCTGTCAACGTTTAAAGCTCGTAGCACCAACTGGTAGGAAGAAATGGAGGGAAAAGAGAACTGTCATTAAAGCAATGAGGGCCTTACCTCATTTCAGTGGTGGCTTGTTTTGACGGTGCGCTTTGTTATTGTGTTTGCCAGGAGATGAAGGCAGATATTAAGAAATTGAAAGACGGTACAACAGAGGCACATACGGAAACACATTGCACCTTGATGGCTGCCGCACAGCTGTAAATGTTTGCAAATAGTTTCCAACAAGCGAGAACTCATTGATCCACTGTGGATTGAAGGTGTTAATCGATTACTGTATTGATAGGAGACCAATCAGGTCTCCGAAACCTACTCTACCAGGATGCTCCCCAGTCGGACGTCAAGGCCATGCAGCGCCCGCCGGTGGCAGGCAATGCAGGCCAGGATGAGTTGAAGTGAATAGAAGGGCTTGGTTATAGCTATAGCTGCTATAGCTGATCAAATTTTCTCCCCTGGTCTGGGCATCATACCGGGTTCTTCCAAAAGACAGCCATCCATGCCATCCCATCACATGTCCATGACATGTCCAAGTCTGGCAAACAAGCCCCCTTGAACCCCAAACAGCAATGTTGGCATGTACTTCCCCGCAACTTAAACCAAAATGCTGCTGCTTTTCTTGAAAGCCTCAGCATGGAAAGATGTCACACAACTTTGAAGTTGGGGAGTCCGGGGGGCGTGGAGAAGGCAATCGAATGGTTCAAAGATATGTAGATTGCTGTTTGTTGTGGAAGAGCCAGTACACCACCCTTCAACATGTACAGGATCCCCAGAACCCACAGCCAGAGCCGTGGAGTAAGAAGAATGCAGGCAATGCAGGCCGTCTTTCTGTGCGCAAGCCGGATCGTGAACAAGATGGTCAACAGAAGACACTCGATTGCATACAGTTTGTGGTTATTTGTGGTTGTTTGAATGTTGACTCTTTCGATTTTGCAAATTGGTGTAGCTGATGACTGGCACGTACAGGTCGTCTGACTGCAGATTGCGGGCTCGAGCAGACATTTCTCACTTTCCCTGGTTGATCCCGACACTATCCCACTGGATGCAATTGTTTTCTTGAAACGCACACGAGCCCACAGGCCCTGTAAACCCTGTCGAGATTGGAGCCGGGTCAGAAAGGAGGTGGTGTTAAAAAGGCAACCCGCCCATGCGTGGGATTGTCGAAGGGCTCCCCGCTTTGGGCTAGACGGCAAGACATGTTGCCGTGGAAAACGTCCCGCAGAAGCCAATACTCACTGGGTGAGTTTGGTGCCCTTGTCCGGTTCAAATGCATATCCAGGAAAGTGCCCAACGATTCTGCTTCTCATCGTCAGCTGGAGAAAACCCTGAGGCCGCGATCCTCCTGGCTGGCCCGGGCTTCGACAGCAGTTGCTTTGGGTAAGACGGAGTCTATGGTGCCAGAGCGGGGTGCGCCACAGATGCTCGGTTTTTTATCGTTGTTGTGCGCCACAGATGTGGCATGTCATTGTGTTCTGTGGCGCTGCATGTGTGTGTTTATGGAATGTTGGACAATCTAACAATGTGGTGATAGGTGATGTGTACTGTGTATTTCTTGAAGGGTGATTCTGAGAGAAAACCATGGGGTGTGCCACACGCAGGTTCGGTGTGCAGGTTTGGAGGTGTAAGCAGTAAAATTTGAGCGGAGGTGGTTGAACACCTGTGGGGGCCGAGATTGCTGCCAAGGACAGGGCCGAGAGGGAACGTGCCACAAGACGCGGCAAAACAAAGGCCCGCTGGTCATACTACCGTGCGACGCATTCCTTGCAGATCATAGCAAAGCAAAGTATGAACAAATTGTCTTGAGAATTTGAACCCTTGGCCATCAGAAATGCTTCAAACTTGTTTGTTTGAACCCTTGCCGGCTGTGTCCCAAGCAGGTCAGCAACAGGGCCTGTGGGGCCCCTGGCCTTTTTCAATGATAAGGGTGCTGAAGGAGAGATGTCAGGACAGGACACAAGCTCACACCAAAAACCCATTTGAAGAGCTTAGCGTCCCTGGGGGGGAAGGTAGTTCTTGAGGAATTTCTGAGAAACTGTTTAATTCACTTAAAGAGTTGGACAAGCTTGCAAAGAATGACCTATTTGTTTATCCTTTTTTTGCTGGATGTGTGTTTGGTTCCTGTTTTCACGACATGTGTTGGAAAATATTGAGAATTGCTGGTCACGGTGCAGCTTGTTTAGTGTTCCCTTGACTGTGTGGCTGCTTTGTTTGTGCATGACCCACTCAGAAGCTGGCTCAGCTGCAGCACACGAGTCCCCGTAATAAAGGGCTGGGCCAGACAAGCGTTGAAAAACTAACAATATCAGGACACCTGTCCACGTGAGGATGTGTATGAGTATATGCCTACTTTGTTCAGGTCTAACCACAGGTTTCTACTAGCCCACGGAGATCTATCTATTCTAACTTATCACACCTCACCAGCACGGTGGGAGTCGAGCTAGCGACCTCGGAAGGAAGCGAGGAGGACGAAACAGGAGCAGCAAGGAGGCACGATGCTTTGCTGAAACACCTGTGACTTTAGTTGTTGTTTTCTTGCTGTCAACTGCTTGCTGCCAGCGGCTACCTATAGGCAGAAGGATGACAAGAGGGGGACTCTGAAGCGAGGTGACCGCAAAGCTCAGTCTGGAGCTCAGATTGACTGTGACTGTGCTGAGAACTCCTGTCACCAAGAGCAGAAGGACATGTTGGGATCACCCTATGTATCCCTATAATCACCTCAGCCTGCATGGCACAGTATGTCCAGCAGTCGAATCTGGTGTTCTGTTTCGCATCCAGGGTGATCCATAGAATCTATGAGTCTAGGGATGTCGTCATGTACGTTTGATAGATCCAGCAAGAGATGGATCTGCACAACTCCGTGGAGTCCAGCAGAGATGCTTGCAGTGGGTCCCAACTGTTCCGCAACAAGTGCACAGGAGCATTTGCAAGACTTGCTGCTAATGGAAGACCATGGAAGACCCTTTCTTCCCGGTTATTGTTCCTTTCGATGATCGAGGCGCACGGTGCATCTAAGGTTCAACAAGATCTTCACAACAACCATGCAGCGTCGCTTGCGCACTGCGACAGATCGATCTGCGGCCATGTTGTTCAAGAAGCCCCATGATCGCAGTGAGCGTTAAGGCTCCAGTTGTGAACTAAATGCTACTCCACCGCTTCCTGCAGGGGGACCAATGTGCTTGCTTGGTGGCTGATTGTAGATGGTCACTTTGGGGGGGATTCCTTTTACAGCAACTAGTCGTTCAATACGTACTTCGACAGCAGCCGAACACTCATTTCATGCCCCAGTGGGGCGGTACCGTCAAACGGTTGGGGCCAGGGCTCCTCAAAGGTTGATGTTGGAGCGATTTCGTAGGGGTTGGTTGGCAGTGCGGCATTGATGGTGCCGGTGAATTGTGTGCAAGTGATATAGCATATCATATGGGGAAACAAGATTCTCGAAGAGGATCCAGAGGCAATTAACTTCTCCCCTATAGCTACAAGGGTATTAAATGGGTATCACATACATAACTATATAGAAGGATGCTTGCTCGGTATGCCAGAGACATAATGATGCCAGGCTAGACCTTGAATTAATTCCGTACTGTTGATGGCAATCATCGGATTTCATGGTGGCCCAGAGCCATTCACAAGACATGAGCGGTCCAATCGAAAATTACATGGACCCATGAATCCAGATTCCGCACTCTCGACAGGCACAAGATCCATAGACTTGAGGATAGATGAACAGGTCGGATCATAAGATCCATAGCTCCTCGTGTGCTGCATCAGATTTGTTTCCGGACACATCTCGCACACAGTCTCGCACACCCTCATGTTGGCAGTAGCCCCACCCAAGTTCAGAGGAAGATGAACACCACATCATTTGCAGATCTGGATCAGAAACCTATAAACACCGACTGTGTGCAATTCCACAACTCACTCACCAGATGAACTGATGAACTCCTCAGAATCCTTCTCCATTGCTCAATGGCTAGTAGACTTAGTAGACATTGATCTTTGGCACCGTTGGCACGTGAAAACCCGATGAAGTCCCAAGCCACCAGCCCTTGCTCCAGCTGTCCACGCGGTATATATATATGAGCCATTGTCAAAACATGCGAAGACCACTTTAGTAAAGAGGGGTAGGTTTGTGCACAAAACCCTGCAAAACGATAAGGTCCACCTCAAAACCGATAACCCCAGCGCTGTATATGGTCATAAGTATGCGACGAACTCAAAACGCTGTAAAACGATAAGGTCCACCTCAAAACCGATGACGTCCATTTTTTAGCTGAAGAAGAATAAGGAGTTTTGACCGTCCCTCATATATATATATATATAGTAGCTTCCGCTCGAGGTCCCTCATTGAGGCCAACCGGAATCAGCAAATGACTCGGAAGATCTTGGACTCCAAGCGCAGCTGGGAAGACGGCTGGGACCGTTGGGTCGAGGCTTTGGGATGTGCAGAAGGGGGGCACCTTTCCATGCATGAGATCGGGCCGCACGCGTTTTCGAGCCTTGGGAGTACGTTCGTTGTCCTCTTTGGTCAGACAGATATCCCATACCAGCTCCAACAGGTCACCAATTGAAACCTGTTAGGGCCCTTCCCAAGCCTCCAGCCATCGGAGACCTGTTGGGTTCGGTGCTGGTAGTGGACTAACCCGTCGACTCCCAGAGGCCGGTCCGCCGAGCTGGACGATCCGGACGGACGATCCGGACGATGGACCGCCATCGGAGACGAGACGAGGTGGGGATTTGCAGAGCTTCTTGAAGTTGACGCTGTCGAAACATGGCATCAAGACCATGCACCGCATTCAGTCGGCCAAAGAGCAGCAGGTGATTTGACTCAATGGGCAGCTGCGTGGGGAGTGGAGAAGAGTTTGGGGAGTGCATGGGGTTGCTTGTTCATGTCACTTCATTCGTTGGGCGATGTTGATTGGAAAAGCACACGGAACGTTAATATTGACTATTGCAAAAAGTGCGCTCCTGCGGATTGTCTAACATGCATGCTTATGGACCAGTCACTTTGGGCAGATGGACCTGCTTCCATATGAGAAGCCCACTTGTATCGCATCGGTCAACCACATATTTAGCCTTTGGATGCCTTTGAATGGTTGTTCAAATTCAAGCAGGAAGGTGTCCCGCATTTCGTTGAGGTGAAGACAGATACGTGCTGGTCGGTGCACATCTCGTGCTGGTCGGTGCAGTCAAAAGTAAAAAAGACACAACATACGGAAGCAAATGGATTGATTATTGTAGAGCACAATGACATTATTATGTTTGTATTCATTTTTCACATGCATTATGGACAGTATTATGGAAATATTTAATCATAATTTGCTCTCGACCCGGTTTAAATTACAAACAACAGAATTTGTACTCGACTCTTGAATACTCTTGACATCTTCAGTTCTGAAACAGTGAGGATCTGAAACGGTGATTGAGCATCTTCAGTGTCCGCTGTCGACTTCACTGAGGAGCGATGGAATGATGAAGTCGACTATATGACCACCAAGCTCCTGGGTGGCACGATTGGCCACACAACCATTTGGCAAAGAATTCCTTTGGAAGAGAATCGGAGAAGTTGGTGATCCCGATGTCCGGCAAATAGAGAGTGAGTAGTGGGTAACGTGGTCTTCGTTTCCCGCCTCTGCCGTGGGATGCCGTGGGAGCCCACGACCCTAAACCCTAAACACCGCCGTTGGCTTCGTGCCGCGCCGTGCCGCAATCGAAGAGGCTACGCCGTGGAGCGGGCATGGAATCCATGTGGCGTGAACGCCACGATGCCTGGCTCCAGGAGATGAAAGACACGTCCCTCAGAGCGAAGAAACTATCGGTTTTGGTTGCATCCATCACCAGGTGGATGGGGGGTAGGATGGAAAGCAGATGGACCCAGTAAGTGGCATAGAAGTCCGAAGATAGCACGCAAGTGTTGCTGTTGGGGAACATGGTTCTGGCATGCTTTCCCATGCTTTCCACAAAACCACAGGGGTCCCATGGGATTTTCCTGGTCAGTTGTGCTGCTTCGCCGTGTCGCTCCGGTTGGCCGGTTGGCCGACTGCTCCGTTCGTAGCGATGCCAGGAGCCCCGTTCGTAGCTTCTTGTTACTCGTCGCTCCATTTATTTGGAACAGGTTCTTTCCATAAGGATTATATGCAGATGTAGAGACGCATTGTGAAAAGATATTCACCGTACGACCGTTCGCAGCTATATTGATATATATAATCATTATGTGCAATTTGGATAATGAAATGATGCAAGAACTTTTGACCAATTATTGACCCTTGCGCTGGAGCTCACTTCCAAGCCTTCTTTACCTGGAGTGGAGCGCTCCACTAGCACGATCAACTCAGAATGCGAGTGTGTGAACATCAAGGTTGCCCACTGTTAGACTTCCCTTCCAGTGATGGTGACATATCCAACCCTTGACATTCCTTTGGGCCTTTGAAGATATCAACGGCTTTTATCGTCATCAGCAAGAGCTAGATGCTGATGTAGAACGCCTCCAAACCTGGCTCCCATGTCCAGGTTTGGAGACATGGTGCTGGATGCCTTTGTCCAAGCGGATCGTTTCATCAACAAAGATCAATGGTCACAGCGATCCTGGGCGGAAAACGTGGGGAAAACGAGAGAGACCGAGATTCTCCTCTTCCCAAATGGGTTTTGGAAGAGCAAACTTCCTGTTTGGGCCACAGCAGAATATGTTTGAATTGACCCTTGGAGGATTAGGTTCGGCCAGCCTTCTGACCTGATAGTGCGGTGGTCAACTGTCAGAATAGATTGATTATAGTGAAAGCTGAATTTGTTGGTTCACCACCTCAATTGGGTCAACACTGCCCGCTCTCTGCGGGCAGCAGAAACCAAGCCAAGTCCCATCCGGGGGAGAGCTGTTTCTGGTGTTCTCCCAGGATTGCAGCAGATCTTGCGAGAAACCTTCGAGCAGATGAAGGAGGAACTTCCAACCGCAGAGGTGGACGATGCTTGGCAGAGTGGGACGAGGAGTTGCTGTCGTGGAGGTGGGATGGGCTGGAGGAAGGGAGGTTTACGTGGCAGAAACGCTGCTTGCCGTCTCAACACCACTTGCTTGCCGTTTTATATTGCATGATTGTTCTTTCAGCTGAAGAACTGTTGTTTGGGAGAGCAGTTTCTCCACATCCAGAAGCCCAGAAGCCAAGACGGACTTGATGACACGTTCACGCCGCTTAGCCGATCAATCCGAAGAAGCACGTTTCGCACATCTCAATGTTGAGCGTACGACCAAGCCGCCATGACACCTACCCGGAGGCAATTTGCATTAGTTGAGGTCTTTGCAAAACTGATCTAGAAGACACATCACTTGCAGGCAATGTGAGGGGACAGCCTCTTTTGTCACCCAAAACGCTCATTCTTCGATTCTGAGCCCCCCGCCTCAAAGAGATTGAGACACAGGAAAAAACATGTTGCAGACATTTGGCTTATGTGATTACCTGTTAAGAGGCAGCCGCGATCTGGGCAGAGCCCCAGTCCGATTTGAACACCAAACCCTCCGTTTGACTGAAAAGAGCGCAGGACCATTCACCCCTTTCCATCCTAGGAGGTGTCAGCAGTTGCTGCAAGATGTAAGAAGGACACAGCTGGCCCAATGATCTCTCGCGTTATACTTGCACCAAGTCCTTCTCGGAATGTTTGGACAGTCTCTGGGGTCAGTTTCTTGTGTAGTGATCTGATTCTCAAGTTCTGCTTGTGTCAGGCATTGCCTTCACTTTGCCCAGGTGAGTCATCACATTGATGTACCGGAGAAGGACGAAGAAGAAGGATTGACCTCGGTGCGGCTGGGAGAAGCTCACATGGCCAAGCTTTTGTGCCTTGACGTTTTTTCAGGGTTATTTTTGGATCTAATATATGGTCTTGTATGGTCTGATATGGAGATTAGGATCAGTTTGACAATGCTTGACGGCTGTCAAGAGTGGATGCTGCAAATCCACTGTGATTGGATGTGATTGGTCACTGTAGCAGATATGTGTATTGTTCAGGTGAGATTTCAAGCAAGCATTAAGCATGATGTTCTGAAGACGCAGATGTTTTTGGGCTTACAGCGTACTCCAGTGCTTCCGACACGGCAGGTGGTGCGATAAAACCACATGCTTCAATACCCCAAACGTACAAACAGGTCGTGGAAGCAGGAGATGACACCATTAGTTAGAGTTTGCTGTTTCCCGGCTACATTGCATTGTTCAGCCTCAATGACAACCATATGGCTCGAATTTAGTTGAGCGTTTGCTGGGTCTCATTTGGGGATCCTGGTCTGGGTGCGTTTGGTCCGTTTGAGCTCTGGAGCGCAACAGAGAACCCATCTGGTCTTGTCGATGCTCCGAGAACCCTTCGCTTAGGCAGAAGCAGAACACCCTTCCCCAAAACCTGGAGGAGGAGGAGGAGGAGGCAGCTCCAACACAGGCGCGGTGGATCAGATCGGACCAACGTCCGTGGATTGGCCGGCACAGGTGAGCTCAGCGTTGGGGTTTCAGCACTGCTGAGGGAACCTCCAGTTCTCGCAATATGGCCTTCATGGAGTATTGCGAAGGGATGATGTGTATATATATATTTAGTATCAATGAATCAAGGAAGGGTAAGTTCTTTTGTTTGTTGTTTTAACCTTTGTTTTTGTGGCTTTTGGCTTCTGTGGGTTCTGTGTTTGGTGTTTGGCTTGTTTGTAGCATTGTGTTGAGTTATCTCCACTTCTCTTTGTGCCCAGGAGGGATCATCATGGCACACCAACATAAATTTCAAACACCATAAGGAACCCACCGTGGAAGCCGTGGGCTATCAGTCAGGCTTTTGCCAGCTTGTTTCAAGTGCATCTCCACCTCAGTCATTGCAAGCTGCTCATGCCAAGGAGGAAACCATGATACATTAGTACGCTTATGCCTATGCATACAACAAAACTCCAGAAGGAGCTACCTACCTAGCAAAACCAAACAAATCCAAAGATTAACATGTTTCAGCCGTTTGTCAAGTGGTGTTCCTGTCGCTGAGACGCCCTTCCCACCCCCCAATTTATAAGTGGTTTTCTTCCACCAACAAGTTCTCAGGTGGAAGTCCTTATATCAGCACGCCGAGAGGACCGGGACTCGGTGTCGTTTCCCACCAGATCCGAGTTCCGCCTCAGGCGGGCCTCACCCTGGAGGACCTCCCAGAGGTTTCTCAGGCGTTGTCCTCCCGCGGCTTCTCCACGCCGGCCCGACGACCACCGGGTCACTCGGCTCTCGGTTTTGACCGCCTCCCGGAGAGAAGTCGATGTAGAAGAATTGGCGATGATCCAGGTTTATGATGGATTTTTGGATCACACACCCAGTGATGAAGGAGGCACCATACCAAGCGACACACCAATGCCTTTAGGATATTTTTGTGGTTAGGGGGGGCTCATGGGCTGAAGCACAACCAGGTCAGAAGTTGTCCTGCATGGATAAACTGAAGAACCTGCGGATCAAGAGGAATCGATGGTAGTTGAGAGTGGAATTGCATACATCCACAGATTTGCTGGTACCTTGAGGTAGCGAAAAAACAATGAAAAACAGACATTTCCGTTGGAGAACCATGTGTTCTGCAGCTGCTTGGGCTCGGCCAAACTTCAGTGATCTCCAGTGGTACATCCAGATTTCTGATTCCAAACCCTGGAAGACTCAAAGGTTAGATCTTTTGCAGCTCCAGGATGTATTTGATGTTGAACATCCTCAACATCAAGATCAGAGCACGGGGTCAAAGGGGGATTGAACCATGTAAACATGCATGGGGCGGGGTTGAACATGGGGGGGACAACGAGCAGCCCTTTGCAAGTCCAAGTCATGATTGTTTCGTGCAGGAATTGCTCCGGCAGCAGATTTCAACTCTAAATTCAATGGCAGACAAGGTCCAGTCCATAGCACTGCCTCTCCCCGCACCCACCGAACCCTGACCGGGTCGACCGTCCGCGTGCGAAGCGCTGTGTCGTTCTTCGAAGGAATTCCGACCGCGAGCGCCACGCAGAGTCGGCAAGCCACTTGGAATGCAGGGGCGGTCGGTTGAGTCCGATTTCACACAGGTGCGGAGAGAACAAATCTTGGTTCACGTGCTTCGTTTGTTATTTGGTTGCTTGGTGGGTCATTACGTGGTAAGAGTAACGGGATCCTGAGTGTTCCCATAAGACCCACCGACCCAACAAGTCACTTGTGGCTTTATGGGACAAAAGCCCCGCATTTGTTGTGGCTCTTTTTGGTTGGTTAGGGCTTCGTTTCTTTTCCATGTGGTCATGCACACCCATTGCGCACCCATGGCTTAGTTTCCTACACTGAGCCTGATGAACGCCGTAAGACTGGATCTCTATAACATCATAATCATGCAGCAGTAGCTCCGTAGTAAGTCTTAACCTCACTTGTAGTGGGATGATGGAGAATTGTTCGCTTGTCACTGGTTTTTTAGGTCCTATAACCTATAGGTGACTTTTGGCCCTTGGGTAGGGTGACCATCCATCATCCCGCTAGATCAACCAATAGATGAGTCGATCCTTAAGCTCCCACAATTTAGTTTCGGCCGGTGGTCAGCTGCCAGAAATCTGCGGTGGTCTTCCAGCCTGACGATGTCATAGATGTACCCGAGCCCGTGGAAAGTCACCGGGAGCATGAGCTACCCAGTTGGCTGCGCCCTGCCTGAGACCGGAGAAGAAGAGCAGTGGATGGGTGGATGAAGGGGTCAAGGCTAATGATTGAAGAGAAGAAAGGAAAACCCAAGGGGAGCCCTCCTGAAACCCAAGAGGTTGGTGCAGAGTAAGGGATTCGACCTGCGCAGACCTGCAATATGCTGCAGTGAGAAAACGGTGCAGACGGCTTTTTGCAAAGGAGTTGCACCTCTCAAAGCTTGGGAACCATTTTTAGACTGCTGCCGCCGTTTGCACATCTGATCACCATCAATGATCAGCTCCCCCAAAGAAAGACAAACATGCCATGATTTAGCAACACAGAAGGGATCTCCGTAGGGCATGGACTCAGATGTATCAAGGGTCACGGACTCAGATAACTGGGTTCCATTTTGTCGGCCAACTGCAGCCCTTTACGGGCGGTCACCGGAAGCACTGTTTCGGGGGGCGCCAGTTCAGCCACGAACGAGTGCACCTGCAGGGTGGAATTGGGGGACGTTTGGGGTCGTTTTGGGGCCGTTTGCACCTGTGATGCATGGACCTTCATACATGTGCATACCAATATTACTAATATGCATACTAGTATGTTTCTGTTTAGTTCATGATTGGGACCAGCTACACAAGTTACTCTAGTGAACTGCCTCCCCATCCGAAACTTGGCCGTTCTCCAAGGACGGCAGGCCGTACGCGGACAAAGACCAGAGAGCTGGTGGGATCGAAAGTGGAGGTCGAAACCTTAGGGGATCTCCAACAGTGTGTGAAATAGAAGGTCAACTGAAGGTAAACCTGCAACTAGAAGGTGAACCTTAAGGGATCAAGAAAAAACCTTATGTAAAAGCAGTGTGAGAATGTTTTGCTTTACCTTCGATTCTTGCAGGCAGTGAGGGTATTTCTTTCCACTGAGCATGGTGTTGACTTGGGTCACCTCACACATAGTCAAGTACTACGCTGGGGGTGCCTGGTAGAGTCCAGTTGTTTTTCTATGTTTTTCTTGCTTGCATGTTTCATCCGCAAATCCTCCACAGCTTCGCACCCGATCCCACCAGGCCGAGGATGTGGAAAGCGAGGTGTCTGCGGAGATCAAGGTCTTCAACTTGGCTCGCAGGAGGAGCAGCGGATCGGCAACCCGCCTGAAGAAATAAAACCACTTGTTCAACGCTATTATAATATTGAGTTTGAATAATATTCAGTTCAGTTGATCATGTCAGGCTTCT
This sequence comes from Durusdinium trenchii, assembly GCA_963970005.1. NCBI lineage: Eukaryota > Dinophyceae > Suessiales > Symbiodiniaceae > Durusdinium > Durusdinium trenchii. The sequence continues at coordinate 1,565,563 of CAXAMN010026805.1, forward strand.
CGAGCCATCTCTGAAAAGATCATCGAAGATCACGGCCTTGTGGCTCGATCGTCCCTTGAACGTGGGAGGAGTGTGCAGCCCTGGCTGGAGCCGGTGGATTGGCGCCGTGGCGGGAAGATGCCACACCACCGGTCGGAAGTAACGAACTGTCACGGGATCTTCCATGGACTCCGTCACCCCCCAACAAAAACAACCAAGCAGTGCAATATCAGGAGGACCTTGGACGACCGTCCGTGGACCCACTTGAAGAAACGACTTGGAGCCATCAGCAAGCGTCACCGGTTGCGGCCGCACGCAGCTACTTGATGCTACTTGCCTTCCCGTTGCCCATCCTGATCTGTGTGTGTGAGGATTGAAGATGCATCATATCGAGCTGCCTTGAAAACTCTTCAGAAGCAGTTCCATAAAGGCGTGGTTGAGATTGGAAACTTGAGGGGGAAGTTTACAAGCTTCGTATGCACTGTATGCACCTTTTGATTGATGGATTTGTCCAGTGCAATCAACCAATCCCATCAATCTAAGTAGGTGCCTCACTTGTAGTTTGTCATCTCTACATGCATAAGGCTAGCCGGCGAGCCGGCCGTGGGGCGCAGCTGGGGAACGTTCGTGCCTCCTGGTTCTGCATGCGTTCTTGATGTGATTTATGTAGGCAAGACCCGAGAAGAAGAGATGTGGGGCTACAGCCCGCCAGTGTTGCTTTGCTGCACAGAAGCACGGAGCAAAACAACAGCCGCAACTGGCTGCCTGGACATGCGGTTGATTGGATGCATCTCATCCTTGGTTTGTTGAAGTTGTAGCTTGCAAGTATATAATAGATGTTCGCAGATGGTGGCACACAACTTTTGGTGGAGCCTTCTGCTGGGCAGACCACGGTCCAAGAGGATCGCCTTCGGTTTGCTCCAGGCCCCGGCCTTCCCCCCGGACCGGAACGCACCCGTCGCCCCAGGGACGGCGCGAGGCGACATCTTCGGAGGAAGCTCACCGAACGGACTTCGAAGGCCTTGAGCAAATCGGCGCCTGGCCTGGAGCGTCACCGGGAGGTCCGCGTCCGTCGGATGGAGGTTGGGGTCCAGATGGTCGGATCCAACAAACTCCTGAAGCACCAAGAATTGGAATTCGGACCTCTGAAATTCGGAAGTCTTGGATTCCTTAGCAGGTGAGTGTGGTTAGATAGGTGGGCCATCCATGCGTTGCCCATTCCCAGTGAAGCAGTTTCAAGGCTTTTAGGCGTGTGGCCGATGGCTGTTTGGATTTGGTTGCTTCAAGTCGCTTTTTTCCAAGGCCGGAAGGCACTGGGAAGGGACCGGGAAGGGATGGTTCACTGAAGACCTGTGCCTCCAAGACCTTGGTCCTCTAATTATTTCGGGCTCAGCGTGGCGTCACCAGTCACTCCGCCGTCTCGAGGCCGAAAGATGCTTAAGCAGGAGGTTGAAGAACTTCCAGCTTGAGGCCACCGAACACCGTCTCCATCGCTTCGGTGGGAGGTCCACCGAACACCCACGGTTGTGACAAGGTCACCAAGCAGATGTTGGGGGTTCCTGAGACATACGTTCCGCATCAACTTGGAGGCTCGAGACCTTGGCACCTTAGGAGTTTCACATTTTGGCACTGCTCGAGACCTTACAGATAAGCCCCAACACCGGTATTCGGAGGCCATCGCTGGGTTGGAGGGCATCGCTCTGCTCGGTTGGAGGCCATGGCTAATCCCGAGTCTATTAATAAACACTCCCCAATTAAAAGAACACAACGTCCGAAGCCCTAAATTCGGCTTATAATTATGTGTGTTTTTAAATTACCGCCCTTTCAAACCGCTACTAAACTACCAACATGGTCGATTTTGGGGGGGTAGTTTTTGTTAGTCTAATGAAGAATCAGTATTCTAATAAATGTTTTCGTAGGGGAAAAGGAAGACCCTTCGATCTGGAAGTTTTTTGAATTTTTGATACGAGTTTAATAAAAGATTTTATATAAAGCTTTTCTGAATGACTTTTTGGTTCCAGATTACTAGGTTCCTTTTAGGTGCAGCCTTGACCTCTGACCGGATCCATGGCCCCTGGACGTCGAACGACCTCCAGTCCATTCCAGTTCACATACAAGACCAACTACGTTGGTGGATAGGATATGCTTTATACAATTGTTTCACACTTTGCTCCAAAACCGGTTTCCGTTAGCACACCACTCCAGGAGCTGGAGGACGCTTCTGAGCGAGTGCATCGCACAGCCTGGAGTCCCACAGCCATTGCCCTGCAGTGCAGCCTCCGTCGCAGCCGGAGGCGCTCACAGGTGCGGGTGATTGGGGGATGTATATGGATGGATGTAGGTTCACCAAACGACGGAGGCCGCGCCATCCATTTCCACCAGATAATTCCAGATGAATTCTTGAGATGTATGAGTCCTACTGCAAGTGACTACCCAGTAGGCCAATGCTTCTTATTGGCTCACATATCAGGTCGACATTTGCAGGTCACCACTGAGGTTTGGCAAACAAAGTGGATGCATCTCCATAATCCATTGGCCTATATAGGCCTTATTTACATATCCGTCGATCGATTTGGTGCAGGCCAGAGCTCGGGGTTTGGTGACTCGGCTTTGTTGGATGCCATATCAAAATTGAATCCACTTGATGTCGAGGATGGGGAAGTGGTTCACATCACTGATTCCATATCACATTAAGACTTGAAAAGTTGAGCCACCACTGGATGTTGGCGCCAATTGTCGTTTCCTCTTCAACATGTTCATTGATCCGGTGATTTCTCGCATGGCCATGGGCCGCGTCGTGGGGGCCCGAGGATTGCGTGCTGACCCACGATGGCGTGCGCTTCCGAGGCGCGCGGGACGCGTGCGCGAACTCACGGAAAGACGTAGACTCCGTAGACCCGACGAATGCTGTTTGGCATTCTGGAAACAGGGAAACAGGTGATCAGATCTTCCCCTCAAAAAAGATGACATCAGGTCAGGTAGAACAATTCACGCATAGGTATATGATATACTATAATTTATTGAATTAGTATAGTCCAACTCACTTGGAGTGAGCCGAGCGGAGTCGGGACAAGTGCTCCAACATGCTCCAATCATCCCAGACGCATTGACCACCCTCTCGCGGCCAGGTCTTCCCCGACGATACTTGGAGGAGGACGTCTCCGAGTACACTGAGGCCACCGAAACAGAGGCGCCGGAGAAAACTCGGCGAAGACGACGAAACCAGTGGCCTGGGACAGACGGACCTCAGCGCTTCTAGCTGGAAGGCCATCGCCATCGTCACTCAGGGGCTCCGTCGGCTGAACCCCAAAACCAACGCCTTCGCTCGAGGGCGAACGTCCGGGGCATCGGGCCGGTTTCGGCAGGACGGGTCCGTTTGGGACCGGGTCGCCGCGGGAGGAGAAAGCACATGGCCAACGCGTGTGTAACGAAGGAACGGCCGTGTCACTCCGGCGCCATGGATGGTCATACCATCCACTTCCATGAGGATGTCGTGTATTGATGGACTCAACCATGCGGAAGAAGAACCAACTACACTAGTGTCGTGGTCCCCAGATATAGATAGTGGCATGGTGTCCAATACATATGTGAAAAGGGATGTTACTTTTGGACCGCCAGGCCGCAGGTGGCGAGTCGAGCACCTGGCTGGCGGACGCCACCGTGCGGCGCTTGCGCCGCTTCCGGCGGAAGTTGCTGAAACGCTTTTGCGGCCCTGAGGAGGCTGAAGGATACGTTTGGGGTGATAGATGAAGAGCTTTGGCGCTTCTGAAATTCTTTCGTGGGGTCCAAATCAGTATTGATGTCGAGTTGCAATTGAAAGCTTACGACTTATAGATGAGTTGCTTGGAGGCTTTTGACTTCTGTGATGTCATGTTGAGGCCTGGGTATGAAGGGAAACATGGAAGAATGGGGAATACAAGATTCAAGACATTCACTAATTTTCAGTTTCTAGTCATTTGTCACTTCAAGTTTCTAGTCATTTGTCACTTCACCTACCCTTTCTTTTTGAGAGCTGGACTGTGTTAGTACACTGTTTTTGTTTCTCCTAATATTATATGCTCCACAGTCCCCAGTTCTGTTCTTATTTTTTGGGGAACATTCTTGAACCATTCTCAGCAGCCGTCAAACGGATGGTTGTTTAAGCGAAGCTTGTGCCTACAACAACAGGCCTACAACAACACAGTGGTCAGCCCGATGCTTGATTGAAGCTTCTGTGGCTCTCGATGTGTCAAGTCTGCCCTGCACATTTGCAATGGGTGCACTGAATTACAGTATGTTTTTTGCACGCGTCACACTTGAAGGCAAAGGTGGAGAAAGATGGGGGGAACCGATGATGACAAGGAAGATCCACTCGGATGATGCACTCGATGACGTTTTCGGACAGATGCACAAAGCATGCAGATGTTGCCACACGCCCTGGCTTCAAGGATAAGCCTCTTGGGCTATGAGCAGTTCTGTGATATGGCCGAGCAGATTAGCTTCGATCAGACCAACACAAGGACCTCATTTAAATCAGGTGCGGGGGTGTGTGCATGTGTGACTATAATTGATATATGATATATGTCTAGAATATCTACACTGTATACATGAAATATATACTATACATAATGGGTCCATGGTGTGAAACCAGTGAAGTCCTGTAAGAGCCCTTCAGTCATGTGCCAGAGCGTATTGCCCTTCACCAGGATGGTGTGGCAAAAGATGCTGCAACTCTTGGGGAAGGAGGCCGTTGAACTCATTGGCGATCGGTTTTAGCTTAGCTCTACTAAAACGAGAAGACTCATCAAAGACATTTACTGTAAAAAACCATTGGCTTATCATGTTTCATCAGTTTCATAAAATGTTCCTCTTCAGACACAGCGATGTGGAACCTAGGGAGGTTCTGGGAACTGCCTCAATAGACTAATTGACATCCTCCAGGCTCCAGTATTGTGCAGCAGCATCGAAACTGTGTTGAGGTCACGGTCAAGCACCCTTCATTAGTCAGGTGACCCGGTGGGGAAGGTCAGCTGGAAACTGCGTGGTCAAAGCTAGTCAGCTAGTCTTCCCCAATACTGTGAGTTCGGACCGTGCCAGAGCAGTCCGGTCACACTGCAGGAGTGTGAGGAGCTGGAACTGCACAAGGGCGAATTCTCGCATGCCATGAGTTTCGCATGCGACATACGCGATCTCAACACCTTGAGCACCTTGGAAGGACGATATGAGGGTCAAACATGACATAGCAGCAACCAGAGCCATCAGAGAGAGAGAGAGAGAGACAGAGTCGAAGTATATTTATATGATTTTTCATGTGAAGAAATAGCAAATGGATACAACATGATACAACATATTGGTTGAATACACATCTGAAAATACAGAGAAGTGTTCTTCCAGCAATTTTCCGGTTTTCAGCAAACATGCCTAATGCCTATCCACACTGCAGAAGTGTTTGAGAGCCTCCCAAGTAGATAGCCCAGCGAATCTGAGAACATCATCCCATTCATGGTGGAAAAGCAATCTTTTCCTTTAGCCGCAACGCCCACAGAGGGGCTGGTGACTTTCATACGAGATGCACAGCATGGTGCTGAAGGGTTTGGGTGCGACGAATACAGTGACCGACCGTGAAGCAATGCCCTTTGCTCCTAGTAGCTTCTTGTTACTACTAGTAAGGCACTTGTTACTAGTAGCGATGCACTTGTTCCTAGTAGCTTCTTGTTACTAGTATATATCCTTCTCAAATCTTCTCAAGACAGCCTTTAGAAAAAGCATCGCCTTTCTGAGTGGGAGTTGCTACAAAAGGATTAAGTTTCGCGTTGAAACTGAGGAATCCATTTGCAACTGCGCTATGGGTCTTTGGCGGCAGCCTTCGACCAGATGGAGAAGAGGTCGGGGCCAAAAGTCATGAAGCACAACAGAGCACAACAGCATTCTCAATTCCATCGAAGGTATTTGGAATAACCACTCATGCAAATCATGAGAACCATGATGACATATGTTTTGTTGGTTGGGGGACTTTTGAGCTTGATCTCTTTGTGCGGACACGCCTTCCAGCTGCCCGAAATCCAAGGTATTAGATAACTGACCAGATTTAATACCCTCCACATCATGTCGCTGCATCATCATCTCGATCGATGAGTCGCCACATGTTTCGATGTCGCTCGCGTCGTTGGACTCGCACCTCCTGCCCTTTGAGGGTGTGGGATGCATTAACAATGAGAACACTCCCTGGAACTAACATGAAAGTGGAGAATGGCCCCTTGGAAGACCATTTTCCACTACAAACAGATGGTTTTCCACTTCCATGTTAATTCCAGGGAGAGAAACCGTTTCTTATACAGTTTACAGTGTATCTATTGTTTACAAGAAGTACTCCTGTGCAAATACCAGGAATTGAATTCTGGCTTTGTAGGATGCCTGATTGATCAACATGGCCAGTAAGATTACTAAGGCATTTGGATGAGGACTCCTGGGCTGAGCTTTTGGCTTCTGTCGGCGCTTCACACGAAGAGGTGGGAGTGGTGGGCTTCATGGTTGTGAGGATAGCCCAGAGAAGGTGATGGAATCCGGGCTTCACTGGTAATGATGATGCCCAGAAAAGGGAGAACCAAGGTTGCAACTTGTTGGTTTACCCGAGCCGTGAAAGCATTAAAATAACAAATGCAATAAAAACTGGTATATTTAGTGATTATCACTGAATAACTTGTATATTTATATAGTATGGTTATTTTGTGATTTTAGTTTGTTTCATCGAAGGGTTCCGTTGCCATCAGAGCTTCGTGTCACCGAAGGTCGTCCGAAGCACCGGTAAACGTTGGCTGGCTGTGTTCGGCCACACCGAATGGAGCGTCGTCGTGTGGGGTCGTCTTCGGGCTGAGATCGTGAGCCAGGACTGTTCTGAAGACCCCCCCGATTTCGTGTCTCTCAGGATTGGTGAAAGGCTCAGGCTGAGGTTTCTCAAGGCCTCAAGAGCGCTGGAGCCAGGCCAAGGTCTTCTTTGCGTCGATGCTGGCCAATGGCAAACGCCAGACCCCCAAGGCGCCGCGGGTGTTCCCAGCTCAAAGAATTGCACTTGGTCCTTCCTTTGGAAAAGACATGTGGCACGGATGGCGGAGCTGTTTGAATGCGCCATTGGAAGATCTTGCTTTGTGCACGTGCGGTTTAAGAAATATTGAAGCACAAAAGAACGAGAAGAAGAAGGCGAAGAAGAAGAAGAAGAAGGCATGTTTTACCCTAGGTTGCTTCTTCCTGAAAGCAGTCCTGCAAACATTATAAACATTGATGGCTTGTGTGGAGTGAAGTCCAGGTTATATTTGTCCGTGTTGCTTAATTTGGTTTGTAACGGCTTGAATAAGCATTCCAAGCTCAAAGCCACTATTCTGAGTGTTGGATATGACCTGTTGTCTCTCGTCACAATCCTGGAGTTCATGCAGATGTTTTTCTCAGGGGCATCCGGGGCAGCGAACCTACCAGAGAGCATTTGAAAGAAGCAAGGGACACTTTGGGTGCTTATTGTTTGCAAGGTGATCTCTTGTCCCTTTTGAGATAGAAGCAAATCCCCTCTACACGGGTCACCGCCGTCGTTAATCCCAGATCAGCCGCCGGACCTTCCTACTGGTGCTTCAGAATGCTGAGGGTTTTGCAGCCGGCAAAAGCTGCTCGGCACCGGAGGTGACTGTACTTTCAAGATTTGTCTAGCAAAATGCAAGAGGAGGTTGATCCTCATTTAGCTTTTCTCGGAGGGCGGTGAGGTTGTATTTGACTTGGTCAAGCAGAGACGCACAGAGAGGATTAGTCCTCATGATGCACAAACATGTGCGTGGACGGCGGTCTTAGGCGATTCTGCTGGAGGGCTGGAGCACTGAGTTGACCGAAGTGTAAATAGTTTCATTACTCTCCCGCAAACTAACATGGAACCTGAGAATTGATAATTTTCCTCTACAATCCAGTGTTTTCAGGTTCCATGTTAATGTTCTGGGGTGTAAGGGTTGGTTTGTTGGCCCCGAAAAGAAAAACTTGCATACATGAAAATCACACACATCCACTTGCCAAGCTCTGAGTGTGCTGGCAGACGTCTAGAGGATCCTAGAGGCCTATTTAGATCTCAGCGAGTACTGAAAACGTGTGGTGAAAGCCACCAGTCTTTGGGTTCGCCCCCTTCATACCCGCTACATATCCGTTACATCCCATATATCACGGGGTGCATTGGGTAGGCAGCGAGAGTCACAAGCACCTCCTGCGCAAGTCGTAGGACCCGGGTGTTGGTTTGGATGAACATCCTATATGAATCTTATATGATATTGATTGGCTTGAATGATCTTTCGCTACTAGGGGCTCCTGGCCTTACTACTAGGAGCAAGGACGCTACTAGGGCTAGGGGCGGAGTGTCGGGGACGAGGCTTGATGAGCTCTTTGAAGCTGAGCAACGAAGCCACTGCCTGGCGGGCGCTCATGGAGCACGCTCGCAGGAGATGAGTTGAGTTCACTCAGTTTCTTGATGGATGGTTCTTGGTACACTTGGATCACTTGATGTGGTTCTGACAATTTTTTGGTGTGCAGCAATTGGTGTGGTGATGAGTTAATGGAAGACATGTTCAGAGACATCGAAAATGGACGCTCACCTACTTTTTGATCCACATGATGTGAAGCTGATGTTTGGTTCATCCTGCAAAGATTCCTGTTTGATGTTCGTCCAGTGGTGGAGTATTATTTGATGTTCTTAGCAGATACCCATATGTTTATGTTCAATGAACAAAACACGCTCCACCTGTTCTATTCAGATAGCCTGGTGCTTTCTCCCTGGCCAGGATGGCCAAACACAAGGGCATGCGACTGGATGCTCATTCAATCACCGCCACAGACACATGGAAGATGAGCGGACGTGCTTGTTTACATTGGTTATGCCTGAACATATGCTGTTTGACTTTTTCTCAGAGTCATTGTTCGCAGTGTGACAAGTTTGTTGTTGGAGAGAGTCCCTTAATTCCCCGGTGTTTTACCAGTTTGAAACGACTGTTTCTTTGTTTAAGGACTTTTGGGGGGAGAGTTGAAAGCATGTTTGAGGTGTCCTCATCAAGACGGCACTTTGTAATCTCCAAGTGGCACCCACTCATTCGCGCCCCAAACGAACAAGAGACAAAAGCATGCGGGGCGGGCTTGGCCCTGTGCAGCAGGTTGCAGTGCGACTTCTAAACACAAAGCGGTTGGACCATTTTTGTGCACCCATATTTGATATTATATATAGACTACATTGATGTATTGATATACTGATATACTCTTTGTATGTAAACCGAGCCGCGCACCTAAGGAGCTGCAGCTGCTGTTGTCGCCCTTGTCCAGTGACGTCCATTGCGAAGCGTTGATCCGCATGGCGCTCTCCAAGCGACCAGAGCACAGAGGCCGTCGGCTTCGTGTGAAGGTCGGTTAGGCCTAAGCGTCGGCCGCCCACCGCTGTTGAAGTCAAAGTAACACTTGGCTGCACTCCAGCAGGTAACACTTATGTAACACTTATACATAAACTTACTACCGCCTGTCATTAGTCATTGTCTCATCTATAATCATCTATACAAGCGACATGTGAATTCGGACCAGCCAGCAGAAAACCCTCGTTGACAACGGAAAACCGTGCTGAGCGGATGCGTCACGAATTGCACGGCAACTCATGCAAGAGACATCGCGCATATCATCCTACACTACTTGTGGATGGTACCCTTTTGAAGTTCCGGTTTTGTGTAAACAATTGCAGTCTCTAGTAGCATTCCGTATGGCACTATACTGACTAATGTAGACTCTTGATTAACAACCCCCCCCCCAGTTGAATTGGACATCCTCTTCAAGCTTGGGGGGTTTATTAATGAAGAGTCTACATTGTTTGCATGATACATATTGTTTTCATGTGTAGTGACTCCCTGACTCCACTCCCATTTCTTCGGGAGTTCGCTGGTTCATTGGCGTCGTATACAGGTCCAGTGCGCCTTCGTTTGGAGGAGGTCTTATTGGCTGCAGTGAGTGGCCTTGGACGACGTGCCGCGGAGCTCATCAAGGAGTTGGGCCGAGAAGCCTGGGCAAAAGAAGAGCGGTTTGGTAGCCCAAAAAAGAAGGAACCTCAGGGAAGGTTAACATCCCCTTTAAAAATCATAAGGACTCTGTTCCGCCTCTCTTCCACAGAGTCTGCAAACGCGCCAGTTGGTCGGATCGGGGCTTCGCGATACGCGGCTTTCCGAGGATTACGAGGGCGAGGACAGCATCAATCCCTGGCCAACCCGGAGCGGAGCTCGGGCCGTTCCGGCACCAGCCTTTGGGCCGGAACGAGATCGGACGACGTGTGCCAGTCCGGTGATCTGTGCGGAAGAAGTGTCGAAACCATGGGATCTAGTTGGACCACTGTAGCTGGAAAGTGTTGCGACTTCCCCACTCCATTGAACCATGGTGCCATAAACCACGATCATTGTGTTTTACTGCTTTGTGCCATTGGTCTGGCTTGACTTCCAGACGCATTTTCCTCACTGGTAGCTCAAAGAGTCATTACACGGCTGACTGACGCTCACCAAGCATGACATGACATGGTCCTTTCCTTGCTGTTTGGGGCGCCACGCCATTCCATATCATTCCATGCCATCAAGCATCGTTCATGATGCATCGTTCCTGAACGATGTTGTAAAACGAGGCACATCAGGGGGCCAACTGCCAACTGCTTGGGTGATCCCAAAATTTGTCCAAGTATTTTTTGGGGGGGGGCTGGAGCCACCGGCCAAGATTTAAGGATTTGATATTAGTTTTGTGTTGGAAAATACGTCCAATTGAATTATTATTGAGGTTTGTCAGAGGACGAGGTGTTGGGTGGAGTTGTTTTGCATTGTCGACTTATAGTTGAACAGTTTGGGGTGCAATTTGAATGGCTAGTTTAACACATTATTGATGAGAAAGTCCTTGGTGCCATGGTATACGCTATTGGACCCTAGTGCCATGTTCTTTCTTGTATTGGTTTTAAAATGACCTTGGCCACCTTGGCCAGGAAAGACACGGTTAAACGGTTAAACATATTCAATATGGACAAAGAAGTGAAAGGCTTGGGACATTTCATGACTTCCCTTTCCTTTTGCTTGGGCCTTTATACCGTATTGAGATCCTTTGAGTTTGATCACCTCGTTGCAACTGGTTTTGCAGACGTCCTTAATGGAAACGTGCACATGCCATTCGAGATCGCGCAAGAAACAGGATCATCGTTGTTATTGTCATCATGATCACCGTCATTCTCGTTCTCATTGCTTTGTCAAGCTGCACGCATGCAGGTGATTTGTTTGATTTTAACAGTGTGAATCATCAGGTGGGTAGACCAGGACCAACACCCTTTTTCTACCCTCAATGAAGCTGTGTTAATGCTTGTATTGGGACAGAGGCATGGGGGGTTGGGTGATGGGCGTTGAGATGCATGGAGGCCATGTTCGACTCACCACGAGGCCAGCCTGGCGAAGCGCTTGCGGAGCTCCATGGCTGTCTCAGTGGCGGAAGCCGCCCGGAAGCTCCAAGCAGGCCTGGCCTTTCGTCGCCCCGATACGCTGAGAAGACGAGTGTGGTCGGTACCATTACCTAAAAGCTTCGAACGGTCACGGATTTTGGGGTTCAATGTCCTACTAAGGGCACGCACCATTGTGGAATCTGTGGCTTGTTTTGTTTGTAATTATGATTTCCTCTAATCTTCACTTCGAGCAGTTCCGGGGACAGTCGGACATCCGTGTATATACGGCACATATGTTACGTAGCAAATGTAGGAGTGGGGAACATTCATTGACTCCTCCGATTTGGAGCGCCTTTTTCATCAGGAGACGCTCATGATGGTGTGAGCACCTTGATGGGCATTGTCGGTAAGAGACCTCCCAGCCACACGCGCAGTGTGGCCAGCGCCAGCAGCGATACAGAGGACCGGCCAGCTGATGAGTACGTCGAGTTTGATCAACTCTTTTGGCGAGCCGTTTTTGCCTGGGTCGTTTTTCGGGTAAACACCCCAGCCCCTGAAGAAAGCAGTTGCCGGTTGACATAGATTTTGAGCATTGGAGGAAAAAGGAGCTTCCTGGTTTTATCTAAGTCACTAGTCCCTCTCCCACTCCGCAGGTGAGTGTTGTGATGTGTTGTGTATTTTGTGGAGATGCCAGATTATTATTGAAGCAAGTCGTGTGCACAGTGTCATGGCCAAAAGCCTACGTAGCGTGTGTTTAGTGCATACTATAGTGGTCCCCAAATTCATAGAAACGGTTCCCAATACTACATCTTTTGTAGGGATTTACTGTTCTATCTATTTAAATTATTTTGGGGTTTGTATACATAGATGCATAGATAGATAGATAGATAGATAGATAGATGAGCAAACTCTATATTAAACTCTGAGTAGTGCCACGACGTGCTATAATTATTGATGCTGTGTTGGTTCTTGCTGCCGCTGGATGGGTGTGTTTCTACTCGATTTGCATCCTTAAAGCACTGAAACACAGAACACTTACTATTCAACACAATAGATTTGTAGTCATTTGAATTGGGTACTTAATGGTACATGGAGTGTTCAGGTATACCCAAACACCCGCAGTTTGCTCCAGCTCTGCAGGATGTGCCATCAATCTCCTCACGCGCCACGACCCGGAAGTCCTCACCGCAAAGGTCCAGGCCACGCTCGGCGCGAGAGGAGCTCTTGGAATGACCCAAGGCCTGAACTTCTACGCTCTGTGGCTTTGTGGGTTGATTCATGTCGATTCTCCCAATGTTTACATGATTGCATCATGTTACAGCTTGTGGTTATACAGTATCATACACGTCATTCCTGGTTGGTGTTGTGTTTGTCAGCTGTGTGGGGGAATGGTGTGTTGATCTTGTGCGCGACTGGCACGGGTCGGAGCTACGGGGTCGAAGCCGTTCTTTCGGACAGCCTCCAGTGGCAGAAGTTCACTCTTCCAAACACTTGGGTTTGAGCATTTGAGTTTCAACGACTTCAGCAATGTTTTTGTGTTGGAGTTCCTGCAGTTCAACATAGGTGGCCACATTCGCCCATTCATGCAGTGACCGACCTCCCTGTTTGACTTCATCCACCGGAACCAAACCATTTGTAGACATTATTCGAGTCCCAAGGAGTGCCTGGGGGAACTGATTCGGTCATTCCAAGGACTCGGATCTCAAAGGATCAGGTCCGGTCCGTGAGAACACCGCGCGCGGAATGAGCGAGACGAGCAGCGGAAAGAAAAGGACTCGGTCACGCAGCTGCAGGTGTTCAAGATGGAGACATAACAACAAGTTAGAATCAATCGAGATGAATAAACATATTCGTATTAATCAAATATAAAACAAAAGTTTTATGTAAATATGGACGTTTCTGCATCTAGAGACCATGTTGGAAGGGGATTTGGGATCGTGAATCCGTATGCTGTGGATTTGGGTAGCATCAACCTGCCAAAGATAAGAAACATGTTCATATCTATGTGAGGCCTCTGCAGAACAAACATGGCCGAGAGACATGATTTGACAACCGTTAGCAGAGATGCAGAGAAACATTCGCCTTCTAGAAATGTCATCACAACACATGAAATCAAATTCAGTCAATCCATGTTTTGGGGGAACGGCCCATTATTAACTCTGGCACATCAAAGAAGTTGGACCTGTTATATGTAGATATGTGCCCTCCACGTCAATGACCTCGTTAAACTTGTTCATTTAGAATTCGAACCTAGTTTTACTTGGTCCCGTTAAAGAGAAAAACAGTGCTCATGATCTCTCTCAGGTGGTTTGGAAGGGAATCAAAGGCAATTTTGAGTGGTTTTGAGGCTCATGATTCGACATTAAGAGCAAAAAGGAATGAATTGTGGGCAAATAATTTAGCGCAACAGGGGCGTAACAGTTCCGGAACAACCTCAGAGTTCTAAAAATGCCAATGATCCTCTAGAACCGTAACAGGAGCGTAACAGGTCCCTATGTAAGGAATCCTGACAACACAGTTTTTTTTGCAATTTTTGATAGTAGTATACTGTGCGCATAGATTTAAACGTTTGAAGCATTCTTGCAGGATCTATGTGCCATTAGCATGGTGATGTTGAACTTGCTTGGATCAAAGGGCTTGGTTTCCCACAACCAAAAGGTACGCGTTTAACTTGGTACTTCGGACTTGCAGGGGTGGAGTTGTTTTAATCAACTGCTTTATCCAGAAGGGATTTAGACAAATCAGTCCCCTCCATACATTCCATGAACTAGATTGCTGAGATCCGAGAGGTATGCCTGCAGGTTTGCTCCCCGGTCCCATTGCGTCCAAGGTCTGGCTTTTAGTGCACTTCTGCGCGGTCAGAGGCGTCAGAGGCGGACGTTTGTGCCTCTGTGTGAGTGATGTGGAAGTGGATTTATGTCACAGATGTGACAGATCTGGCTCACAAATCGGTCATTCATTAGGCCACGAATTGTTTCGAGTAGATAGATATGGATTAGTGGATCGACTAGTGGATCGAGGCAGATAGATATGGATTCGATATAGCAGAAGCCTTTTGGTTAACTTTGTGGATTTCATCCACTGGACTACGCGTGGAGTCCAGTGTTAACCTCCAAAAGCTTCAAACGTCCATTGTTGCTATCCCCCACCAATAGTGGCCATGGATATGGCACCCTGGAGGTAACAGGAGGTTGCACCTTCACCAAAATGTCAATGTTGCACCATGCTGCTGGACCTTTAGCCATGGTCAAGATGTGGCATGTGTTTCCAAGTTGGCAAACATGCCACGACGCACTCCCTGCAGCGACTCTGGCTCAGCCACGATCACGTTGATCGCAGTCCTCTTCGACTTTGATCGCATTCTTAACGCGGACCTGCCACTGTCATGGCGGCGGCGGCAGCGCGAAAACTGCAAAAAGAAGTCGAGGTTGTATTGAAGAAGGGTCTCATGGCTGAATTGCTCATTTTTCCCAAGAAGAGCATTCGCTAGGTCGCTCCTTTGGTGTGCTCTTCTCGTATAGACTCAGAACGTTCGCACGCGTGCGTGCTCAGGTCATGAAGGGACCGAGGAATTCGCGGAGCTATGGGACCAGATGGCTAGCGCACAAGGTCCTCAGAAGGAAGCTTGAATCAGTTAGTCAAGTTCGTCAAGCTGAATCAAGGTCCATGGAATTCTATGAATCCAGGTGCATGTTGAGGGCTTGTTGGTTTTTTGTAGCACTTGGAGATGTACAGTGTGTACGTTCTGCATTGTCCTGTTTCATGGTTCAAGGTTGCAGCTGGATACAACTGCAAAGAGATCGTTTCACGTTTTCTATGCGGATTGACTAACCTTTATCTACAGTTGGGGGTGAGTGGGATGGAGGTTTGTTGTGTTTTCTTTTTTGTGTGTGTGTGTTTGTTTGTTGTGGGTAGGAGGTTGCAGGGCCTGTTTTGTTGTTTTATTTCGGACAAATTATGCTCTTTGCTGAATCCTGCTAAGATCCAAAACCCCAAAACCTCAAAATCATTGAACTAGTAAGCCACCCTGTGGATTTTTTGAGTATAAGGGCTGCACCTGATGACACAGCACGCCACACCACTCCGCGACAATGCTGAGCTTGGTATGGGTTCATCACAAAATCACGGAACTTCAGCTCAGACGAGGCAGATGAACATGGCTTTGGATAAGAATGTTGTCAGAATACATGACTGACCTCAGCAGGGTTCCCATTGCAGATTTCCTCGAACCTTCATAAGTGACCTTCAGTCCAGCTTTCGACATGGCACCAAAACCCAAGGAGAGATTGGGCGAGGAGTTGACACTTGGCAGCGTGGACAGTGGATGCATACTGTTATGTGCACCACCTACACCTAAAGTCTCAGAATCATTGAACAAGAAAAAGTGGAGAATAAGGGCAGAAAAAAAAAAGCAGAAAGCACCATTGCCTGGATAAGAAGTGCAATCAACAAGCCAAACAGAGAAAAAACAGCGACAGAGTCTAGGCATGGGTTGAACAACAGTGGAAAGTGAGTCTCCTTGACTGTTTTTTTGCCGGGAGGGTCTTCATAGAAGCACATACCCAGATGTAGAATGGGACTTTGGTCGTCATCGCAGCAAGTGTTTCTGGGTCCAATTGCAACAGCCCCTCGTTTTGGTAGGTTCAGAAGACCACTACGGTCAGGTTTTGGAGCACGCCGCACCATGCTGCACATGATGCACATGTAAACAAAGGAGGCGGCATGTGCCGTATGGCCGTATGGGTAACGGTATGCATATGTCGTGAAATTTTCCGCTGCTAGCACCGTTCCACTCAACATCGGGACCATGATGGACACAATGAACCTGTGGGAACCGTGAGCCCGTCCATTTCCAAGAAAAAAGCACATAGAATTAGTCATAGAATTTTGCCTTGCGATGCTTCGTTCGAATCCACCCCAAGCACCCCAAGAAAATATGTGGAGATGCGATGCCAGTCTGCTGGATCGGAGGTTTTGCCCACTTGGTTGAACCAGAGGCAAACACCTCCAGAAAAGCATAGAAACCTCCCGAGCCTGCTGTGACCGACCCAGGAAGAAGTGCATCAACAAGCTCCAGAGACTCCGATCGCAGATGCGAGACTGGTTGGGCTCCAATGCGGTTCCGACCAATCTCAAGGCGCAAACCACCGGTCACCGCAGTCACCGTTCGTTCTTGGCGTTTCTGCGGTGCAGAGATACTGTACGGGGATCTGCAGTGTGTTTCTTTGCTTTGCGGAAGGCAATGTTTGGAAGCTTTGGGGATGTGTTGGGTATTGTTCTTTGTTGCTTTTTGGAGGTATGGCCAGGGATAGTTGTACTATGTTGTGGTTACAATGCCACATGTCAGGAATCTTATGGAATCTTCATAAATCCACTTACCTATTTCCCCACCTGCCAGGTGAGGGTTGTTACTGTAGATTTTATCACAGCTGTTCTTCCTCCGCCTCCGCCTCCGCCTCCGCCTCCGCCTCCGCCTCCGCCTCCGCCGCCTCCTCGTCCTCCTCCTTCCTCCTTCCTCCTTGCTTCCTTCCTCGCCAATTTGCTTCGCCGATCTTGTTTGGCCAGCTCCGGATCGCAGTACCCCTGGACCTCAACCGCAAGGATCCCCTCGCAGTGTGCACCCCTGGACCTCAACCGCAAGGATCCGATCGCAGTGTGCATCCCTGGACCTCAACCGCAAGGATCCGATCGCAGTGTGCACC
>CAXAMN010026805.1:1610533-1636588 GCA_963970005.1 Durusdinium trenchii
TGATTGATGAACGAGAACTCCCCAGAACCCCCATTTTACCATTTTTTAGGGGCGGGGGGGGGGCCTGAAGTTTCTTTTTCCACGTGACGCAGGCTGAAAAGAAGCCACCTCCACAGCAGCCCAAGGTGAACAAGGCCATCATAGACACTTGGAAGCAATTTTGTGGTATCCACTCTTCGCGCGTAGCACGGCCACTGTATTTGGCTGAAGGGGTTGGTAGCGTTGGTCTTGTTCATCCATGTGACTCCAAAGATGCTTACGGTGACCCTTTTGGTTGTTTCTTGGCCTCAAGTGGAAGGACCAAGGGTTCGGCTGCATTCATCGGTACATGACCAGGGTCCACTTGATACATGCGCAGTTTGTTGGTTCGGTGCATGTGTTCGTTCTTAGAGGAGGTCACTTAAACACCTGCTTTTCTACACAAGCCAATGCTGTCGCTTCACAGAGCGCCTGTCACCTGGATGCCGTGTATGAATCGCTCGAAGGCACCAATTCGTGGGCAGATGTGGGGCCATCAGGGCCAAATTGAGCACCAAAGGGTAACCAACCATGTTTATCGGATAATTCAGGGATACTAGGTGTTCATAATTATATCATAGAAACATATTGTAATAACATATATATATATATACACATACATATCAGATCCCCATGTGCAGGCGTTTGCAGGAAATACAGTGCATCAACGTGCGTTCATGATTCATCAAAGCTTTCTATCTTCAGTTGAGATGGTGTAACATCATTGATAGCTTGTGAAGTGTTTGCTGGACAGTTCAGAATCCTGTCCCCAGTCGGTTCGGTGCAACACAACTCATCCTGTGCTCGGGAACTGCACGCTGCTTTGGACCTTGTGCCATGGAGTTCACTCCATAAAGTGACACCCTGTGCAAAGTGATACCTCTTATATAGAACCCCAAGTAATTAGATACTTTAAACAAAGTAATTATATTGGAAACCGTGTCACTACTGTATTTGTTCGGGGACCCCCTCAGGGACCGTGTGTGATCTATTCGTTGTTTCAGTGATACCGAGGAGGAGGATTCTCTAAAGGAGCCCGACGAGGTGAAGGTGCAGGAGGATCAGCTTCTCACCGAAAGGGAGGAGCCTCTTGGTCAAAGAGATGGATGGAACAGTCGTTGTTTGGCCAAGCGATTTGAGGCTTCGAAGATCTTTTTTTGGCACCCCAAAAGCACATGTTTGGGCGAAAGCTTCCCATTTGGGCATACACATGGTATGACCATTTGCATGATTTGGTGGTTCTCCGCACATGTTTGCTTCGAGTCGCTTTGGCGACCACCTTACTAAAAACAATCTATGCCTATGCCGTTGTGGAGCATGTTTCTTCAGGTTCCACCGACCCTCGTAGGCCGATTGCCGCGACTTGGCGGCCTCGTTGTCTCAGGTTCATCTGCAAAATTTGCCAGATCCACGTGGTGGGATGCCGACCGAAGTTGACGAGCTGTTCTCACCTTTTCTGCCGCCCAACCGCATCACAGGGATTTGGGCTCGACCGGAAAATGTAGAGATGTTCAACTGCAACCCCCACGTTCGCTAGAACTTTCCATATATTTGTCAGTTGTCCAGTGATATTGGGAGCGTGTCATTTTTGTTGCATTTGTTCATAGCTGTTTTGGTCAGACGTGATATAGATGCGGTACATTTGTGATTTGTCAGCTGCACAGCTATATCCGAGGTGGAGATTGCATTTGGCAGTGGTTCAACCAGCATCCGGACACGCAGACTTGGGCTCAGCGAGTGTCATGGCGAGTGTTAGACGCAAGCGAGTGCCAGTCAGTCAGCGAACGTGACTTGATAAGGCTCAAAAAACATATAAATCAATAAGCCAACATAAGCCAACTAGAAATCACATGTTTCTGATGGATTATGGTGGGATGTCGAAGGGTGGGGTGTTACCTCAGAAAGAGCTTCCAAGGGCGTCATGAGGTCAGCTTGGTTGATCCTAGAAGTTGCCCAGCCCAAAGGGCGAGGGCGCGGGAGGTCCTGATGTGAATTCTTGGTCGGCTTTCTGATTTCAGAAAGTTTTAAGATGTTTTAAGAAAAACATGATTTCAGACATGTTCAGTTCAAGATGTTCAAGAGTCTTCATGATGTGTTATGTGACCTTGAGGCCAAAGCAGCAGGTCCTGATCGATGTGTTCCCTGTCCAGTTTGCAAGAAGAGTTTGAACGAGAATCAGGATTTGGTCTCCGCCCCTTGGTTCGCATACCTGTTCGGTGGACCCAAGGTTAGAGGGTCAGTTGGAGGGTTTATTATGTTTGCTTATTTGATCTTTTTTGGAGTGCCCATACCGGTACAGATTCACAAGACCAGCGGATTCACTGATTTGCATGCTTCACTGATTTTACGTGGAAAAGGAGACAAACGCAGACTGAAAGATCTTTGGCAGTGGCTCACTTGCGAACGACACGACGTCGAACGTCCCAAGGTCTCTTCCGACACCCAGAGGGGCCACTGTGCTGCAGCTGAGAAGATGAGAAGCACAGAGAATGCTTTTGAATAGACTCAACACCGCGATACGACAGACATAGTGACAGACTCATATTTTGTTCGTTCAATTGGGGCCTCCCTGGGGATCTACTGACCATCTCAGCGGGCGCTTTCAAGTGGGACCGTCTCAGCGATTAAGAACGAAACATTTTGTGAACTTGAATGGGTCCTCGCACAGTTTGGGGTTGCCATAGTAATACTATATAATCAGGTTTACAGATGATATGATAGTCCTGCAGGAATTGGACGTGAAGATTTATATGGCTCGCATCTTGTGAATTGCAGTTGTTTGAACTCCTTGGCATGGAATTGAGGCGAGAACGTCCTGCTGTGGAGAATGCTATCTGGTTTGCGAATCATGTGCATTAACAATCCCAAGTTGCGGAAAGAAGATGGGAAGTGCGACTGGATCGGCGAATATGGCACCTATCAGAAGCACTATGAGGTGTGCAAGAATGCCACTCGTCCCGGAGAATGGTCCTGTTGTAAAGATGGACCCAAGAAGCACCTGCGTTTGACAGCAGCCCTTATCTTGCCAAAGTCCCCATCCAATGACTTGTTCACAGAAATACGGGCCATGCCAAAATCGGAATCAGACTCTGCTAGTCAGTCGCCCACAGAGGCCTGTTCTTGAAAAAGAAATGGACAGTCAATGTGAATCAAATGCCTTGGAGTGAGCGCGCCTGTGGAAGACGTTTCGTGATCCCCCTCCCTATTTTTATAAACTAAAAAGACGCACATCAGACTTCCTCAATCTTTCTCACAACGTCTGCATTTATTTTGCAATTGTGTTTTCTCTTTTATTTCGCTGCAGCTTCCGGCTCCGGCGTCGATGAGGTGCCTTTAGCCGATGCGGACTATCCGCCGGAGACGCCCACCCCGCAGAAGCTCCCGGCGCCCGAGAAACTCCCGGCGCCAACGCCGGCGCCACCCGCGAAGCAGGTGTCGAAGGCGACGCCGCCGGTGGCGCCCAAGAAGTCTCCGAAGATCGCACCGAAGGTGCCGGACGGGGGAGGAAAGGGTCGGAAGAAGAAACCACCAACCCTTCAGAACGTACCAGTGAGGCTCTATGTAGAAAAAGGATGGGAACATACCGAACCAGTGAGGTAAGGTTCCAATGTCCCGGTTGATCTTGGAGTGAACTTGGAGCACATGAGGCCTCACATATTGACACATGAGTGATGTGGCTGGATGATGTGGATAGGATGGAAAGATGGGGAGGGCTTTCTTGGGAGCGCAGATGCTGCAGATGACTAAGTTGGGAGGCACACAACGACATCAAAGGAGCGAGGACAATGGCCCAAGCAATGATTTGGTTGGAACTGGTGGAAGAAGCTACGAACGGAGCAAGAAGCTACGAAGGTAGCTCCTGGCATTGCTACTAGGAACACTCCTATAGTAGCAATGCCTTTGTTACGTTCGTAGCTTCTCGCTACGAGTAGCAATGCCAGGAGCTACGTTCGTAGCTTCTTGCTCCGTTCGTGGCGATGCCTAACTTACGTTCGTAGCTTGGCCTTGACATGCCTTGACCTGACCTTTCCGGAGCCAGGCGATGACCTCCTTACCGAAGGCCTCGGCGCCGAACGTCGCCGCGCAGCCCATGGCCCAGCCCATTGCCACCGCGCCGCCCGCGGTCGCGCCGGTGGCGCCGGTGGCGCCGGCACCGCAGGCAGCGCCCACGGCGCCACCGGTGGTGAGAGCAGAGGAGAGGAGGGAACCGCCACAGCCGCAGATGCCTCAGTGCCTTGGTGGGCAGGTTTTTGACTCGCTCGACTTGCACGGTTTTGGCGAGCAGCTTTCTGGTGGCACTGGGTGTTCCACAAGAGAAGACTTAAAATCATTTAAACATGTCGTGGGTTCCGCCTCGTCCGGATGAGGCCTCAGCTGCCAGCACCGCAGCAGTGCCCGGTAGCGCCGCAGGTCGCCCCTGTAGCACCACAGGTCCAGGTCCAGCCGCAAGTACAGCCACTGGTGCAGCGCAGGGAAGAAGCCCCAGCTGCACCAGCCGCGGCAGCACCTGCAGCTCAAGCATCAGGTTATCAAGGAGCAGGGTGCGTTTTGGGTTTCTCATTTCTCATGAAAAACCGATCAGAGATGATCAGAGCATACGAGTGAGCAAGCAAACTTGGGTGATTGTATATACAACCACAACCTCCAACAACCAACCTGCAACAATATATGATTGACCTTTTGGTTTCATGTGAGTCAGTATGTCCGGTCCTAGGTGCCTCCGACCGTCGGTCCCTGCGCCAGGACGTGCCT
The DNA here is from genome assembly GCA_963970005.1 of Durusdinium trenchii. NCBI lineage: Eukaryota > Dinophyceae > Suessiales > Symbiodiniaceae > Durusdinium > Durusdinium trenchii. The sequence continues at coordinate 1,615,304 of CAXAMN010026805.1, forward strand.
GCGGGAACTTCGAGGCCACCGGTCCCACGATGGTCCCCGTGCGACAAGGTGATTTGATCGAAGTCCTTGAAACGCACCCCACAGGCGGGGCCAGGAGAATCTCGGAGAACATGATGGTTCAACAATGACATTGACTTGCTGCTACGAAGACCGTGTTGAGAGAGAGATGTGTTTGATGTTCTCCATGTCCAGTTTGCACTTGCCTGTAGAGGTTATTGAACAAAAACATATAAGAACATCCATGCAACCTCATTGAGAGATGAGAAACCATGTGGGATGCCTGGGCGTCCAAACTGGGAGTTGACATGGGGTGACCGGTGAACATGAACAGAATAGATGAGCAGCCAGGTGAACCTGCCAGGGTTTGCAGGTGCTTTTTCTTTTGACAGGCAGCCGTTTTACAATCCATGTTTTGTGAGGATATATTTCTGAAGATTCTACCTGATCGCATTGCTTTTGTGCTCTTGTGTTGGTGTTTCCTCCCACAGGCTGGAGCTACGCGAAGAACCTGTCGAACAGCGGTCACTGAGCCCCCAACAGCGGTCATGGGTGGGGTTCCGGGTGGGCGACTGAAGAAGGGGAGATGAGGAAGTTTCAGAGGAATCCGACATCATGTCACTGATGGTCTCAAAATCTGAGAGTAACATGAAAGGATGTTTAAGATATGTTAAAGGAATCGCTCCAAAGATTGTAAAGAGGACATGTATTGTAGGAAGTCTATGCATAGAGACTTTATGAGACTGTCCTTTGTACAACTCCGACGTGTTAATCTAATTCTCAGATGCTTGTTTCGAAGTTTTGTTAGCTAGTGCTTGCCCCATGACTGCAATTCCAAGAGTCATCGAGATCTTGCAAAAAGAAGAACTGAACTGAACTCAGCAAGATCTTGCAAAATCTTGCAAAAAGAAGCTGCGCTTAAAAGCTCAATGCCCCACCGGGTGCCGCCGCAAAGACCAAGGCACCCCACCCGGATGGGTTCCCTCATGGATCGTTGATGCCAGTGCCAGAGCGAAAGAGACGCTGCTCGGCTTTGTATATATTATGATGTCGAAATGACACAACAATCCGTGGAAATACCCTCCCACAAAGTTTCCTTACACTTTATGGATCGAAGAGAATTGAGAACATCACATCAGGAAATGGCTAGAAGAATTCATAGTAATTAGTAATTAGTAATTAGGTCTAATTTATAGACTAGATAGAGAGAAGAATCAATTCTGGGCTGCAACTGTAGACTTGATCATGTCCGGTTGCTTGATTACCCCGCTCGAGTGAGGATACTGCTCCCCCGTCCCCCAAAGGGTCGTAACAGCTGGTCGAAATCAAGCGAAGTATATGAAATAAGATCTAAATTGCAACCATCCCATTCCGGCCCTTGTTCTATGAATCCTAGAGGCGTGAGACGCAAAAATATCCGAAAAAGACGTACAGGACCGACCGCCATTCCTGCCGTGCTCGAATCGCCTGTTTGTATCATGCTGTTTGAGCCTGGAACAGGAAGGGCAATCTTATTAATATGTTATCCGACTGTTCTCCTGGTACTGGAAAAAGTTGTGTGGCACTGGAGATGCTCGCTGTTGACGCCCAGGGTGGATGCCAGAACGGATCCGATCAGCAAGCAGATCATTGTGCCACATGGATCAACATGGTCGTCGCGAGCAATGATCGAACAACTCCCCCTACAAATGATGAATGGGCACTGAGGATCCAGGGGCGCAGATTGAACATTCAATCACATGATGAAAACCACCATGCACTTGCTTGGGTGGATTTATATACATGCCTCAAACCAACTTGATTTTTTGTTTTCCCTGTATGAACGTCTTACGTTCAACTTTGAAGCCGGCATGTCCACAAGGTTTCTCTTTGGGGTTGACAGGCGCCTATACATGGTCAAGTCCAAATTCCTTTTGGGGCCTCTCCAGCAATCCACAGACCTACAAGTTCACTACTGGCTGAGCACGCGCACTGAAGCAAATGCTGCGCTGAAGACTCAGGCAGACCCGGGACAGAGATCAGGACGTCCGGCCCACTGCCGTACAACCTGCAGCACCCGCACCGCAGCCAGTTCATGCATCGCCGGCGCCAGTGCGTGCACAAGCACAGCTGGTGCAAGCTGCTAGAGATTTCGCTTCAGGCCAAACACGGGAGTTGTTGGACGCAGGTGCTGCATTACTTGGTGTAGCAGTTGATGATGTTGATGCAATCAAAACGTGTCTCTAAAACTCGTCCATCACAAGCCTCCAAGAAGAGCAAGACTTTTGGTGGGTGCCATATATACTTATATAATACTTGCAGTGAGAAGCGTCTTGTTTGCTGAAACATCCCCAATCCGAACTCTCTCCCTTTCTTGGGGCAGGCAGTGATTCTCAGATGTCGTTATCGGCCAGCGATTATGTGGAGATTGTCGAGCGCCACCAGCCGCTCGACGCAGACAACGCATGTGGACAACTGAGCTTAGTTCACGACTCGATGTTTGAGGCTGGAACTGACTACTAGGGGCTCCTGGCTTACTGCTAGGAGCAAGGACGCTACTAGGGGCTCCTGGCCTTACTACTGGGAGCAAGGAGGCTACTAGGGGCTCCTGGCTTACTACTAGGAGCAAGGACGCTACTAGGGGCTCCTGGCCTTACTACTAGGAGCAAGGACGCTACTAGGGGCTCCTGGCCTTACTACTGGGAGCAAGGAGGCTACTAGGGGCTTCTGGCTTACTACTAGTAAAATAGTAAAATCATTAATATCCCTCGCCATCAGCACCATCCGCTTGGGCCAAGGTCTGGATGGACCTTCGGTCGCAAGATGGTAGGTGGCATGTCCGTCTCCGAGGGCTGGTTCCCTGATTGGGCCTGCGCCCTTGGCTGCACCGCGCGGGTTCTTTACTCGGGAAAGATCTGATGGGGCGTTCTACTCGGTAGAAGCCATGGTGAGGTGTTGTTTCATTGCATATTTTTGATGTTTAGTTTGACTCACTGGATATGCAGAGTGGCTCGCCAAAAACCTTCCGCAAGCTCCACGATCAGGCAACCCATGATGCAGCAGCTGGCACGGCAAGATTTCAAGTCTGACTCGACCAAAAACCAACTGATGCGTCAGAAGCATCGCACCTGTGGTTAAAAGCACTCAGCCGGCTCAGCCACCAGCATAGCCAGCATAGCTGTGTCGCACTGACCAATACACAAGAGGTGCACTTGCACTTAATTTGCGTTGGTTTTGTGGCTACTAGTTCCTTTTGCCATGGGAACTTCAGTTTGCCATGGCTTTTCTGTTCGCCATAGCTATGGCCTCATTCATTGCGTCAGACATTACCATGCCGCCAGATTCTGAAAAAAAAAGACGCGTGCGCGCCCGTATCTTCGACATAAGAGTGTCGTGTTGGGAAAGGTTCGTTGCAAGTTGGTGCCTTGAGGTGCCTGGGCCAACTAAGACCCTGGCTGAACTGTGAGCTAAGATCTTGCTCGTCTCTCCTTGCACCTCAGACCTTGCCCATTGCGCCCCCACGTGCCTTCACTGCCAGCCGAAGACCGGAGGCGTTGATCGGAGCGCCTCGCCTGAGTGCGAACTGGGCGCGTGACGAAGACGAAGTCACCGTGGCATTGGTTGTGAAGTAGTGAGTATAGGTTGAGCATTGAGAGCATTGTGCTTTTAATGTTCCTTTTGGCGGGTTGTGAAGTCTGAAAACTGCTTGTGCCGTGGTGTTGTTTTCCGGATGCGAAAGCGGCCTCTATTGCTGCGCGCAGCAGGGAGGTCGAAATGAGACGCAGAGAGGCAAAAGATGCGAAGACTGAGGACATGTGGAGATGTGGTAAAATAATGGTGATGGACATTCCAAACCACCACTGACACTCATCAATAAGATAGGGGCAAACGTGGGAGGCTGCGATGCTGGTGACTGTTGAATATTCTTGATTCTTGACGCACATTGGTTTTGTTGAGGTGTCACCTGAACATGGAGCACCCGCGGTACGATTTGTCTTGACATGTGTGCAAATAGAGGTTACTAAACAGACTCCAATTCAATTGTCCCCATCCTCAGAAGGTCTTTGGACCCTCTAAACACCTTCTACTAAGAAGGTACTTGGAGCCCTAGGGTGTATAATTGGTTGTGTGTTCAGACATGTCAGGTCTCCGATCGTACCCACGCCAGGGCCCCACGCCGAGGAGGAGCGGAACGGCCGAGGGGGGACGGTGTCCATGTGGCACATCGAGCTCGTGGCACATGGTGTGGCATGTATGATGTGGGCGTGGATGGAGCCCGTGGCAGACTGGCCCTGCCAAAATTGGAAGATGTACGGAAGGTCATCGCTGCACCCAGAGGGAAGGAAAGCAGAAAACAACGCCCGGGGGGAGGCATGAGACTATATATTGACATAGACCTCGAGGACGTGAGCACCGCCCAGGGTGCAACAAATCAATGGGCAAGCTAGCACTCGCCCAGTGCAGTGCAACGAACAATCCCCGCAAAAACAACCACCATGGTTGATTTCCATGTTCTTATTATTTCTTCATGCTTTTCCGGACCATTTTGTAAGGTTTCGTTTAGAGTGGCTGCTATGGATACCAGCTTGGTCCACCGGAGAGGGAAACAAAAAACAGCACCGATCGCGAGGCCTCCGTCCGACCGCGTGGGCGGGTGCTTTCTCCACCGAGGCCTTGGAAGGCGGCAACGGACCAGTGGAGCGAAGGAATTTCAGTCCAATTCAATCCTTCCTGGTTCGGCGTTGGTCGTTTTGGAGGATGATCCTTCTATATCCTTCTATTCAATCCTTCATGGAATCAAATCCTTAAAGCCTTAAGGTCGTCTTGGATGATGTTGACCTTTCTTCGATCTTTTGTTCGGTTTTCTTTGAGAGACCTTGGTCTATCTCTCTGCGCCTGGAGCCGTCCCGCGCCCGCAGATGAAGAGACTCGGCAGCGGAAGCAAAAGACACCGGCCATATGGATGCCACTGCCACATGAAGTGCCGATGCAGCAGCCGCAACTGCACAGCACTGTGGAGGCTCGGCTGCGCTGAGCTGCTCGGTGCTGGAAGGGGCGCTGAGCTAGCACCTGGTGGAGGTGAGCGGTGAACGCGGTGAAGCTGATGGCATGGACCTGACTGGAAGACTATTTCCCTCATTTTCACTCTACAAACCCGTGGTCCAGAGGGTACCACCAAACGATGCCCCTGGTGCGGAAGGGGAACGCCTGGAGGAATGCGCAGGCAGATGAAGAACATGGCATGTCAAGCCGCGCGTCCAGTTTTGAGAACAATTCGCACAATACCAGAGGCTTTCCTTTGAACGCTTTCGAAGTGGCCTCTCCGGCAGGCGTTAAGCCAGAGCCCCCCACATCCCTTCTATGTATAAATATATAAAGTTTATATATAGATATATAGTCGTTTGTTTAGAAGGGCTACTGGATCAGGTGTTGAGCGATGAAATGCTTTAGTTTGTTCACCGTCTTGCTTCGCAGTTGCTTGAAGCTGAGCTGCAGCCACGGAGCTGGAGAGGAGTTCGTTCTTGCGCCGCGTTGAGGTAGATCGCGCAGAAGTGGCTGGTAGCGCAACTAGAGGCTTCTAGTAGTGGAAATGAGGCATTGGCACCCTAATTCAATTCCAATGAGGATGTCCAAGTCTTACTTGTATTGGAAAGAAACCCGTTGGGTTGTTGGTTGCTGGACCTGATTTGTTCTTGCCGGTGCGATCGAACACATTGCACGTGATTCTAGAAAAAGACATGGGATGAGGGGAATGAATTGCATGACGAAGTGGACAAAACCTTGAAAGGGCGGGTGAAGATGTCTGAAACTGGTCGCTGCTAATGTCGCAGCTAATGCCGGGTGAAATTGACCCTTCCCTCCATTCGAAGTGGTCCCAACATGTCCCAACCCCTCCTCAGTCCAAGAACATCCTTTTCCAATTCGTTGCCACGCCATTCGCTTCCCTTAAGCTTGTTACTGCTAGTAGCTTCTTGCTACGTTCGTTAGCTCCAGCCGGAGAACCGGAGCTATCCGTAGTGCGTTCCATGACGACGAGGAGCGCCGAAAAAGACACGCGGCCAAGAACCCCGAGGCCATGAGGTGCCTCACTCAGACGTCGGGAGACAGGACCAGACCAGAGACCGGAGATGTTTGTGAGTCATGCGGTGGGTTTTCGTTCGCTTCTGGGTTGCTGAACAGCAGACAGAGACGAGTGGTTTAGCTGGTGAATACCAGGTGTGGCTCTTTACAAAGACATTTTATTTTAAGGCACGCGATTGGGTCATAGAAGTTCTGTCCGATGCCACTGTCGGGGCAGCAGCCCGGTGTAGCGCAGGCCAAGGCGGCGAAGAAGGAGCAGCAGACGGCGGAACTGCCATCGGACTTGATCCTGTGGCCTGTCTTCATGGCAGTTCAGGGCCATTACACCAGGGCAGGGGCCCACCTGTGTCTTTCAGACGGGATCCACCTCAAAGTCACTTTGAGGGTTAGGATGGGCATAATCAAGGTATATAATTCTAATTGACATATAATACAAATCAACCTCCAGACTCTACACTCCTACACAAGTTTTTTGCAGTTCCTCACCTTGTGTTGCCTTTTTCCGGTGCGGGACGAGCTACGTGGGGTTAAGACCTAGGAAATGACTCGCGCCGGCTTTGCACTGGATGGTGTTATTTTTTTTTCTCTGATTTAGGCTTTGGTGCAGCACCTCAACTCTTGAAATGACTGCATTGTCCATGACCGCATTGGGTCCTTGTTTCAGTTTTGTGAATAGATTTCAATTCGCTCAGCTTGAAACTTCCAACACATGCAAATATCGTTTGGCCCATTATGGTGTGGTTGCTTGTTTTTTTTTGTGTGTTTTTGCATGTTACGTTTGTGTCGAAAGAACTTCTCGCTGTACTATGTTTGTAAATATTATTCGCAGAACTTACCCTTTGTTTAGTGAAGTGGGATATAGTGGGATTGTGTATATTGGGATCCCTTCGACTTTTTGGCAAAGCAGGGGTTGAACAACTGCTCATACGCAAAACGCATTGTTTGCATGATTGTGTGTATACACTTCAAGAAGGCCAAAATTCATACAGTTGTGCCAGTAGTTGTGCCTTTTGGGAACATGTGACATGTCACCTTTCGGTTTACCTACCTAATGCCTTCATTATGTTGGTAACCCCGAACTATGTCGGAGCTGAGGGGACCTTGTATTGAACTGACCATGTGTTGCTGGCCTTACCATCGCCGATCATGATTCATTGCTCCACTCCCCGCCCCCGAAAAAGAACAAAAAACATTGAGGTGAGCAAAGAACAACATGCCAAAGCCATCAGGGAGATTCCGGGAGGGAAGGGGCTGTGTTGTCTTTAAACATTGTTCTCTCCTGCTGTCAGGACAGATTGTGATTGAGGCCAGCCCCTTCTCGAAGAGAAGTGGACAGTGGGACCGTGCATGGTGGCCAGATGGCCGGCACAGCGCGTTGGGGCGCGATGAATTCAAGAGAGTGGTCGCAGCTGATGCAGATACGGCAGGTGCTGCAAAACACGGAGGTTTTGAAGACAGAGGCTCATCTCAAGATGCAATCATAAAATCCTACCATACAACAAGACACTCTTGAGAATGTATGAGCCAACATTGGTTAAGACGCTATTGACCATCGCAAGTAGGTTGGAGGCAATCGCTACGAGTAAGAAGCTACGAACGTAGCAAGGAGCCAACAGTGGTTAAGACAGACAACCTGTTGTGATGATATCTTGATGGCATCAGAGGCTGCAGGAGGCGAATTCGTGGCTGCACGGATCCGGCAGGCACGTGCGGTTTTCTGCTTCGGTCGGACTCGAAGCGTTTACAATGGCCAGATGGTAGAGGTGCAGGGTTGTTTCAGTGTATTCAATGGTATTGACCGATTGGGCCTCGATCCTTAGGTGCAGAGTTCGGTGCACGAACCTAGAGGTGAGACAACAGATGTCGGTGCATCCGAAGATCAGTGAAAGTGTCACTTTGACTCACTAACATGGAAGTGGATGGCATGACATGGTCCCTTGGAAGACTGCTTTCCTTTTCGAGCAGGGGGGCGTCCACTTCCATGTTAGTGAGTCGGAGTGTTAATAGACATATTGCCATGCCGACCTGGGGCCAAACATCAGTTCTGGTCCGGGCAGCCAGCATGTTGCTCCGTTTTTTTCGTGGAATTCCTGTTGGAAGAAAAGGATGCGGGGAAGTGACGTTGGACTTCAGTTGGAATCCGGGAACTTGATCGGTGACTTATATAGAAGTTCTCATAATCGAATCATGCGGCTCTTTTCTGCACAACTTTGCGCCGGACACTTAGAACTTTAACGTTTTACGTGGAGCATGCATAGTTTCCCTCACACCCGGGCACTTGCCATGGATCATTACTAGTTTTGCGTGGTTTTCGCACGTGTGTGTTCAGTGATTGGCTTTCATTTGGACAACGTTCAACCGGTTCAACTGGACCACTTGTGATGCCTCGGAGAAGACGTCGATGCCCAGAACGCGGAGAGCGGCTCGAGCGCTCCGAGAGAGCCGTTCGTGAAATCGCTTTCTGCAGCGACCAGTCCATGCCAAGAATCAACCCCAGACGCTCCATGTATGCCATATATGCCTACATTGGGGTGGTTTGGGGGGTCAATGTAGGCATATATATGCATATATATATAATATATATATATATATGCCATACATGGAGTGTATGGGAACAGGAGAACATCGATGTGGCTCAGCAACAACAAACATATCAAAAATATATCGAACATACTCGAACAGCGCCGCTCCTACCCACCGGAGCACCAGTTCCAGTCTCTAGTCTGGCTCCAGTCTGACTGGCCCCTGTTCACCATGCGCCACAAGCGAAGAGAGGCACCAGTGAAGATCGAAGGGCCAAGCACCGGACTCTGATTGAGGTGCCAGCACCTGACCAGCAAGACTAGACTTGTGCCCAGCACTTTCACCTGATTTGCCAGTAAATCCTATCATCCTATCATATATGTTAGTTCCAGACTAGGCAGGTTAGGTTGTGTCCTTCTTGTCTTTTTTCCTCACGCGTGTCTCAGAATCTTTGACCTTTGGGGGCTCTGTCAAGTTTCCATTGATTCACATCATCTCACATCCACAATCAACAAGCCGGACGGGCCTTTTCATACCGCGCTCCGAACCACTTTTCTGCGTGCCTCTTGGTGTGTGGCCCCAAGATGTTTTTTTTTCAGGGGTAGAGGAAGTCAACATGAAGATGGGATGACATTTGAAGGTTTCACCTGCAGTGAGGGCACGCTTCATTGATGCATCATGTGAATTCATGCGATACTTGATGAGCTGGTTGGGCTGTTGGAAAGGTATGACAAGTCCCAAGGCCCTGAACTGACTAGTCAAAACTCACACAGGAAGCCTTTTGAAGCATCGCAACGCAACGTACTGCAATCCTGGTCCGCAAGCTGACCTGTCCACATTTATATACACTTATCACTTACTGTAGTCTAGTGGCACCTCGCTTGAGACCTCAAGACAAGATGATGAAACAAATCACTGTATTATATTGCTTTAAGGCTTTAAACCATTCATGTGTCCCAGTGGTTCCACGCACCAGTTCAACCGGTGCTTTAGTAACGTAGCACTTTCACCTGTCCTTTAGACGTGCTGGGTGTGGAACTGATTATAGGGCGTATCATTACCAGCAAGTTAAAAGAAAAAACGATTTGGGGGAAAGGCCTTTGCTTTCCATATCATCATTCACTGTTGCTGGTGATGGGATATGGGTTCGTATTTAAGTAGAGACCCCCCCAGCCAATGGGTTTGAGTCTATTTTCCTTCTTCCAGGGGTTCTTTGGGATCTCCCTAGCCGCCCTAACCCTGCCTAATGTGTTGCAGCAATTGCACACATATGCACGCATACCGTTTTGTTGATTTGAATGAGATACTGAGATACCCTATTTTTCTTTGTGTTACGTGCCTCCTTCTATCTGGCCTCATCAAACGTAATCCTTAATCCTAAGGGGGATTACGGATTACAAACTATCGGATTGTCCGGTTTGGGGCGGATTACGGATTAGAACTCAGAGCCCCCCGTTTTGAGACTAGGATTACGGATTAGAGCTTTGGATTGTTTGGAGTGTGCAGATCATTCCTATTGGCGAAACAACTCTGATTCTGGAGCACCTTCGGCTCCATTACCCCCAGCTAGCGCAATGGTTGTAAGGATCCCTATGGCCACAAACACCCTTCACAATCCCGATGGCCACAAAACACCCTTCACAATCCAGAGCCCCCCAATTGAGTGGTTTGAGTTGGTTGCTTCCAAATCGGGGCTGTGAGGATTCCTATGGCCACAAGCACCCTTCACAACCCCGATGGCCACAAACACCCTTCAATCCAGAATCCCCAATTCAGTGGCTTCCAAGTCGGGGTTGTGACCTACATTGGATTTATAAATCCAAGCCAACAGCCCCCCCATTCAGGAGTTTGGGTTCTTTCCTTGCTAACGCTTTTAAGGACTGCGGATTGTAAGGCTGGGTAAGGATTACGGCCTACTGCGGATTAAGGATTGTTCGGATTACAAGCATTTTTCGGATTAGCAGGATTGCGGATTAGTTTTGTAGGCGCGCTCATTTTGATGAGCCCAGTGTCTATGCTCTCCACCGCCCCCGCTAAAACTCCGCCCGGATGACTCGTCCTCCGAGGACGTTTTCGGGGCTCCCAATGCCATGCCTGAAGGCGACAGGGCAAAGCCGGAAATGGGCGGAAATGGATGTTGCCTTCACCGACCTGCCTGAAAAGGATCGAAAGGATCGAACTTAAATAGACCAGATCTACCGGGGTCAATCCATTGGTTGAGGGATGTCCCTATTGAAATATCACACCCAAATGTTTTCATGAGGCGACGCCCATGGAAGTCAATGGTTTGTGTTTTAAATCTTCAGTGGTGGTGTTTCTGTTGGGACGGACGCGCGCGAACTCAAACTCTAGACGGCTAGACGGCCGTGAAAGATGCTTCTGGGACCAGCTTGTCAACCAGGTGAGCTGTGCACGCAAGAAAGACCAGGGACAACGGCTCAGACCAAGCTTAAGATGTTTTTCCACTCAGACCCAGTCCCGCTCCACTTCCTCCATTTGCCGACCCTGTTCCTGCATTGTTTTTGGGGTGCTGCCACTGCTCAGGCGAGGCAGAGCCGGTGGAGGCCGGCTTTGGGGAGGCCTGGTTTTGGGATATTCCAAGAATCACACGTTCAAGGCGTACAAACTAAAGACCGCAAGATTCCGGGTTCCCCTGGTTGGCAGGTTCCTAGAGTGAAGCAATACAAGATCCAGCCAGATCCGTTCCCCTTGGCATCGGCGGTTCCCCTCATCCGTCGCCTTTGGATCAAGTGGCCTCCGAATTTGATCGCAGCCTGGTCCGCCATGCCAAAGAAAAAGAAGGTCCGGATCCGCTGCGATGTGAAGAAGTTGGAGATTAGATAGCGAACAACCGGACTGGTGAATTAAGACATCTCATGACTCATGGTGGTGTCGCTTGGTTCTTGATCTCAAGAAGGTCAGATATGCTATAATTAGTCATTTTCAGTGCAGACACTTGTTTGTAGTATGTTACTGTTGATTTATTTGTATAATTGAGTGTTCATTCCTTCAATGCCTCCCAGACTTGTGGCGGCTTTGGGTGCGTACGCACACAAGACACCTGGAACGTGCCAGATTTGAGTCTCTTGAGGTGCTATTAGTCAAGATCCACGACAGCATGAAGTGGATAACACCAAGTCAGATGGGCGGTGTCGGTCATCTCAACACGCGTGCTAGCTCGTGAATCGGGTTTTTGGTAGTCAATGTGCGCCGATGAGACATGTGAAGAAGAGGAATGGAATTCTCGTCAGATGAGGCATCTAAGGAAGGCAAGGCCAAGGAAGAGGAGGAAGAGGACTTGAGATGCTGACCTGCAGGGTATTTGTTCAAATCTTTCAAGTGATTTGTTTGATTCCAATTGTTCCAAACTCAAGAGACTCGCTTCGACATGAAGATTGGAAGCTGGGGAAACCGACGGCCGGGGTTTGACGTTCCTGGGGCTTGTGGGAGAGGAACCCGAAGATGAAGCAGAGGAGGAGGCTGACAAGGCCTGGGGCCTGGGGACAGCCTGGTTGATGAGCGGTAGTATATATAGTGGCGGACTAGCACCTAGATTTTTGTTAATGAGGAAACACTACTAGGAATCTAGGAAATTCCTAGAACTGTGAAACACATATTGATACAAAAACAATGCAGTTAGACGAAAACGAGCAAATAGGACTAACATTGCCACATCATTGCAAGATTGCATGAGTTTGCCACACATGAGAGCGTCGAATGCCTCGCAGCTTGCGGTGCTTGAGGGAAGAAAGGGTCTGAGGATTCTTACTTCTAACTGCATAATTCTTAATTCTACCTGCATAATAATTCCAACTGCCTAAAAACATCACCTTTATTCTATCTGCAGAACGGACACCCTAATTCTAACTGCATCCCTAGAAATTTGGGCCATTCTAAGTGCTAGTCTGCCACTATATATATATATATACACAGTACATAAACAGACGTCACAGGACATGCTGGACTTGGAAGAAACTATATATACTCAGGCTTATCCTCCTTCCAACAAGCATGGAAGTGCCCTGGAAAAACGGTTCTCCTCTACAAACAGGGGGTTTTCCACTTCCATGTTTGTTGGAGGCCAGGGGCAGGGAGCCAGGCATGTGCAGAAAGATTCCAAACCGCTGGACTCTTGATGGGTATGTGCGGATACGTATACATGTTTGTGGTTTTGGTTTGTGGGCAGTTTGGCATGGCAACACGAGGAAGCACCTACTGGAAAGATGATAGGGTAAAGGTTAGGCTTTGTGAGAAGAAACGTTGCCATCAAGCAGCCCATTTGTTGCAGCTTTGTTGTGAGAGAAAATCAGGTGGAGTGAGGGGGAACCTACCTGCTACTACTTCTGCTGCTACAATGTGCTTCCTGAAAGACAGATGTATTTGACATTGTCTGAATGGTGGGCGTTTTCCTGTCCAGTACTTCTCTGGTGAGAGCAGGAAGAGGCCGACGGCAAGGCCAAGGTCGAAAGCAAAGAGGATGCCAAAGGCACTGAGGTAGCCGAGGCAGAGTCAGTTGAATGACCTCATGTGACAGCAAAGCACGGAGTAGGTTCCAGATGGTTCCAGTGAATGAGCGTGGCTCGCATGTTTCAAACACAACGTGCCATGGCCAGTTCCATACCCCGTGGCAGGGCGACAAAGATGGAGGCTATCCCAAAGCTGAAGAGGAGCCCAGCAAGGCTCTTCCCAGATTCGGTGCTGCGTCACCTGCGTCACGCATGACATGTCTCGTGTGTGAACTCCAAAAGGGCCGGGTGGTTGAAACGAATCTTGTGGGCCTTCGTTCAAGCCCGGAGCGAAGGCTGCGGAGGCTGGGCCATTTGAAGCCCTTTGAAACGCCTTTGACTCGTTGCAGGTAGTGTGGTTGGAAGGGGTGGTGAGAGTTTCCTGGTGAAAAGCCAGATAAGGCACGCTCACGCCGGAAAAAAGACCGGGTGTAAACACCTGTGAGATCCTGTGAGCAAATCGGAGTCCTGGACCGGGTTGGATTTGGCCAAGCGATCGGTTCGCAGTCGCAGGCGCCAGCAGTGCCAGCAGTTCCACCACCCTTTAGAGTGGTTTTTAAGGTGCGATCCGCAACTAGACATGAGCAGTTGACAAGAGCAGAAGGGAGTGTGTTTCATGTTCGTGCATACTCAAACAATCTATCTCTTAATTTGTGTATGCATATATATATATAATGTATAATATATCCATATGTAACAACAAACGCCAACTTCATGTGGCTTGTGAGAGAATTTTCAGTTGGTGAGTTGCTATCACATAGCATGTCATCTCGACAGGCTTTGGGGCTCTATCTAGAAACTCCAGAAACACACAAGCTCAGCCAAATACGGCCGAACAGGATTGAACACCCGTTTCTGTCGGCCGTGGTGGTTGTCGAACCGACCGCTGTGCTCGACCAACGGTCGAGGCCCATGACTCCTATCCGCCCATGGAGACCGCCGTGGCAGTGACGCTCGGGCGTGTCTTCCACACACGTGGATGGGAGACGGGGATGGCTGGAGACGGGGCTGGAGACGCATGGCTCACAGTCACAGCTCCCCCTTCTTCAAGTTGCCTTCAGACAGCTGAGGACCTACTGCCCGCTGTGTTCTCTACCGCCAGATTTTTGCCAGCAACTTGCCACAGAAGTCAAGAGTGTTTGATCATAGCTGCTGTTCCCATGGGAACCGATCGTGAGTGGTCGACGTGAAGCAACACCACACTTCAGTTCTCATGTTATTTGGTCGGCCTTTATCCGAAATCGGGACTAATTTGAAGGCAAAGCATCCAAAGGGTTTGTCGGATCATACTGTCCGATGTGTGTACATTCCCTTCCTTATTTGTTGAGCCTTCAAGGTGAGCGTTGGGGCAGTGGTAGACAAGCACGTCCCACCAATCTGATATATGTTTTGCTGATTTACTGTGGTTGAGTGCATGTATGTGCTTCTTCCGCTGATAGCTGGAAGGAGAGAAATTCATGTCACAGTTGCGCTGAATGTGCTGACAATGTGGCACAGCGCAGCCAAGGTATGGACCATGCTGGGAAAAGTGCAAGCCTTGGTGTTTAGAGCCACTTGACCGCAGGCTGAGCATGCACTGTTGGCCCGACATGCAGTGGTGCCTGGCTCATCAGAACATTGGAATAGGGACTTGCAACTGATGCTGAGGTATTTCAAAATATGTAACACATGTTCAAACAAATTTGCCGAGAAGCCGAGAACTAGATACTTTTGAAAGCTTAGTGTTCTTGATCGTTCTTGGTCATGAGATGTCATGAGTCATTGTCCATTAACACGACCAAATGCCAAAGATCATAGTTAAGACACCCCTGAGACGCATTTGGATGGATGTCCAGGTGCTGCCCCGTTCCTCCACTGAGGAATGCCCCTCACTACTATCCCGAGTTGTCCGGCGTGTCGCTGGAGGATGCCAAGAAGAGGGCAGAGGCCGGCGATCAGCACTGGCTTTGATGGGCTCTCGATGCTTCCTGGGGAGTCAATGGTAATTTCATGTCCTGATTGGTATGAGACTAACTAACTATGACAGTCAGTGGATCTGAGCCAGGGCATGCTTCAAGATCAGAAGCATCCTGCTGTTTAGACCACGACATGATATATCATGTTTGGATCTCCCGGGTACACATGTTCCAGTCAAAGCCTGGAAAACCACTGGGTTTGGGGGATCAGATCCGTAAAAAGGCACAGTGACGTGGCCCCTGGGTCGTCCTACTGTACTACACCATGTTTTCCCACTTGAATGGCATCAGGAACTCGGTGAAAAGTCCAAAGAAAAGTTGCTGCCAGGTGGCAAAGTGAAGCGTTCCTTGCTGGCACAGCTTGTTAGGACATGATTTCCCAAGTTTGTTTGCAAGTTTAGCCTGCTAAAAGTCTTTGCCAGGAATAAAAGATGAACATCACTGCAAGACTAGCCCTCCAGCAGGGTTTAGACCAGTAATGACCCTGGTAGAAGTGTCAAGTTTACTTCCTGGTTTGCTTGAATGGATGCAGTTGTCACGTTTTTCAGCCTTCGAGCCATTCAATTTTGCAGAAACATATGCGTTGATGGGCCCAAATGCAGCTCAGCTCAAGCCCGTGCCACACTTAGGAGCAAAATCGCCACATGCACCTCAGCTCAAGTTTCAGATGCTCAAGTTCTAATCGTGAACTACACAGTGCCCTTTGGAATGCTGTATCGGCGGTGTGGACTCAAGATCGGCCTTTGGAGACGGGACTTGAGACGTTTGGAGACGTCTGGAGAAGACGTCTCGGTGGCTCGGCGACTCCAGGGTCCTGCAGCCCTCAAATCATCAACACCAGTGAGGCTTTCATGCTATCTCCCCAACTCGAGGTGGCAACAGCCCCAAGAATCTCTACATTTAGTAGAAGTAGATAGCTTTGTAGGAGCTCCTTCAGTAGACTTCACTATTGGATTCCAGCTAGAATGCTTTGCTTCTCAGCATCAGGTGACCATCCGAAAACTGAACCGCGGTGGCCGGAAATGCGCTCGGGAGCCGAGTGAATGTGGGAACGGTTCGGGGAGGAAGGGCTAAAGTGACTGGGGCGGAAAGAAACGGAATGACTCAGAATGACCGATGACAAGCTTAGGATTTTATCGAAAAAACGGTCGAAGGATTGGTTGCTGAAATTCTAGGCTGCTAGACCGCCAGTTTGAGTCTCGGCCGTACTTATTGTTGTCATTGTGAAGCAGAAGACCAAAGATGTGCTTAAGCATTCAACCTTGGCCTTACCTGGTTCAACACATGGAGACATGGTTGGAGGACTTGCTTGATCTCCACAAGACTTCTCGATTCGGTACTTCGATATCTAGATTGCCCAGCCATTCTTTGAGGTCACCAGCGTGGCTGGATTAGACACCTTCAGCATCAAGCTGGACGATGTGGCGCATCTTGTCCCAGTTGGAGTATCTCCTTCACGCATCCATCGACTGCTCGGTGTCTCGTTCGCTTCCGAGCTCGCAGCCTCCATCGACTGCGCAGTCGATGTAACAGTTTCGGATCGGAGACGAGGAAGCTCTTCAAGAAGAAGTTTGCCTGTGGTTGCGCTGTGGTGAAGGGAGAGAACACTCTCCCAGACACTGTGGACATCCAAGGCGCCCCATGCTGGCAGCATCACCCCTCCCAAGTGGTGAGGATGGGTGAGGTTTGGGGCGATGTGCAACTCTTCCACTGGGATTGCTGCAATTCCACACGGTCATTTTAGGATACACCAATTCAATGCGATTCATGAACATGATGGTTATGGGTAAAGGCGCCCATTAGCCGGGAACAAAGAGCAAGACTCCTAGAAAGCTGTAGCCAGAGCAAGCCCATGCCGGTTGCTAGAAAGAGAGTCCAATTTGGACTGCATCACTGTTGAATGTACCAGGGCTATCCTTGTGAATTTCCCAGGTGGTCGACATTGGATTTGCCGCGTAACCTAGAACTGTTTGTTGTTCATTGCCATATGCCCAGAGTTGCCGCACATCCTCAAATTTCCAAGAGGCCCTGTCCGTTTCCAGCGGCGTTTCTCTCGGGTGCAGGTGACTTTGAAGACGAAGTCATCGAGCCTTCGTGAAATTTGGGCGGATTGGGGGTGGTGCGTTCGGGTGCATTCCATGTGAATGACTTCGTGGCAAGTGGACACAGTTTGAAACAGGTGGCTTTCCACTTCCATGTGAATGACTCGGAGAGAAGGTAGAAATGCATTGGTCAAGAGTCTCCAAAGAAACAACATGGTGCTTGGCTTTTGGGAAGATTGAGAAGTGCACCATGGAACACTAGCAGCTGATGATGAGGGGCCTGATGTTGGAGGAAGCGAGATTGGTCAACATTGATGTCAGACTTCTGTGAACATACCCATGCAAAAGAGTGGTCTTTTAAACACATTCCTGGCATGCCGATGTTTTTTTAAGTCAAAGCATTCATGACTTTGCTATTTGGCTGCTGGGCTTGCTGGGCATTGCGGAGAGATTTAAACTTAACTCACATCAGATAAAGCTGCAGCTATAGCGCAGTCCCTTGATGTATGCTCCTTCACACGTCCGTGTCCACTTGCACCAGACCAGATGGGGTACCTGCGGGAGCTTTTTAGCCACGCCGTGAGAGGCCTCGCCCTCTACTCCATGCCCCATGACTGGAGTTTGACCAACACAGTCATTGCTTGTTAGCCTCGAATGTGTAATATCTTCGAGTCTCAGGCACAGAAACACGACCACCAGCGCGCTTGGCTGCCTGAGTTTGCTGTGATCAGGATATCATCACAGCTGAATGGAAACAAGTGCCGCCAGAGAAGATCAGCGTCCTGGATGCTGGGAATAAGAAGAAAGGCAAAGGCCGGGTCAGAGAATACTTTTTGTTTTTTTTTCTCCGCGACACGCTACACAAAGGCTAGCATCCTGAAGAACAGTGAACAACGTGCCGTTGTTTGGAGCATTTGCATATGCTGTTAGGCCAAGCAGGAACATTAATATACTAAGCAGGGACAATCGCCGTGCAGCGTTTGAAGCTGAAGCCAACTTGTGCTAGCTTGCCAGCCCCTAGCCTTACTTGTGAACCTAGTGCAAGTGGATCCTACAAACGTTGGTGCTCATGTTGCAGCAAGACTGGGAATGGATAAACAAGCAAGAGGAGCAATTGTTCACTGTAAATGTCCATATGCCACCCCAACATGGAGACAACTGAGACGACTGGGAGGGATCCAGGAGGGATCCAGCAGATCTCCAGATTAGTGCTGGATGGACAGAGGGCAAAGGAAGGAATTGGTGCGGTGAGGCGGCCAAAAGCTTGATTGGGGACCAGATTGGGAGTGCACTTTGCAGCCGCTTGCTCGCTGCCAGGAAAGTGATGGAAAGATGAAAATAAGAGTGCCAGTGCCAGTGCGGCCGGCTTGTGATGACGGCACGTGCAAACATGACGTAAAATACATGTGACTGCGCATTGCAGATATAACCTGAACGTATACAACGACTTTGCCATGTTCAACTGGAATGCCATTTGATAGGTATGTTTGCTCAGGGTCATCAACAAGGATTGTTTTGGCTTCACTGTGTTTGCTGGGCCCCAACGCACGAATCATTGGGCACACGGCCCCACGGCTTAGCAGCTTAGAGCATTCCAAGCGAAGAAGAGGACCGGAGGTGCCAGGCTGACAGGATTTGTGGAAAGCACGCGGAAGTTCAACATCACTTGCAGTTTCATTTTTGCATATTTTTGTTAAGCCTTGCATAATATCATATAACATCACCATTATGTGCTTACATGTGACTGAGAATTTCCGCACGACCAGACCATTTGAACATGTATGGCATTGTCACGCGTAGAACTCTTCAACTGCTACCCTGTTTATCCAGTGTTTTACCCTAGGTGCACACTATGAAAGCAGCTCCAACCTTTGCAGCTTAGCGGGTCAAAAGAGGTGTTTTTCCTCCCAACAGCAGCTAGCAGAGTTAGGTTTGGCACTGACCGTGCTCCCGGTCGCGCGGATGACTCCTGCGCAGATCTCTCGGACAGAGCCGGCTGCAGAGGACTCCACATCCTGCACGGGAATGGTTTCCATGTTTGTGTCCAATTTGCCTTACTTGGAAAGGACTATGGTGGAAGCTCATCAACCAAGTGGCAGTGGTCTCCCTAGGTGCTAGTGGTGTTCTTGTTGCCCATCGTTGTGAATTATTCAACACGTCATCTCTCATCGAGCAAGCAGGCATTGTTTAAATGAAATGAATCTATACATATAGGAACCAAATAGTGCGAGCGCTTCTTCAAAGAAGCTCCCCCCCTTTTATTGAAGAAGCGTGAGCTATCCTGCGTCCTAGCTAGTAGCAGGGTACCTTGTAGTTTGTTTAGCCCTTGATTAAGTAGGCGCCTACTTAATTAAGAACAACAACATGTGGTTATTTTGTTGGCATGTGTGCACCCAACGTTGGCCGGTTTGCACCAGCATGACATGCTGTTTGGATTTGGCGTCTCAGCCACTGGCCCAGAGAGACCTCGGAGGAGAAAAGGAGCGATGTGAGACTGAGCGCAGAACGGAGTTGCCATGAAATGTCGCATCAATTTGCCATCTAAGATACTTGCGGTAAGAATATCATGGAGTTTGGGACAGTTTGGGACCACCTCAGGATGCCAGGATTTGGTCAAAAGATAGAAAGCGCCAGGGATACTTATCCATCCGCTGAAGAACTAAGTAACCACTGGCGGACGAGACTTGTTGCACCTCCCTTTTCAAATGGTTTACATCAGAGCAGATGTGCACAGCACTTGTATCGAAGTTCGTTGCTGGGCGCTTTGATCAGCTTGAGCTTAACACCGGGGAGTTTATAGCCGATGGCCTTTTCCGGGGTTGTGTTTGGTTCTTTGTGTGTGTATTTGTTTGTTTGTTTCTTTGTTTCTTTTTCTCTATATATATTATGTAAATGGCAGTGTATATGGCCTATCCTACATTCAGCTAGGTCGTTTGGGGATCGGCGGCTCCTGTCATGCCGAAACGCACGGTGGCACGAGCCATGCCCTGCCCCCAGGCCGAGCGGGATGGCCTGGCACGCACGCTGCTTGCTCAGAGGTGGATAGACCGGCCACGGCCGCGGGGTGACCATAGAAGCCAAGCTCTGCAACAGAGTAAATGTTGATCAAATATCAAGTTTCTACTTGATCATTTTTGTACCATTCTGGTTTACTGTTGTTTTTCATTCAGATGGTTTTGTCGTTTTGTCCTCCGATCAAGGTTGATGTGTACACCGTTCAACGTGCACGCACACACCACTTATACACCTGAAAGGCAGTGCATCCAAGTGGCGGAGTGCAAAGAATTGTGTGCTGTGTCGTGACGGCCCAAGGATCAGCAAAGGTATGCAACGCCAGATGCTGGCTGCCTATGCACAGGACAGGTGCTGTTTCAA
Organism: Durusdinium trenchii; assembly: GCA_963970005.1. Classification (NCBI taxonomy): domain Eukaryota; class Dinophyceae; order Suessiales; family Symbiodiniaceae; genus Durusdinium; species Durusdinium trenchii. Next base: position 1,635,761 of record CAXAMN010026805.1, read on the forward strand.
ATCTTTTGGCTGACAGAAACCATGAAGGCCAAGTGCCCTCCATAGACAGCTGACTGAGAGCAGCAGTGGAAGTCCAGGCGACAAACGACTTGTGCAGGCTGGCATGCGTCCCAAGACCCCTCCAGCATCAGCGCAGCCACCAAGGCAATCGGGTCGGGCTTGGTCGAAGAAACGAAGAAAATACTTCAAGGCCCGAACGATATCGGAAACTCGACCTGTCATTTGTCAATCATGAGCCAACATTTGGATATGATTGCATATTTTGACATGTATACACCCTCCGACTCACTAACATGGAAGTGGAACACCGCCTATTTGTTTGTCTTTGGAGTTCATGGTCTTCCCAGAACACCAGAACGTCCATTTCCATGTGACGTGGAGTGTTCGTCGGAGTGTTTGGAGGCCTGTTGGCATCCGAAGCCGCAAAGGTGGACGGAAATCCTGCACCACCATCCTGCATGACAAAACATTGAATAGGGATGCGGGGCTGCTGGTCGTCAGCTTTGGATGAAGGCTGTATCAAAGTGGTGCAGGATTTCTTCCGCCCACCGCAGGTCCTTCAGACCTGAAGGTCTGGAGCTCATGAGCCATGCCTCTCGGCTAGCTGACTCAGGCCTTCAGACCTCCAGGTCGAACGGCGCATGGACGATGAGGCGGGGTTCATGGCGGGACCTCGGTGCCTTCCTGGGATTTTCTATGTGGCCTAAGATGTCGAGGTTCAAACTACTTGGAGTTTGCTCAAGTTACAGTGGTTTCAGAGGCTCGATGGGGCATACCCACCCCTAATGTGGTTTCAGAGGCTCGATGGGGCATACCCACCCCTAATGT
>CAXAMN010026805.1:1636598-1663418 GCA_963970005.1 Durusdinium trenchii
CCTAATGTGGTTTCAGAGGCTCGATGGGGCATACCCACCCCTAATGTCTTTTAGACTCATATAGAATTATAGAATCATATAAACCCTTTTGGGGATTGTGCCATCGAGCCTCTGAAACCACTGTAGGGTTGTAGCTGTTTTTGGCATGTGTCAACGGTTGGTTCCTTGTGATGATCCGTGCACATCAACTCGCCTGTTTCTCTTTGGAGGTGCGGATGCAAAGTACCATCTGCGCTCAGGCTGGATTCAGATCACGTCACCCCTCCCCACATGTGGCCCGCAAGAAAGGCCAGATGCTGTGGAGGTACCAGACCAACTAAGGAATTGAATAGAAGGGAGCTGATGAAACACTTGGCACACGTTTGAGATTTACCATGATCATGGCATATCCTTCGGACATAGTTCTTACCTTGATCAGTAGCCCGGCAGTAGCCCCATTTTTAGAACGATCTGGTAAAAGGACGGTGGTAGGGAACGTATCCTTTGACACCCTGCCAAACTCACATCGCGAGTTTTCTCTCCTCGTGAGGGTAAACCCTCTTTTGCTCACATTGTAGGCGTGATGTGACATAGACAAAGTTGATTCATGGCTATGCTTCAATGCTTCAAGATACAGTGTTTGGGAAGCTGTGCCGTTTTAACAGATACCTAGGACATAGACTCGTTCCCAGGAGCACAGCCGCCTATTCATAGGAGTGCTCCTACTTGTTATTTTCCTGTCGTTGAATCTCTTTTTGTTGCATCTCTTGCATGAAGTTCAATTTGGTTTATTGCAAGTACTGTATCATGATTAGTAATTGTGCCTGCAACTAAAAAACAACTGCTTGATCTGTCTTCCATATATGCACCTGTATCCTTCGAGCGAATGGGAACGATGTGACTCAAGCTTTTGGGTTCAATTGATGTGGAGTAGCGCCCTTTTCCTTGAAACCCTTAGGGAGTTTCGATTCTTTTCCGCTCCATCGGGCACCTGTCCTTGGGGCTTCATCATCCTTGCCATTTGGATTTCCTGCGCCTGCGGCTGTTTCGTTGGAATCTGCATTGGGATCCTTGTTGCATCTCGGTGGTGTAGACATTTAGCTGTCCAGTTGCTTGGGGTGGTGTTCCAAGCGCTGCATCCTGCTCCCTTGGTGGCCCAGACAGCCACCGGCCTGCAACGGAGGTTCGGTGAATACCGTGCGTGAGCACGGAGATTGCTGCATCGCGCGCTTCTTTGCTGGAAATCGAGCGGCAGGTTCGCGACCTGCGCGTGAGGCTGGAAGCCGCTGAGCGGCGAATCGTGGCGGGCTGGGAGGTGGCGTCAACCCCACCAACTCAAGGTCTTGCTGCAAAGTCCCCTGAAGCTGTGAAAGCTTTAGACTTCAGCTGCATTGATCACTTGCGTGTGTTTCGGAGTACTCTGAGCACCGTGAACGGCTGGTGCACCCGTGCTGCTGCGCGAGCTGGTTTTCGAGCTCGCCGGTGCCTAGAATCTGGGAAGTTCAGGACAGACGGTCCGGACATTTTGGGACTGCGGTGCTGTTTCCCTATTCGCTTGTATTGCCCTGACAAGCCCAAAGGTTTTTGGTCAAAGTCAAGCCGCTCACTTCGCAATTTAGTCGGTGAGTCAACTAGACTCGGGCAGGAATCAAATCCTCCCTGCAGTGTGCATCGCTCATCTCCAATTGAGCGTAAAGCATCTAGGAAGGGATGGCCAGTGGAGCTGTGAACAGCTCCCTCACTGCAGAGATTGTGATTCAAGCCATAGCTGGTGGTGCGCGTGAGCGCTTATCAGCTGCAGTTTTGACAGATTCAGCCACCGGTAGTGCGACATGGCGAAGCCAAGTGTTTATGCTGCGAGCTCGGACAAATGGTTTCATGGTCATGCTGCCATCCGGCCAGGAGATCAAGGATGTGTTTCATGCATATGCCGTAGGCCCGGGAGAGGAAGTGGCTGTCGTTTCCACAGTCAACGTTTCGTTCGAAACTGCCAGAGGTCGGTTTCAGGGCGATGCCGAAGTCCTAATAGCAGATTTGCCCTGGTCGTATCTGCCACTGTTTCGAAAGTTTGGTCGCAGCAACTTGCCTTTGACCAGTTTCCGCTTCGAGACAGCCGTCGGAAGACCTATTCTGGAATCAGCTTTGGATGTTGCGGAACATTGGGTTATGAGCATGCTGGATGTAGATACTGCCAACGAGTACCTTTCAGCTGCAGAAGGCGAGGTCGAGGATGTGCCGCCCGATGGTGTCTTCGAAGTCGGAAGCCCCAGCAACCCAGTAGATCCAGATGCCGAGGACCAGATCTCTGCCTTGAAGGATCGAATTGCTATGTTGGAAGGCCTAGTGAAAGTTCAGGCTGGCAAAGGACCAGCCGCGGCCCACGATCGAGGTCATCAGTCTACTCTGTTCGACCAGTCTGCAAAACGAAAGCAGCTCACAGAAGCAGAGCTCGATCGACTGCACAAAGCAGTGGGCCCGGCACCTCGCCGTCTTGGGCGAGCCGAATCGGCCCTTCCACAGGTCGACCGCTCCAGGAACCACATGGAAGAAGCTTTGATGGCAGAAGCCGACAGAGGTGTGATCGACTTAGACACCGAAACACAAGTTTTGGAACAGCAGGTTTTGGCCCAGTTGGCACAGAGCTCGGATCCTCTTCAGCGATTGATGGTTCTGCAGATGAGACAAACCCAGGACTTAGTGAAAGCTTTAGTTCCAAAATCTCAGGCAGACCCAATAGCAGCTATGCTAAGCGGCTCGGACAACGGAGCCGCCAGCTCCTCAAGCGGCGTCTCTGTCAAAGGTTATGCCGCGAGGGAGATGTTCCTTCGCCAGCTGCAAGACGATCGCAAGCTGGTGGATCAGGTGAAGATGAACGCCCGAACAGAATTGGGCATCCCACAGGGTCGAGAGGAACCTGCTTTGCTCCGCCAGTTTCTGGAGCAAAGGATCCCAATAGGAGATCACAAGACCATGGCGCAATTCGGGTATATGCTAGCGTGGGGCTGGGAGATCGGCGAAACCAGCCAAAATCACCAACTCATGGCCTTCTGTGGAAGGATGATGATGTTCGTCGAACAGTCATGTCTAGATTCAGGCAGGACGGGGTTGGCTTGGTTGATGACGGGCCTACCAGAACCCAATTTCCAGCAACTGGCTCTGAACAAAAAGCGGTCAACGTTGACTCCTTTTGCAAAGTTGGCCCCTCCGACCTGGATTGCTGCCAATCTGAGCTATTTGAAGGACGTGGACATGTTCGACACCAGACTGCGGCAGCTCGGTGTCGGAAAGTCGCAGAATCTCCCCAGTGCCGAAGCAGACGCAGAAGATCGGTCTCAGAAGCCGAAATTCAAGCCAAGGAAGCCCAAAGGCGGAAAGGGAGCAAAGGGATCCGAAGCGGTCTCGGGCAGCTCCACTGCATGAACCGAAAGCCGGGGGACACCGCACAGAGCTCTCTGGGGCAATGTAGTTTTTCTGTTGATTGCAAAAAGAGCCTTAGGACCCCTTTCGATTGTTTTAATTGCAATGTTCCGTTCAAACCCAATGCTGACACTTTTGAGCCTCTCATGATTTTGGTTGAAGCGTTGCAACAGGTTGAGCAAGTCCCCTGCAGCTACAACACGTTTAGATCGAAATCTTTAGTGCCAGCTTGGCTCTCACGCACTGTTGGCTTGCCGACCAATAGCAACTTGGCTCTCACGCACTGTTGGCTTGCCGACCAATAGCAAGCCTTTGTGGCCAGTCCCACCACCCCTGTGGAGATGGACTAGCAACCAGTCACCGGGACCCAGACAACGCCGTCGTAGGAGAAAGCTGTATGCTCAGTTTTTGTTGTTGCAAAGAGTTGTGTGCTTTTTGAATTGGATAACCTTAGGATACCCAGACCGGCCACCAGCAGAGGCCCAGGCGGGCGAGCCTTGGACCGATTCCCAATATAAAGTGCTAGAGACCTTGCAAGAGCACATTTCACACTTTTGCGACGTGCCAGCCTTTAGTCCAGCGGACTTAGGACGGTTCGGTGAAAAATTCGCGGCTTTGGGAAAGTCGCTGCAGGAACTGCCGCAGCACGCGGATGTGGACCTTAGTGCATTGCTGCGTGACATCAAATTAGGTTTCGATTCGTACGCATCTTTTGAGACTCCGCATTTCAAAAATCACGAAGTACATCAAGATGAACATTCCCGATGTACCTATAGTCCCCCCGAAATAGCGGTTAAAGACCTAGGACACAAGCAGGTAATTGCGTCAAGAATCAAATGGAAGCATCCCCCATCTTTCGATCCCCGGCCTTATCTCTTAGATCCCATTGTGAAATCCGTGTTCGACGATCCCAACACTTTGAGGATGCCAGAATCAAGCTGGCCAGATAGGGGTAGGGCCCGTGTTCAATGTTCTCGTCCTGAGTTGTTGAAACTTCTGAAAATCTGGGATGCCCATGGGTCTTTAGCCTTGTTTCCTTGTAAAGAAGTTGACCGCCATGAAACTGTTGGGATTTTCGCCGTGCCAAAGGATTCTGAATATGACCGACTCATTATCAATCCAACCCAGGAGAGGTTGAGCGGCCATATAGGACCACCAAACTGACCGGCCACATAGGTCCCTCTTCTGGGTTGCTCCGCAACCATGCATTGTTTGGCTCATGTTTTCCAAAGTTCACCACTACCCTCACTGGAAAGTGCACAGCTGCGTGGAAGAACCTTGGCTCATGTGATGACACTGACAGGTTTGTTTGACTGCATCTCTATCCAAAACTCGTGTTGTGCAAGTTCACTTTTATGCGCTTGCAGGTTATATTCAACCGTGTAGTTTGGGAGGTCAGACTGTACAACTCCGGAACTCGGAAGTTTCAATTATTTGTGTGTAACTCGGAAATTAATAACCTAGGATGCATGGTTGGAAATGCCAGTCAACAACCTACATCGTTTGAGTTGGGACATTCGAGAACTCGCTCTTGATGCTGTGGTTCCACGTTTGCGCGCGCTTGTTTTTGTGTTGATGTTTGTGTCTGAGCACTGCCCGCTTCTTAAGGTGCAGGCTGTTCTTGCTCATACTAATTACTGTACGTTTTTTAGAACCAATACTTTCTTATAGTTCACACTTCCAAGTGCACCAGTTAGGAAAACAGTGCCCTATTACCTATTATCCCTATTTATGTTTCAAGGTCCCTATCCCCTCTAATTTTGGCACAGCTTGGTTACACACCATATAGTTTCACTTTTTGTGCAACCATATTCACTTGAGCAATTCGGATTGGATCACTTTTCCAAGCTCACTCGGGCAATGTGTGATGAGCGCGAAGCGGCAGCAGGCCAGGCCGATCGAAGAGCAATGTGCATTTCGGATCCTCAGATTTTCTGACTTTGCTGGATGCCAGCTGCTCAAACTGCCTTGATCATGAACCCTGAACCACTGAAGAATAACAGAGATTGATTGTTGGGGGGTATTGGATGGGTCTTTAAAAATCACCCTGAAAAATAAGGGACAGGTTTTCAATACAGGAATTAGTATTCAAGAACTGATCGATCTAGTTGCGCAACGGTCGAGATGGTCGGACGGCGTGAAGAGCAAAAACTAGAACGACAGGCCCGCGCTGGAGCGTTTGTGGACCGTTTACTGCCCAGACTGAACATAGAAGACATCGAGCGCAGTGGGCGACTCATTCCAAGAGGCACATTGAAGCGTCGATGTGTGAAGCGTATCTTTGGTTTTGTCACTCTTGGCGTCTATGGCGGACGGATATTTACCAGTCGCTTGTGCAAGCTTATCATTCGGGAGCTTCTTCGGAGGCTCCAGTTCACGCCGCCCAGAGATCCCAAAGAATCCTTTACGGATTACGTATCCAAGGAAGCTTTACGGCTGCAGCTCATGGCCAGGAAGGCCAAAAGAATGAGTTCAAAGGATCCTTTGATGACTCGATCAAACAATTTTGTTGGACCAAATATATATATATATATACTGTATGTGTTCATCTAACGTTTTTTTCTTGGTCTCCAAGGTGCTGGTTTCGTTCGAATCTTCATTGATCGATCGCCTTCAGGAAGTTGGCTCGAGTGATCCTCATCCATCCGGGCCCGAGGCTGGATCGAGTGAGTGGATTGCGGTTGTGTGTATATATTGGTTGAAATGGCAGGTTTGCGCTGCCATGGAGGAGGTAGGTGGTTCCACCCGCCCACTCTCCCAATCTGTCCTGCGTCTTGCTGCAGGACAACCCACGAAAACGCAGAAAGATGGCAGACCCGGAAGTTCATGAGGCCTTGAGCTGATGCCTAAAATTGTTCATATTTTGAGTTTGGTTGGTCTTTCAGGATGATGGTGACCTGGAAGTGGAAAGTGACGTTGAGGTCATGAGCCCAACCAGTGGAATCGAACAATCTGTCACAGAGTCTTTTTTGCAGGACTCGAATGAAAGCTCCGATGAAGCGTGGCTCCTTATCCTGTGGCGGTGATTTTCCCCATAACATATATATATATGATATATTTTGCCCAGGCTCGAGAGCTGATTGCCACACCCTTGGATGAGGACCGTTGGAACTTTGAGGATGACCTATGGTTTCTAACTCAATGCCAGGACCTGGCGCCTACAGAGCTCCCGGAGAACCTGGACACTACAGAGCTCCTGGACCCTATCGTTGAAGACGAGGCTGGGCCAAATTGTTTTTTGATCAAGGTCTTAGGTTGCATGTATTTTGTCTTGTGAGGCTGACCCTCAAGAAGCCTTGATCGACAATAGCGACCCTGCACAAGAAGAAAAAGAAGAGGAGGTGTGTAAATAGTTTAATAGAAGTATCATATTAGTGGCTGTGACCCAACCGGCTTATCAGGACCCACTGGAGGACGACCAAGAGGTTGTCCTACGCTCAGCTCATTTCAAGACAACATATCCTGGCAATGATGGTAGAAGTAAATGGTTTTGGACTTTCATGGATTATTCCCAAAACTGTGCTGTTCAATCCCCAAAAATGGAAAATTCATTGATCGCCAAAGAGCTGTGAATGGAAAACAAAAGGGAAAGAGGAATTGCAAAAGTCCTGCAAACTAGAAAGCAGTGAAGTTCACTTTTAGCTGCCCAGGATACAAGTGCTGTGGTTCCCTTTGTCGCTGAGGTGCGCCAGTCAATTTGTCTATCTTGGATTTGGCTCACAAAAGGGTGGCATGAAGTTGTTTTTGAGGTCCCCCCATCTCTCTACGTGGGCCCCGGTGTTGGCTGCTTGGAGTCCCTCTTCACTGGATCCCTGCTCGCGCACCGGCCCCTTTGCCCAGGAACTGCGTGAAGGGCTAGAAGCTGGAAACCATCCAGATCCAAAGGCCAGTGGTGAGCAGCTGTGTGAGCAATACCTTGGTATGTAAATTTGCCAGGTGGAGGATGAGACGGACCCTCAATGCTGATTGAGAAAAATGAGCACTTTATATTTATGTCGTCCATAGTGTGATTTGCAAATACAGGTGATTTACCATGCATACATGTGTATACATATGGTAAACCACATTCAATCCATTTTGGCTGTCCATGAATGCTCGCAGGGCTTTCAGGTTAGTGCATTGCATGGCCACATTCTTAGACCTGTCCATCACGCGTTCATCGATTGACTTCGTGGTGTCTGTGTGCCTGGCATGCCCAAGGAAAACATATCCTTCGCACAGTTCCGCCAGAAAGTCTTGGATAGCCTTTCGACTCCTCGTGCGCCACAGCGCCTTCGAGATTGCATGAGCACTCCTTCGAGCAGGAAGATCTTTGTTGTCAATGATGGGCACACGCCCCCTCCAGTAGAACCGATGAGCAAAAGAGCTTTGATGGGTGAAATCAAGGCTGAGAAGGCCAAGAAGCGTTCTGACAAGAAGGCTTCCAAACCTTTGGGGTCATCTGACTTGGCAGCAAAGGCCCCCAAGCTTGCGGGGCAGTCAGTGAAAAAGAAGGAGAAGCAAACGCGCAAGCCAAACAATGGGCCAATGGGCGAGGCTATGGCCGCCTTTTTCTCGAGAAAAAAGGCCAAAGGCTTTTCAGGACCAGAGATCCGAGCTTTGTGGAAGACTTCAAAGACCCGGATGGCTATCATAGAGAGTTTGCCATCCCCAGAGCGGCGGCGGAGAAGGTTCGTTTGAGCAAGCGGGGCGTTTTCAGGAGGCTTCAAAGTGATGCTTCCTTGTGGGGTAGCCTTTGTGTGAGCAAGGGATCTTATGTGAAGGGATCGCTGTGTGATAAGTGCAGAGCTTCTGATCCTTCTTGTGCTTTGATTGTGTTTTGAGCAACCTTGGCATTCCTGATGTTTGCTGCTGTTCTCTTCTGTAAAATGCATGTTGGAGGTGCATGGCGCTTCTCTGGCAGGTGCCCCCATTTTCTTTCAAGGATGTATTGCTTCAAAGAGCAATTGCGTGTGTGCACGCCACTGCCTGTGTGTGAAATCATTGACTGCAGCTTGCAAGCGCACGGCTCGATATTCTGTGAAATGTAAGCAAACAAACAAATGCGCAATCATATTTCTTGCAGTTTTCCAATTGTGGATATACTTTGTTGGTTTGTGCAACACATCACGTTTGTGGCGTGGGGCCGGTCGCGTCGCCATGAAGTATGGTTTGCTTGGCGCTGTGATCCAAATACTCGTGTTGGCTTTTGGAAGGGTTGGCCATGATGAGGAGACTTCTTTCCAGGAGGACTGCGCTGGTGAGGGGTTGCTTTGCTGTGGGGTGCGCATGCAGCAACTTCGTGGCAAAAAGCGAGATGCTCCTTGACATAATTGAAGGCTTCTGAAAGTATATATGCGCTGCATCACTTGCTAACTTGGTTTTAGCTTTCTCCAAACCTGGCCCCAGATTCGATATCATCGTGGGCGCAACATTATGACCAGCCTTGGCTTCATGACTATTTTGCAAAATGTTTCTTGGTTCCATGGATTGTTAAAGAAAAGCGACATCTGCCTTTATGTGCTCTGAGTTACGGACGCTTCGCAGGGGGGGGCTATATTGGATAGCCCCCCCCTGCGCTACATGGGTGTGGCTTTCTCGAGGGTCTACGGGGAGAACTCGCACCCGTCCTAGAGGCTTGATGTTCTGCTTTGTTGTATTTGGCTTCCTGTGCTTGCAGCCTGGACCCATGAGATCTGTGCAGGTTCGAAAGCCTTCCATAAGGTCAAAGAAGCAAACAGGCTGATTCGACGAGCGTGCTATCTGACCCATGGTGTACCCAAAGTGTTTTCTTTTGCTCACCACTGCCCATGGAATGTCCACAAAAGACTTCTTAAATGTCATTGCCTTTGCGCCTAGGATTGAGTACGTGTGCAAGAAGCATGCGTTTTTTGCTTTGGAACAGCCACAGTCGTCGCTGCTATGGTACTACCGGCCATTGGAGGCAGTAGTAAACTAAACTCTATAAGCTGTGTTCACAATTGCCCTGTGGAGCAATTCATTTCCCTGCTGCAGAAACTCTTGGAGCGACATTCTGCCTATGAAGTCAAGATTGAGCTGGGTGCCTACGGAGCCCAAACTTTGCTACTTGGACAGTTGGCCTTTTCAAAAACATGCAATCTTAGTGACTGAACCCTCATGTTTGCTGCGCATTGTGAATTGCACGTGTGTGGCCACTTCGTTGGTGCAAAGACCTCTGACCATCAGGAAGCCTATCACTGTGATGACCAACTGTCCTTTTCTTCATAGACTTGGCAAAAAGGCCGATGTGGGGCAAAGGCCAGGGTCACAAAGACAATGACGAACAATAGAGGTTGTTTTTGGAGGCTGGTTGACTTTGTGGGCCACTAGTACGTGTAATGATGTGTGCATGGTCATGGAACCAACCTATATGACCACTGGCTCCAGGCAGCGACTTGCTCGATTGAAGTCAAGGCTCGGTATTGAAACCGCCCGCCGCTACAAGTCCAAGCAGAATGAGATGAAGGTCGCCTGCAACCCAGATGACCTCAAATTCGTGAAAAGAGTGTCCATATGTACTTTTTTGTGCCCAGGTTGGTGGTCGTGACTTGGCAGCAACGGCGGCATACCCATTGGGGCTGGGTTTGCAGGCTTGGTCATGCAGGTCATACTTGCAGGCCTGTAGCTAAATCCATTCCCTGTCAGCTTGGCACTCTACTTCGAGAAGAAATGCATTGGCCTTAGCCTTGTTCTTTTGAAAAAGATCAGTTCAATAGATTGGGCCCGGGCCTTCATGATCCAATCTTTCCAAGGGACCGTGGTGCAAGCGGTCGGGTTGTCGATGACACTGGCCTGGTGTTCCAGGATGATGGCAGTGAACAGTCGGACGATTCCGGTCTTGCAGATATCCTAGATTCCTAGATTGGTATTTGCCAGGAGAGTGCATGCAAGATTTCCACGCTTGCAAATACATGTGTAGTATACTAGATATGTATTTCTTACTTTTGTCCAAGAAAACTAGTCAGCTTTCCAGTGTGCACTCTGCTGCTCGAGATGGATCTTTTAGGCTGATCTGCACGGAGCTCGGAAAGGATTGCTTTAAACCTTCATTATAGAAGTCTTTCCTCTTGATCACGATGGCTATGAAAATCTGGCCCCCCCCCCCAAGTCCCCTGTTAGTAGCTAAACAATTCAGGGATATTCAGGGTTTGTAGGGATTTGGGGGGGTCTGATTGTCATGGCTGAAATCAGCATCTGTGATCTTTGAATGACTCTGTTGCTGGATCTGTTCAAGAAGGGGTTTTCACGTGTGGTTGGAGATAGTCTTCACCATTGATTTGAGACTTGGTTGCGAGTATTTAGAACGCATTTGCTCCACCATTACACTGATTACAAGTACCTGACCTTATGAGGAACGACCTTGTGCCTGATATCCCAACGCCTTCATCATCGACTTCGAAGGCTGGCTGGTACTTGATACTTGTATGGTCACGCAAGCTCCTTCGTATGTACCAAAATCTATATTATAACAAAATATATAACTTTATACATAAGCTAGGTTCCTTTTGTTGGAAAGGTTGCCAAGGACCACCAACGGGCCATAGAAGAATTCAGAATACATAACATTCAGGATGCTTCCCATCAGTCCTACCCACAAACCCTTTCCCTTTACCCAGTCGAGCTTCTGGAGTGGCAGCTTGCTTCTCCAGCCAAATATATGCAGTCTTGCAATCGAAATTGGCGATCCTTGGATCCATCACCAGAAACGTGACATGCATGACCACTGAGATTTAACAACAACCAGAAGAGTGAATTTCACAACCAATGATCATTTGACACAGTGTTGGAACTTCCTCTAAGCTTTCCTAATGAATGAAATTCACCAAAACCTGTTTATCCACAAAGTGATTTTCACCAAGTCACTATGGGACACTGACAGATTAAAGGTGAAACACACAACAGGATCGAGTGAAATTAAAATTTATGACACCACTGACTTTGAGCAAAAGTGAAATTCACGTTTCTGATACCAATGACTGTATGAGTAAAAGTGAAATTCACGTTTTTGGCACTGCTGGCTATACAAAAAAAAGTGAAATTCACGTTTCCAACAGAAATTATCAGATTTCTGACACCACTGAATATGAGTAAAAGTGAAATTCACGTTTCTGACACCAATGACTATATGAGTAAAAGTGAAATTCACGTTTCTGACACTAATGACTATATGAGTAAAAGTGAAATTCACGTTTCTTCACCGCTGGTTATGCAATTTACAGTGAAATTCACGTTTCCAACACCAATTGGCAATGATACAAATAAAGTGAATTTCACGGTTCTGACACCACTGACTATGAGTATACAAGTGAAATTCGTATCTGATGCGTCGACAATGGTGGATTGAGAATAGTGAAATTCACGTTTCAGACCTGTGAATAGTGAAAATGGGTGAACAGTGAAATTCACTACGTCTCACCAAAGCTATATATAGAAGTGAAATTCACGTTTCTTACACTTTCAACAAAAAAGTGAAATTCACTTAATCTCACCAACATACAAAAAGTTAAACCCACCAAAAGTGAAACTCATATATGTTTGTCACCCTGAAAGCTAAATGAAACCTCTATCAATAGTGGTTCATCATCAAAAGTGACCTGTGGGTCCTCTAGAGGTCTCGCCATACCCCAAGAACTATCGTGAAATTAGGTCTTCTATAAGCTTTAAGGGCTGCTAGGTGTATGACATTGAAGTGTTCCGGGGAGAGACTACAAACGTGAAGAAACGTGAAATTCCGTGAATATGCCCATATAGATCGTCTATGTGATCAGTAGAGCGTGAAATTCCGTGAAATTCCGTGAACCTGGGATGGATGGTTTTTGGTGTGACTGCAGGAACTTATGAGCGCGAACATAGACCTAGTGACGCCACCTCCGGGAGGTGCATTGAGGAGGTGCACATCCAAGACCCGGGCCAGCGAGAGCTTCCTGCCTCCCACTGCCACAGACAGTCAGGTGACATGCGACTTTGAGGATGAAGTGATGACCATCTATAGTCAGATGCAATCTCTGACGCCGCAGGAGATGGAGGCTCGCTTGAACAAACTGGGTAAAGACTTGAAGGCTGGTCGTGTAGCCCCACCCAAGCCTGAGAAGCCCAGTGGCTGGATTGATCCACGCGCCAAGTCGAATGACAATGTCCGCAGGAAGCTACCTTTTTCTGAGGCAGCTGAGTTGCCAGAGCATACTCCACCAGTGGAAAGACGTGTGAGCTTTCACTGGACTGAGGAACAGTGGGCTGAGTGGGAGGAAAACCTCACAATGCAGTGGGAACAGGAGGAAGCAGAACGAATGCAGTGGGAACAGGAGGAAGCAGAACAACGTCAGCGTGAGCTTCAACAGCGGGCATCACAGAAAGCAAAGAGCAGCGCAAAGCCTGCAGCGCTGGCGATCAAGGATGGCAATGTAGACCTAGACAGCTTGTCGCCAGAGGAATTGCGAGCTTTGAAAAGTGCACCTTTGCGAAAGAGTGTTGCTGAACGTGAGGACGGCCAGTTGCAACTTGAGGATTTGCCATGTGTTCGCTTTGTGAGCTTTCTCCAGACGCTCTCACAGGAGGAGGCTAAGAAAGCGAGACCCATGAAGCCTGTGGCTGAAACAAAGAAGAAGAAGAAGGAGGCCATCCAGCTCCTTCTCAAAGATCTGCCTTGTGTTCGCTTTGTGAAGTTTCTTGAGACGCTGTTGGTGAAGGAGGCTAATGCAAACAGTTTGGAAGAGCTACACGCTGGTGAACACGGTGCTTCGAGCAGCAAGAGTGGAACAGTTGCTGGAGGCCACTGTGATGCCCAAATGTTTAACGCTTTGTGTTCCACTATATGATATCTTCTCATATCTTCTCGTCTCCCTGTCACCAGGTGTGGAGGCACCTGAGCCCAAGAAGAAAAAGAAAGCTGACGCAGGCTCTCAGGTCATCTGTCTTTCACTTGTTTCCACACTCTGTCTCTTTCAGGGGAGTCGGCGGAAATGGAGCCCAAGAAGAAAAAGAAAACTGACGCAGGCGCTCAGGAAATATTTGTTTTTCACTTCTTTCCGCACCCTGTCTGTTTCAGGGGAGGCGGCGGGAAAGCAGCCTGAGGAGAGAAAGAAAAAACAAAAGGCTGATCGAGGTGCTTAGAACTCCATTTTGTTTTTCCTTGAGATATTGGATCTCTTCAGGTGAACCTGCAGAGCCTGCGCCAGAAAAAACAAAGAAACAAAAGAAAGATGCAGGTGATGGGCACACTTGCCCCTGTTTGTTGTATGTTTTCTTTATTCAGGGGAAGTAAAGGAAGATTCGGCTAAGGAGACCGAGTCCACACTGGATGCAGGCGTTCAACGTATCACGCATGTGCTTCTCATTGTTTTTTTGGTCCAGGTGGTGATCCATCCGGTTCAACTAGACCTGCATTGACCCTTGGCTATGTATAGTAATACTGGTTTGGAAAAACTTAACTGTTTTAAAAAGAATGTTGACATGTGCACTGATCTCAGGATGAAGTCGGATACATCAGCTACCATCGAGTATGCAGCTAGATCTGAGAGTTGAATTTGTACTTTGCCTTTGCTGACAAACATTGTTCTTGATCCCTTCCTGCAGGCAAACGGCGGTGACATCAAGATTCGGGGATTGGCAGTCCGCGATGAATCCGGCCGCCTGAAGCGAGTGCTGTCCTCAGCTATGCGTGTTTTTCTTACTTGAGAATGGAACGTCTTTTGCTTTAAGGTGAAGAACTTGTCTGATGAACAAAAGGCTGCAATTGAGAGGGCTACTTCGGCCAGTGACATCGATGTTCAGGACGGAAACACTTCCAAAAACTTGATGTTTGAGCAATATGTTTTTCCAGGAAAGAAGATGTCTCTACCGTGCACTCGACCGACGGTTTGAGCAGGGAGGTCTGGCTTAGATTAATTGTAGCTTCATTCATACTTGATCCCCTTATCTTCATGCAGGTCTGCCGCCGAAGCTGATGAACGCCTACTATGAAGCAGCTGGAAGTCATACCAAGAAGCACCCCCATCTTGTTTGTGTGGCTTCTAGTGACCAAACCTGGCTGCAACTCTCCATGCTCATAGGTTCGAGCTTCTGAAGAAGTTCCTGCTGAGTGATGAACTGCACTCCTGCCCGGTTAACCCTTGTGCACTTTGGACAAGTCTCAACGGTCAACTGTGATTGGCACCAATCTTCCAGGCGGGATGTGAAGATGATGGCATACATGGAGTCGCTGCGTCCTTAGCTGTAAGGTCAGAATTTGTGGGGATGTGTCCTTGCCTGCCACTTCAGGGCTGATGTTTCTAAGAACTATGAGACATACGAGGAGGTGATGCTCCTGGATTTGCAAGAGAAATATGGTGGGACTGAAGCTGGAAGGCTTGCCTGGTGGTTTTTGTTCTTTTGGATTTTGAAGCTAACCCAAAACACTTGTGAGGGCCTACATTGCTGACATCGTGAAGTCACAGAAGGGAACGCCACACCCGAAGAAAGAGGCTTTGGGATAGTATGTGTCTGGATGGTTGTTTTTCAATCTTCTGCCTGCAGTTCAGAAAGAACCCGAACTATCGAATATACCGGGTCTTCACTGGAAGAAAAACCAAAAGCGCCTTGTTTGCACAACACTTGCTCTCTGACCTCCTAGAACCTTCTATATCCACAACCTTCAGCTGAGGTGGGAATGAGAACCGTGCAGGGACCAAGATCAGTGGTGGGGGTAGCATGGAGCAACCAGAGCCGGACACACCTGATGATGTGGCGCCTGAAGACTCTGCTAGTGGAGTCCCCGGCAGTTCCAAACCGTCGAGTACTGAAACCGACCACAGGAAGGCCCTGGGGGCAGCGCTCGACCTCATGAGGCCTTTTCCTATGTCAGGCCTAGCTGAGAAGAAAGGGCCTAAGGGCAAGGGACGGAAGGGGAAGAAGGGGAGTGATGATGAGGGGGATGGGCCAGGGCCCGAAAGTCCCAGGAAGCCCAAGGAACAAACGCAAGAGGAGAAAGACAAGAAAGAAGTTGACAAAATCATCAAGTCGCTGAAGCCTGAGCTTCCTTAGAAACATTTAGATTATTTGGAATTTGTTTTTGGTCTGGTTCAGTAAGGCTTCGAAGTACTGCCAAGAAGGCAATTGGAGTTGGACAAGATCTTGCCAAGTATCCCAACACGGAGGTCGGAAGCTTCCAGCGGTGTAGCGCTTCCTTAATTGGTTTGCAGTGTCCAGGAGTCCCACGAGAAGATCAAGGAGAAGCACACTTATCTGTCGGAACTGGCTGCCAAGTATTGCCCTCAGCTAGTGATATTAGTGTGTTTACCTGTCTCCCAAAATAGCATGTATTGTTTGCAGGTATGATGACCTGATGGTCAAGGGCATGTCGTGCAAAGATGTCCTGCGAAAATGGGACAACAAGAAAAAGATGGTTCAGGCCATGTCAGTAAAACTGATCAATGGAAAAGATTTCAGTCCTTTCTCAGGAAAGTGAAGATTTCATCGATGGTGTCAAGTCCCAGGTCCGTACTTGGAAGAGCAGCCCCATTCTCAAATGTTCTTCTTTACCTTTATTCATATTGTCTGACCTTGTATTCATTCCTAAGGGGAGAAAGCGAGACAGAAAAAGGTGTCCGAAGAAAAGGCCTAGGTGGACCTGACTGGTTTTTACATGTTTTTGCACAGACCTAAAGGTCCAATTCCAAGTCCATCAAATCCCCTTTTCCAGGTCCAAATGGGCAAGCGTTGTGATACCAGCGCGATTTGGGGGCGCACCCATGCATTGAGCCATGGGACTCTGCAAATGTCTGTGGTGAAAACAATCCGTACAGCTCTGTGCTGTTTGTACACCAGCCAAGTAGCGGCCCATTGAGACATTTGGCCACAGCAGCTATCGCAGGTGCTCCTTCGAAGATTCCTCGGAAAGACCGGGGCGCTGGTGCTTTGGTGGTGCAGCTTGTTGAGATGCTGACGTCTGGGAAGGCAAGCTTTTTGTGGAGGAAAGTAAAGCTTGATTACGATAGGGTTGTTATTGGCGAGGCTTCTATGAGGGACTTGAAAAAGCTGCTCATGGCTATTGGAGAGATGCCGGAGTACCTTGTGCCGTACGGGCCTTTACCTGCAGCATCTTGTGAATCTCAAAACCTGTGGGTGCATTTCTTAAGAAAAAGCTCAGGTCGCCCATTATTGATTTGGTTGATTGCTTTGAGCAATCTGGTGGATGGGGCCTCGAGCGGGCCTTCAGCAAGTGGATCGCGCGGCAACCGTGCCGGCAGGTTCTGCCGCCAGTCCTGAAGCACCTTGATGAAAATGTTTTTGAGATTCCCAACATGGAGTGAGATATGGGGTGAAACCTGAACTTCTATTGACCTGAGGCTGACATTCCCAAATGCCACGGACTTAGTAACTTTCCTGGAATATCGAAAAGATCAAACGTTTGCGGTGTGTTTTGAGATTGCTTTTCTTAATTGCTCCAAGGCCAAAAAAGAACACCAACGGAAAGAGATTGACGTCGGGCTCTTGCTGCCACATGCAATCTTTGCCCATTTTTTTCAATTCCAGAATGGGCTCTTGTTCAACTCCATGCTCACTGGAGTCCCTCTTGTTACATGGCTCCAACGTTGAAAAGGCACATGCATGTCCTAGCTTAACATCAACCCTGCTTCGATCTTTTTCAGCCCAGGCTCTTCAGGAGTACTGGGACATGAACCCAGATCTTGAAGCTGAACTCCGTGATCTTTGGCGTGAAGATCCTGAGGCTGTTGAAGCTTCAAGGTGGTGTGTGTGTGTGTGTCTGTGTGCATGGGTATGCTTCTGGTGAGGCCCCGGAACACTTCCCATCTTCAGTGGTTCCATTTCGCTTGTATGGAGACGAGGTGGAGATTTCAAGCAGCCCTCTGGCCGCAACACAGGTTTCCTAGCTACCATGTCATACCAATTGATGTTATGTCTCTTGGACCTTTAGGTGGGCAGCATATTGAAGTGATCAGTATGATTCCTACATGTGCGAGCTCTTCATCATCTATGGACACCCGGATTGTGCCCCTTGGTCTGTGGTTTTAAGTTATGTAACCTTCCAGGCCTCTGTTACGCTGAGACTTCAGGCTTTGCATGAGGAGCACGACCTATACCAATGAAGCAACGCGGAACTGTTTGTTTCAGTGGGTGGCTTGGAGCTTCACAGCTATGAGTGCTCCAGCTCAATTGGAAAACCATTGGTCCAGTCCATGGAATTCTTGTTGAGAATTTTGGTAGAATCCTGGTGGCCCTTGAACTGATTTCTTTTTTGGGCCAAAGGCTCGGGACGATGGCCTGCTTCTGATCCATGGGGCCAGAGCTTCTCCAGTGAATATCATCCTGAGTTTGCACTTCGAGCGGGCCAGCTATTGGCGGGATCTTGGCGAGCTGCACTCGACGGGTTTCAAGGTGACCAGGAGTGGCTTCACAAGACCTTCCGTTTTTCACGAACCTTGTTCTATCTATAAGCTGTGTCGCCACTATTGTTTCTGTTGTTGGACTTGGCTTAATTGGAAACAGGCACACGCAGTTCATATGAGGATCCTGGCACAGCAGGAGGAAGATGATTTGCCCCTTTTGCTGTGCATGTCAACGACTGGACAGTGACGACGCCCAGTCAATGTTGTACACCTACTGGGGAGAGAACGCAGCTCACAGAGACACGTTTCTTAGCAGCCTAAACCTCAAACATGGTGTTCCTGTGGCGTTGTAAGTTGAAGCAAACATTTTCCTGTTGTTCAAGGCTGATCCAGAACAAGGAGGATTTCATCCAGATCCATGGACTGACGCCATTGGTCATGATCCCTGCTTTCAATCCATGGCGTAGCTTTGATGCAGCTAGTGGCTCCAAGTTTATGTGGACTGCAAATGTCAAAGAAAGTTCAAGAGCCTTCCAGTTCCCCCTAGGGCTGTATGGAGACATCCTACATGTCATGGATCTTCAAATTCTCCCTGATTCAATCTGTGGGTGCCTTCTGGATATGACCGATGCTGGTGCTGGCACGAGGGACCAAAGGCTATCAGATCTTCACATGTCCTATATCGAGTTTTGCAAACAACAAAGTGCCTTAGTCACATTTGTCAGATTTGTCTGAAGATTGGTTGCAGAATTTTGAGAGTCTTGATCACTTCAGACTCCCATCTATGAACCTGAGGGGTGCCACATGCATCTCGAGCATCTCCCAAGCTGTTCACAGCGAAAACGCTACTGCCTAGCAGCAACAGTTCCCAATCTGAAGATCTTGTTGGATTCCTTCACCTTGAGGTGTGGCTTTCCCGTTTGTAACTGAGGCTATCCCCATATTTCCCAAAAGATTTGCAAAGGTGCGGCCAATCGCATGTTAATCTTTTGGCTCGCTGAGCTCACCTATGCCCGTGCGTGTGTGGATGGGTCCACTGCTCTTGCAAAGTATCTGGTTTCAATTGAGGATCACTCCAGCTGAACATGTTGCCCTGCAGGTCTCCGAAGTTTCCCAGTTTGATTTGATCACCAAGGCACCGGTCCAATCTCTTTGGATCCTTGACCAAGATCTACGCAGAGCTGGCTCTCCATGGGAGCCACGGCAGCTAAAGAAAAAGCAGTGGAACAGTAAAATGGTAGTAGTGGAAACCTGTGAGGGGAAGAAACCTAGCACTTCACTAGTTTTGAGGAAGTTCATCCACGATGATTCTGCCATTGGAGAAATCCTGATGGCCTATGATATCTTCAGAGAATCATACAATTGCGCCCGGGCTGTTAAGTTCTGTGGGCTAGTAGATCGACTGATTTTCTATATAGCTAAATCGATGATTGTTTCTGAGATCTATCTTCCTCGGCTCTGTCTGGCCGGTCATTGCGGTATCCTATGTACCCAAAGATGCACGCGTCGGAGCACTTGTTCAGAGACTTCCTTGCCTACAACAAGAACAATCCAAGGCACACATCGACGTATTTAGATGAGGACTTGAATGGGAAGCTCAAGCGCTTAGCAAAGCACTCTCACCCATGTACACAAAGTTTTCGTTGCTTAGAGCACTACTGTGTGCTGGCGCTTCTTCACTGGCTCGGCTCTAGTGCGCTGTTGAAGACAGCTTAGAGAGAACGAGCGGCGCAAATGCGCCGAAGCGAACAAGCTGTTGGAAAACATCGACCTTTGAGACTTTGAGACATGACGTTTCTTATAGTTTGTGAATATATAAGCTATAGGTGTGTGTGTGAGGGTTTATGGCTCAAGATCTGTGTGATAAGTGCAGCTTTGAAAAAAAGCTGACAGGTGAGCTAGCTGGGTTTTGAACATTCTGGATGCACCTGGATCACCAAGTTTGAGCACTCCAGTGAAGAAAACAAAGACTGGAGTGAGGTGGGCATGGTAGCGGAGCGTTGTCTCTCATCTTTAGACTGGTATAGCCCAGACCTTTGCCATACCATTTCAACTCCTGCAAAACACCTAAGATGCACTATGTGGTCTTTGGCCGCAAGGGTGATCCTTATGGCCTCACAACCTCTCCTGGACTGTGTTGAACTCCAGGATGATGGCATATAGTGCTTACACCAAAAAGTTAGCCCCCGGCGCTTTACTAGCTCTTCTCACTCTGAAGGCGGGTGAGGCCTTTCGATTTTCTGCAGACGACTTGTCAGATTTCTATTACACTTTCAAGGAGCCAAGGGCCCGTGCTAAGCGGAATTGCATCGGTACCAAGGTTTTCCCCTCCGAAGTCAGAAGTTTGTCTTGTTTTGATCCTGCGGTTGAGGGCCCCTACTACCCAGCCTTGGCAACCCTTGCCATGGGCGATGGGCACGCAGTGGAGATAGCTCAGGGGAGCCATCATGCCCTTTTGCAGTTGGAAGGCGGCAGTATGCTGGAGTCGGAGACTTTAGAATATCGCAAGCCCATCCCAAGAGGTGATTTCGTTGAACTTTTGGCTATTGATGATCATATCGGTGTCCAGCGGCTACCCTTGGAAGATCTTCCGAAAAGGCCAAGTTTACGGGACACCCGGGTTTTTGATGCAGCGCAAAAAGCCTATAAGAAGGTGGGTCTAGTTTCTCATCCAGGTAAAGCCCGTAGAGATGAGACCCGGGGAACCATTTTGGGGGCAGACTTCGATGGTATAAAGGGCCGTGTCAGCGCACCGCGGTCTCGTGTTTTGTTGCTTGTTTGGATGACTTCTCTCATTGCGAAATTGGGTACTTGTACGAGACAGATTCTCAGCTCCATTTTGGGTTGTTGGGTTCATGTGGTTTTGTTCAGGCGACCTCTACTAGCGCTCATTGATGCCTTGTTCAAAGAAGGGTTGAACTATCCCTCAACCAAAGTTTTCTGCCTGTCGTCTCATTCACGTCACGAACTTATATCCCTTTGTTTGCTGGGGCCGTGCGCACCAGCGGACTTAAGGGTGAGTTTTTGTGAAAAGCTGTTCTCACTGGATGCTTCACCATACGGTGGAGCGATAGTTTCAGCAAAAACCTCTGAGCCCCTGATCTCAGAACTGTGGCGACACGCCGAACAGCGTGGGTATCATACTAATCTGCTAGGACCAGCCGGAGCTATCCTTGCCGAACATGGGATAGAGAATGCTCATAGCCCCGAACTCGATAACCTTGTAAATACTCATGTTGAAGTGCCAAAGCATAAGATTCCACCGGGCCTTGAAGAGGGAGTGCTCTATGATTGTGTGGAAATATTCCGTGGCTCAGGAGGATGGTCCCTTGCTCACCAGCAGCAAGGACTTTTAGTGCATCCAGGCTATCAGCAGAACCAAAACCGTCTGTTTTTCAATGACTTATCAGACAAGAGCATTTTTCATGAAGTCATGGCTTTGGCATACCGTAGGGTAGTCAGAGAGTTTCATGCTGGACCTCCTTGCCTGACCTTTGGCACGCTGAGACGCTCCCGTCTCCGCAATACCCAACACCCTTCAGGCTTTAACATGAATGAGCCAGTGACTGCTGCACACAACCTCCTTGCCCGCCGAACGGCCATGTTGGGCCTTGTTGCTGTTAGCGCTGGAGCCTACTTCAGTTGCGAACAGCCAGGATCGTCTGTGATGTTCAGCATGCATCTTTTCAGGGTTCTTGTTCAGCGCGGGTGTGTTGTAACTAGGATGGCTTTTTGTAACTTCGGTTCAGCGTTCAATAAACCATCCCAGTGGCTCCATAACAAAAGTTGGTTGTTGCAGTTTGAAGGGCCTTGCAAGTGTCGTTGGAAGTTCAAACATTTTACCATCAAGGGTTCGTTCACCAGGAACTCCATTGAGCAGTTCAATCAACGATGCGAGCCAAGTGCAGTTGCTGTGTACGGACGCCTGCCTATGGTTGGAGAAGCTGTGTCCAGTTACTCAGCCCAATATCCAGCTAGTCTCATGACACGCGTGGCCCAAGGAAGTAGCAGCTGTAAGAAAGAAGGTCCATCAATCATGCCTCTTAGTGCGCGCCTGCTTTCGTTTAAAAGCCCAGACAATCTCTGTCAGCAATAGTTTCTTACATTCAAATGTCGGTTCTCAGAACTGACATTCGGCATGTAGGTTCTCAGAACAGACATTCACGAAAATGTTTCATAATTTATGACTTTTATGACTTTTTTGACTTTGGATGACTTTATATGGTTTAGTGTAACTTTGGTGTGACTCTTCATGACTTCTTTTTAAAGACATAGTATATGTTTGTTTCATTTGATGACAGTTGTGATGAGTTCTGATGACTTTTCACACTTTCAGTTTAAGAACTTATCTATGGTAATTAATGATGTGCTGTATGTTGTTGTGCATGCTTGCAATTGTGTTACAATGCAGTAAAAGTTTGACTGACCCTTCATCAAAACTCAGGTTTCAACTGCCAGCTGAATTCAACTGAGAGAGGTTGTTAGGCCATGGTCTGAAAGAATGAAAGCCACATGCCCCAGAAACGAAACACTGAGATTTTGGAATGCTGAAGGCTGTGCACTTTACTACCTGGAATCCTCCTGTTTTAGAGTGCGTTGGATTCCTTTACCTTCAACAGCACCATCCAAAGAATTTTGTAACATGCTATGTGAGGTTTTGTCTGGCTCAATTTGAAAGACTCCAACTCATTGAGCCCAGCAAACGTTAAGGTTGTTGGTGCTGAGTCCACATCATGGCGCTAATCTAAATTAGTCGGACCATGTCAGACCTTCGAACTTCAACCTAGTGTTTTCTAATGAGAACAGTCCTACCAAGCACATGAGCCTCGCATAAACTCATTAACTATTTAGTGTAAATAGTGCGGCGGATGGCATGCAACAGTCCCGACTTGCTGTTTGTTTTTATTGGGCATTGGTTTACGGGATGTTTCGACCTGGATACTTACTAATCGTTTGATCGGCTGGAAATGGCTGGCCAGCCATGAGCTGTGCTTCATGTACTATCACAGATATGCATCATAATATGCATAGTTAAAACATATACAATATGTACATGTTGTATGCTTATACATCTAACACATGTATATATATACACAAAAATGTGGAAAACTGGCTGTGTCAAACCACCACCCAGTGAACCAGTTGGCTCCTTTCACTAGAAGTGTAGGTCGGTTTGCCAACATTTGGTTGTTGTACGGCCCTTATTAAGACGGTAAGAACAAACACAATAAAGTCATGTAGGTAAAACTTTGTCCAACCCCAATTTAGTTCATGCATTTGGGGGAGTTTCATGCCGAAGTTTAGCCAAAAGTGGTGGAAAAAGGCACAACAATGCATTAGGTTGTTCTGGTCTTGTGACTGGGAAGGTTGAGGCAGCCGAGGTTTACACGCATAGACCAGGACCATATCTATCAATGCAACTGCATGACGCTACTTTGCGCAGAATTTGCGTTGCCATCTTTCGTCTATCATTTTGAGGGCCATGGTGCTAAGTAAACTACCAAACAAATAGGTAACGCAAAGGACATTTGATGCGTAGCATAAGCAGTGTGGCTGAGATTTTGAAGAACCAAAACAACCAAATGCAATGAGGTTTTATTAATTACTGGTTTTGCTTTGCAAAGGGGATCATAGCAGCATTGTGGTTCCGCGTGATTTCGCGTGATTTGACACACTATGGAAAAATGCAAATTTATGAATGTCAGTTCTGAGAACATACATTCATAAAGAAAACAGCCGAATGTCAGTTGTGAGAACATACATTAACGAAGATTTGTAAGTCATACGTGATTTAACGTGATTTGGCGTGATTTAGCGTGATTTCGCGCAGTGTGCCTTGATATTTATTGATTCTGGAAGTTGTTCACACGCAGTGCGCCTAAGAAAAAATAAAATTCTGTCAATATTGTCAATAAGATTCAACAAGAAGTTATATGTTTGCACAATCTCTGGCACTTTACCGTTCTTCCTGTAACATGTGATTGAAGCCCTCTCCCAACAGTTTTTGTTCCATCTCTTTTTCTTGAGACGTCAATACGGCGGTATACGAAGGCTTCCTAAGCTGAACAGCTGCCTGTGCGATTGGCACTTTTGGTATTTATTTTGTTTGTTTGATCATGTTGTTTTGTTTGTTTTTAATGCTGGTCTCGTGCAGCTAGATGGTAGAAGTGCGGCTGCAGCGTTTACATGCTAAGTGTTTACCACCCACACGGAGCAAGTTTTCATCTCCACCAAGTGTTTCAGGAACCCCCATCTTGGAACTCCCCAAGTTTGTTGTGTTTTATGTGTCAATATGGAGCTGATCGAAAGTTGTACTCATGTACCCGCGCAGCTGGTTCATATTTGGTTAGAGAAATGGCCCCAGTCGCTTCTGTTTTCTTCTGTTGCTGCGCCGAACAAATTCTGTGCGGAACTGAATTTCACAACTAGCCCATTGAACACCTTGTAGGGTTTGATTGTATTAGGGACATTGGGTTTAAATAAAGAAGAATCAGCAAGAAATTAGATATTATGTAGTGACTGGCGGCAGTTCATATTCTAATTTACTACTTACCATGTAAAACTGCAAAATGTCTCTCTCTCTCTCTGTGTATATGCATGTATATTATATATATAGCTTAGCTGCGGCAAAATGGCTTTAATCAAAAGATTAGCAGAATACGAGACGTCAGGGAATACGAGACGTCAGGACTTTACGATGTTAGCTGAACACCAAATTCAAACCTAAAAAATAAAACATTAAGCAACAACATTTCGGTGAGCCCAATCTATCATGAAGGTTAGACACCCACAGAACTAATTTACCCTTTGACTTTTTCACAATTTGGGAAAACCACCACAAAAAATGGGAAAATCATGGAACATCAAACGAACAGCAATCAAGAAAGTTTTGACACACACGGTGTTAATTACTTATTGCGTACCACTGCACACTATGGCCTAGTCTGAGCATACCTTTTCATCTTTTGAAGGTAGCGTAAACAAATGGCCAATGTTTGGCACTTTGCACGGGAGTTGCTCCAAAAAAACATGGAAGATCATGGAAGGCTTGAGGTGCAGAAAGACCTTGTTTATACCTTTTACAAACAACAGGACAGTATTAACAATCATGCCACATTGCAAACTCATCTCAAATCAATCCACATACCAGTTACCAGGACCTCATTTCACAAACTCGCACTAGCTGTCACAAATTATGATTTGTTGGGTGTGTATTTTGAGAACAAACAAAACTAAGTGTAGAAAACCATGGTAACAAATCAAAATTCAGCAAGGTATGCGCACTGCAGCCTATGCTTTTGGGAGTTTTTATGAAAATATACAGTTTATGAATGTCGGTTCTCAGAACTGACATCGGCCAATGTCAGAAATAATTCAAACATTCACGAATGTCAGTAATAATTATTGACATTCGATTCTCTGGGAAGGGTTGGCCTTGAAATTCCGGGCGTTTTAGAGCCAGCTTTTGAACCCCTGAACTCGTCCGAGTCAGCAGTGGAGTCGCGAGCCTGGTTCGAGGACCCCGAGTGGATTGGTGAAATTGCTGATTCCTTTGAATTTTCTACATTGTTTAAATACAAGTTTAGGAAGGGCAATCATATCAACGTTCTTGAAAGTCAGGTCTACTTGTCTTGGATAAAGCATTGTGCCAAAGCTTTGTTCAATCATCGGGTAATAGGTTTACTTGACAGTAGAGTTACGATCGGAGCCGCTTCAAAGGGTAGATCCAGCAGTTTTGCAATTTCAAGGGTTCTTAAAAAGACCATCCCGTATCTTATAGGTTCAAATCTTTACCCGGGGACCCTTCACGTTTATTCAGCCAAAAACCGAGCCGACGCACCGTCTCGTGAACGTGAGGTAGAGGGGCCAACAAAAAGCAAGCCAGCCTGGCTTATTGCGTTGGAGCGTGGAGATTTTAGAGTTTTTGACATGATTTGCCAAGCTTCAGCATATCCCAAAGTGATTGGGCGGTGGATCCGTCTGTTACTGCTGATCTCTGGTGACGTTGAGCGAAATCCAGGCCCAGTGTTTGCTGACAAACAAAGGCGAAGCAGAGGTGAACTTGACATGGAAATCGGCTTCGCAAAAGCGACATCGCAGCGCATGAAGAAATGCTTGCAAGCCTTTCGTGAGTGGACCACAGCCGAGTTGCAGATTGATTTTGATCTTTTGATGCATGAGCATCAGACTTGCAGTTTAGCCCTCAGAGCCTACGGCATGCATTTGTATCGGAAGGGCTATCCGCGTTACATGTATGTTTACGCAATAACTGCAATCCAAGATTGTTTCCCGCAGCATCGGCCATTTATGGGGCCCGCTTGGCAAATAGACAAGAAGTGGCAAGTTGCTGAACCCGGCGAATGCCGACCAGTTTTGTCTTTGCCCATTTTCAGGGCCGCTCTTTGCGTTGCAATGCTATGGAACTGGAACAGGTGGGCTGCGGTCACAATGATCGCATTTGCTGGAATGCTTCACCCATCCGAATTTATCTTTTTGGAACGTTGTGATTTGATGCTGCCTCGAGATACATTTTTCTCCACCGAGGTTTTGTATGTCCACTTGAAAAACCCGAAAACGTTCAGATTCGCCAGGCAACAGCATGTGAAGATCTCCGATCCTGAAATTATTTCCTTCGTTGATGCCATGTTTGGTTCGGCTGGCCTAAAAGAACGACTTTTTGGTGGTTCAATCAGCATGTATAGGAATCAGTGGAACGCGGTCATGACTGTGTTAGGGGTGCCTTGCAAGCAGGTGCACAAAGGCGTTACCCCTGGGAGTCTTCGCGGGTCAGGAGCGACTTGTTTGTATCTTCAGACCGAAAATATTCCTCTAATTTGCTGGCGTGGACGGTGGAATAGGGTGAAAACCTTAGAATTTTACCTTCAAGAAGTGGCAGCACAAGTTATGCATCATTCCTTGAATCCGGGTGCTAAAGCGTTGATCGAAACTTTGAATAATGCAAGCTTTGGTCTTTTTACGAAAGTTTTGCATGAGGTGAGCCAAGTTGCTTGCAGCGCAGATCCCTAGGTTTGGAAGAGAGCAGCCTTGACAACGCAAGCTGTTTTGATTTCTGGCCTTGAGACGTTGCTGCTGGTGTGCC
>CAXAMN010026805.1:1663428-1698737 GCA_963970005.1 Durusdinium trenchii
CAATAAGAGGCATGGGCAGCTTAGAGTGAAAGTGAGAAAAGAAGGATATATATATATATATACATTATGTGTGTGTGTATGTATAATATTGGCCTTTCTATGTCCTTCGTGGGCCCGCTTTCTTTGAGGATGCCCAGACCTTTCATAGCTTGGGCCCAGCATTCCTGGCATGTTTCCCGTGGCAGCTGCTTTGGGCGTTGAACCGTTGACAGGTGGACTGAAATCGATGAAGGAAAGTCCATGTTCGATTGTTGACCTTGGTGCTGTGTGCAGAATCGATCTCAGGGTGCTCATGTTTGTCAGGTGTTAATAAGGTTGTTGTAAACGAGGTGGGTCAGGTGGTGATTCGATCGTCCCATGGACGAAGATCGTCAGCATGTGCGAGATACTCCTTTCAACTTCAGAAGTCATTTGACAATTTGAGAGTTATTACGAAATGTCAATGACTTTGCCGCTACTTTAGGGTTAGCGATGGTTAGGGTGTAGGATGGTTTAGCTTGCAATAGCTTGCATGCCACCAGCTGACCCTGTCATTGGTTGTAGCTTTGTAGCAATATTTAGGATCAAGACATGAAGTACATCCATAAGGCCAAAGTAACACAAGTGCCACACTAGACATCAGACATCAGCCATACTAGTGACGAGATGGTGCGATTGCTCCTGGAAAGGGTCAAACCCATACATCGGCAGAGAGCTTCAAGGTACGCAGTGGCATTCTAGACTGGAAGCAAGACTCTCCTGGGCAGGTGCCACTAATTATTCCCAAAAAATGCGTATGCTCCATGCTCCACCTGCTTGATCAACATCACAGGCATCAGGCACCAAGTGGATTTGGCGAAGGTACTTGATCACCATGTTTGGGGTGTTCATGGGTGTCCTTTGCCAACTTTAAATCCATTGGCTCATTGTTGCCGGAAACAAATTCCACTTTCCAAGAGCGCCCACTTTTGCCCATGACCAGCCGATGGCAGCGGATTGCCGGATGGCTGCGGCTGGTGGACAATCAGAAAAACCTGGCACGTTTCGTAGGAGAGCTGAGGGACCTACGGCTGTCTCTTTGTCACGTTTCGGCCCCGGTGGACCTTGCTGGAACCAAAAGCCCGAGGCCCGAGGTCATAGGCCATGGGAGAGGTGATGGCATCATACAGTTCCGCCAAAGAGATGAGAGTATTAGCTCACTCAAGACAAGAGCCCTCCTGGCTTGGCTTGAGGTCCTTGGAGTATTGGCAGCTGGCATAGGTGTGCACACATAGCTTCGTTCACTGTTCAGTGTAATTATACTACGTATGCATATATGTACATACAGTATCATACACATATGTTCAACAGTGCGACCACTTCCAGATGTTTTTGGGGGTTTCTTCCTATTCTGGCACACCGCGGCACATATGAAGGCTCCAAACACGTTCCACAATCGCGTGACATTTTCGATGAGTGGCTTCTGAGACCAAAGACTCCTCGCTGACGCCCCTGCAGGAGGGATGACCTTGAGCTTGGCAGCCTTAAGCTCTATGAAGCGGGTTACA
This sequence comes from Durusdinium trenchii, assembly GCA_963970005.1. Taxonomy (NCBI): domain Eukaryota; class Dinophyceae; order Suessiales; family Symbiodiniaceae; genus Durusdinium; species Durusdinium trenchii. The sequence continues at coordinate 1,664,955 of CAXAMN010026805.1, forward strand.
CCGGGGCATGTGGGGCTCATCGAGGAGCGAAAAAAGCACGCCAGCTTTTTGCAGGTGTGCAGTTTGTTGGTTTGCTGTGTGTGTGTGTGTGTGCGCGCGCGCGTGCGTGCGTTCGTCCTTGCTTGCTTGCTTGCTTGCTTGCTTGCTGACATACAGTGCTTAGTTTGGCTTGGATTGAGGACAGTATTAGTCAGTGTGCCAGGATTGCTTTACTTCCGCAATGTTGATATTCAGTGATTCCAGGATTATCCAACCTTTGCCCTAAGAATCCTAAACATGTCAGTTTTCCCATGGTGGTGCTTACTTTTTGTTTCTACTGTATAACCTTGCCTCTCAGACCTGCTACAGGTTTGCTACCTGCTACAGGTTTGCTACCCGTGTCGGCGATGCCTGAAATTCCCGTGTTCCATATGTTCCATTGTTTACATCGAGCGAAGAGAAGCTTCCGACATGTCCGTGCTTCAGGGATGTTCGGGTTGGGGGACTTTCGGTGTATATACATGTTCGTAGCGGTGGCACCTTGATCCTGGACAGGTTGGTCATGGTTGGTTTAATCCATTCTTATCCAACAGGTGATGAAGGATGTTTCTGTTGTGAATTAGAATGGGCACCGGTTGAAGAACGTTTCAAGATCCATTCCAATCCATTAGATGTTGGATTGGCAAAAAATGGTTCCAGATGTTTCTGTTGTGAAGGTGGATTGTCAAGACACCTGCACGACTGTCATTTGTGGTGGGGAACTCATCGAGTTGAAGTTGAAGGCAAAGCAAAGCACCTCAACAAGCATCATCCCTGTTCATCCCAGTTCTCACTTTTCAGAGTCGGTGCATGTGTGACAAAGGAACTCGGCAAAGAAGAGGATGCCACAGATCAATGCATCAAGAGATTTATGTTGGCAGGACTGGCAAGGAAATCTGCGGCCCTTCATCTACGATGACAGCCAGATGGTTTTGGCCATTCCAATTTGGCACAAGTGTGTCACTTCGCCGCATGGAAATGACTCCGTCGTCGGATCGAAAGCCTCGTGCTCCGAACACGTAGGGTTTTTGCACGGCGATTTGCAGTTACGTTTGTATATATATATATATTAATTGCACTTGTTTGCAATGATGCCTGTGGAGATCAAGGTTGAAACTCGTGGTGTTTCATTTGGCAGTTGTTGATGTCCTGATCCAGTATGTCAGCCGTTTGAGCGCCTGGAGTATGCACAGGGTTCGCTTCATGTTCATGCATTTTGGGCCATCCACCGTAGCGCCATATGTTTGTCAGTTGTCCTTTCTTTTGGGGAGCTAGAGTCTTGAGCCAAGTGAGTGGAATCCAATTCGAGAGGATGGCTGGCGGTGCTTTTGTCATGAGGTGTGTCCCCTTCAAGAATCACGGGGGTGTTTGGACACGCACCACGCAGGTGCATGTCCACAAGACCTCTAGATGAGCTTTGTAATTACCGAAAGGTTGAGACAGACCCACTTGGCAAGAGTTGTTGTTGAGACAGACCCAGCTGTCAGTCCACAACGTCTCCGTGTAAAGAAGTGAACCGAAGAATCTTCATCTCGCCCAGTTGAGTCCTTCAGGTGAACATCCGCTTGATTCCCGTGAAGAAGCGCTTTATCAAGGAATATCCCACTAAGGCCAGATGCCGGGCCGATGCAGGGCCGTTCTGGCGACGGTGGCGGCATATATATATATACACCTAGAACCCATTTGACCTTAGTTTTGATCGGAAAAGAGAATGTTTGGGCTCCAAAACAGGGGTCAATCAGGTTCTAGGTGAATATATATATATATATATGTATCATAGATTTATATATGTTGTTCTATAATATATAGATTTATATATGTACCAAACGGAAGGAACGTGTGGCTTCATGATGATTGTATGCAGCTTCTGCAGGAGCTGTGACTTGTACCGCTACTTTTAGGTTCAAAGTGTTATTGAAATTGTTCAGCATGGTCAAGACTAGATTTGCAAGTAGGAAGAAGGGAGAAACTTTTGTTCAGCAAATGCTACAAGACCCACAAGACTTCTAGTTTCTATGCTTACTGCTTCGTTCAGAACCGCCGCATCGATTCCGGGATTGTTTTATTTGGTCGCGCCATGAGTGGTGAAGACTTTGACAGTTTTTGCCAACAGGCACAGATCATTTTGTCAGGCCCACCTTTGGACCGGCAGTTTTTGGCTGGACTTTGGGACGGTGCAGACAAAGACTTAAATCGTGCAATCAATCACTTGTTGGGTTTGCCGGAGGACAAGGTCGTTCGAGAAGGGGCTGGAGGGGGTGGAGGCGGAGGTGGTGCGAGCCCAGCTGAATCCAAGCCAAGCAAGAAAGAGTCCAAAAGCAAGAAAGACTCGAAGAGCAAAAAGACCTCCAAAGAGAAGAAATCCAAAGAGCCAGAGTCGACAGGGAATGATTGGGGTGGTGGATTCTTTGACACGACCAGCGGCTTCCCAGATGCCAGTGGTTTTCCAAGTGCAGGTGACTTCTCTACTCAGGGCTTCCCCACACAGCCTGAGGCTTCCTTTGGCATGCCAGGAATGGCAGGAATGGCGGCTCCACAAGCCTTTCCAACCATGCCACCGCAATCAGCTCCAAGCTACCCAGATCCATCCTTTGGAGCTTATGCCCAGAACTCACCCTATGGTCAGCCACAAGGACCGGCATTTGGTCAACAAGCGCCACCACCTTTGAGCCAGCCACAGCCTTGTCAGCCTTGTCAGACCCAACCCTGCCAGCCGTGCCAGACCATGCCGCCACAGACCATGCCACCACAGACCATGCCCCCACAGACCATGCCCCCACAGACCATGCCGCCGCAAACCATGCCACCACAGACCATGCCGCCTCAACAGATGCAACACACTCAACCCCCAATGCAGCAGCCATACTCCCAGTCCACTCAGCCTTCCTTCAATCAGTTCCAATCAGCCCCAGATCCCAAGATGCACTTCGGCGCCGCCACACCCAGCACAGCCTGGGACAGTGAATCGGACAGTGAAAATGACTGGTGGAACAATCCGGCCCCTTATGGATCAGCACCTCAAACCCTTCCCTCCGCCTCCTACTTTGCCACACAAATGCCCCCGCCGGGGCCGCCCCAGCCCTGCGGAGCTGCACCCTGCGGAGCGGCGCCCGCTGGCGGCTTCGGCGGAGGCTGTGCGCCTCAGTTTGGTTCACAGATGGCAGCATGGGGCTGAAGGCCAATGCGTTTGATGTGAGCCCGGCCAAGTCGTTTGGTTTCACAGACCATGCTCAAAGCAGAGAAAATAGAAGATGAGAACAATTCGTGATTTCTGATTTCTGGATATTTCTGGTTTGTTCGGATCAGAGTGATGTGATCTTTCAAAGCGAGTGGGATCAGTTTTGGATCCACCACCCAGCAAGTGATGCTACCTTTGTGAAGGTGTCATCCGCATCGGTTTTACAAGAGTGTGACCAAATCAAGAACATTCTCACGAAATAGCGGCCATGTTTTACAGGTTTCATGGTAGCCAGGAGTCGTTTTCAGATGTTTTCAGCTTATACTGCGCCTGGGCCCTGTAGAGCTGTAAAGAATGACCAAAGACATGTTTGCCTGTAGCCGGTGCAGCATTTTAGTGGGCGGCAATTGAGTGGTTTGCAAAAGTGGTTGCAACAAAGCATGACATGCAAGACATGGCATGACACCTGCCCATTCGCCAGGTCAGAAGGTTGAAACGAACAAGCCTCATTCGCCAGCAGAACAGACATGAAGAATGGCTGAAATCAGTCCATTCGAATCGCCAGACTGGCAACGCTTTCGAATCGCAGACTAGGTCACACATTTTGTGCCTTTGACTTTGATATTTCTTGGCTGCCATGGCTGGCACAGAAATGCAGCGTGTAGTCGACGAGGATGATGACATCCCACGGCGTTCAGTCGCCAGAAGTAGTTGGGATTGGAACAAGATTTGCGCCTACCACACCAACCGTGTGGTTCGGATTCAGGATGCCAATTTGGGTTACCTCTACTGGGGCATTGTGACCATTGTGGTGCTTTACATCCAGATCGTGGTCTTTCACATCGAGGGTCGACATACATTTCAGGACTTTAGGGCGGCCGCTCTTGTTCGGGGAAAAGACGACTGGGTGACTGAGAACGCACCTAGGAAGCCTGGAAGCGAATTTCGTGTGATTCATGCTGTTGCTTGGACAACTGTTGCTTGGACACATGGACACAGGTGAACTGAGTGTGGTTGAACTACCTTGTGGCTTATTTCTTCAATGTGTTTCTATAGGATCGACGACTAGACTCGACCCACGTGGGGGTGTGTGGGGAGGGAGAAAGTGATCAACCCCGGTGTTCTCAAGAACAACCTGTTCACCGTTTGAAGCTGAACTTGAACATTGAGCTTTGTGAAGATGCGTTTCCTCAAGAAACAAACTGTTTTGATGTCTTTAGTTGCATTCTGAGCCTTCACCCAGCCATGTCAGGAGCCAGGGCTGGGTGCTGTGATCACCAAGTTCAAAGGCAAAGGTTTCACGAAGGACGTGTTGGCAGGGTGAAAGAGTTGGGGGCGCTACAGTGGTTGTTAAACTTTAAATTATACTATGCATTATGATATGTGCACAAAAACATGTTTAAAATCATGTTTGCATGTTTCAAGCTATGTTGAAGGCAACAGTGACTGACTGAAATTGAACAGTATAAAGGTATACGGTATGATATGAATGATAGACATCCCCGAGCAGCCCACTTTTCCAACCTATCATTGCCCGGCACCACAGTGGTGTGCAACTTCACAGGATGGCAAGGCTTTCGATGCTCCAGACCTTCGTTATCCCATCATCGAGCCCTCGGGTGCCTTTCTGATGACCCGGCGAGCCACTCAGCGCAAATCACGCTTCGCATTCGCTCGGGGTTTGTGTCTTCTCAGGCTTCGGACTTGTGTTTCGCCCCCTTCATCTCCTTTCACAAGGGGGTTTCTGTGGACTTGAAACGATTTTGGTTCCACTACTGGCGTCGGTCGGCTTTGTACGTCTGGCAATTCCGACCGCTCAGCCCAGTGAGGTTTGGAGGGTCTCCATCTTCTCAGACACACCATTGACACACTTATATTTTCCCCTCCTTGAAAGTGGCGCCCCACCGAGGTCACAGTGAAGGACCAGAAGATGGGCACTTGCATCGATTGGGATTCCCCTGAGCGATGTCCCTGCGGAGAGCATGCCACCTGTGGTCCAGAGAACTTCTGCGAGGTCAAAGGCCTCTTGGTCAGAGATCGCATCCACTTTCCACCTTCCAGCTTCAGATGGGGTAGGTCCCGGCGCGCTTTTTGCGGGACACGTTGTGGAATGCTTCCGGATGAATATGCTACCCCCCCACCAGAGAGATAAGAGGGCCTGAATGGGCCTGGTGTGCCCTTCCAAACCTTTGGTTTTGGGATGTGTTGGGGAATTCCCCAATGAGGCTTCAAAGGGGTCCTTTGTGTCACGTCTATTTTTTGAGGGGTTGACCCATGGGGGGACAGACCCACGTTGATCATTGCACGTCTCAGCCACTTGCTTTCCGAAATGGATTCACCTCCGATCCTTACAATGATCCCGGTACGAGACCCCAAACACAAACAGTGTGTGTGAGGGTGTTTTTTTGCAGAAAATGTGTGTGTGTGTGTGTGTTTTTTTCCACTGTTTGGGGAAACAGACCTTTTCTCCTTTTCTCATCGAGTCTCATCTTGTGAGGCTGGTGCCCCTCCTTAGGGGATGGCAACATGGAGCACCCACCGCAGGGCGCCGAGGTGGAGGAGATCTTGGGCCTGGAGGACGCGGTGCTGATGATCGTGGCGGGCATCGGCTTTCCGAGCATCGGGCAGACCTTCCATGTGGCGGGCTCCAGCCCGGAAGCGTGGAGAGTGGGGGGGGGGAGGTGGTCCTGACCGGGGAAGTGGAAATGGGGTGGGTGATGGTGGGTGGGGGAAGATGCAAGCCAAGTTGGGCAAGATAGGGAGTTCAGAGATGTTCAGAGTACACTGTTGGCTTTGGGCTTTCGGCTTGGAGACCTTCGAAGCTGCCTGGTGGGTGGCAATGTGGTTTCACCGACTCATGGCAATCCTCACATGAAGTGTTTTGCCACCCAATGCCCCAAACAGGAGGGATGATCCCACCCCTGAAAATGATCAGGGTCAGGATGTTTGATAGGGGCTTTTGTTTACCAAAGAATGATTGGTCCGGTTCATTGTTCAGTTGTCCACGTTGACCAACGAATGATCAGCTTGGTCACCACGGTGACCACATGTTTTGCAGTTGTGCGCTGGGTCCGTTTGGGCCCCTTGGTTGGGCGACTTTTTCTGTTTGCACTGTCAGCATGAAGGCTGTTCTTTGTGGTTGGTCACACAGCCAAACTATATACAGTAACCAAACCTATCAACTGGTCTGGTCACCTGCTTTTGACGAGTTTGGGTGTGTCCACGAGCTAATCGTGGACCTACAGTACTTGAGTAGGACCCTGCTTCTTTGAAAGGCGGTTGACTCCTTCCTCCTTCCTTCCGAATGGAATTTATGGCGCCCCACTAGCAGTCTTTGGGCGTCCCAGCTAGTAGTTTCTTCCACAGCCTGACACAGGCCAGATGCTCCAGGCCTTCGAAGGCCAAAGGGCTCCAAAACAAAAAGAAACAGGAAAGAGAGACTTGACATGACGAACTCGAGTTTATCAACTTTGCAGGTCCGACCGGCGGCCGCCATGGCGCCGCATACGTGGACGCCGGACGTCGACGCCGGACGTCGACGCCGCCACGGCCGGTGGATCCGAGGATTCGAGCACCTTGCACAAGCACATCACAGTTCCACAACTCTTGGAGCTAGCAGATCCACCGGTGAAGCTGGAAGATGTGGCCCAAACCGGGTGCATCATTGCGGTGCCTCAACCGGAGGAAGAGCGGCTTTGGTGGAGGGGGGTTGCGTTAGTTTATGTGGGCTTCAAATTGACAAAGAATAGTATGGAACGAATAGAATGATAGTGAATGGTCTAAGATCGGATGTCGTCACTTTACTATGGGGTTCATCCTTTTCATCCCTGCATATGGATGTTTGTTCTCAGCCCATGAGCTTGACTCTACGGAATTTCTTTGAATTTACCAAAGAAGTGGCAAAAGTGGTTTTGTCACAGACAGTTCCAAGTATCATCATCAAGTATCTAGAATCTAGATATTGGCAGTTCGCAGTGCGTGTCCATGTCGCATGGCTTAGTTCTCATTTCATCTCATCTTCGCCATGAGTGTGCCCCCCCCAATAACCCACAGAGTCCCAAAGTCCGGTTTACCATTGGAACTGCACCTGACGAGATCTGACAAGTCAGGTGAACTTTTTTTGGAGTTGTGACCTGAGCTGGCGCTCTGATTGTGAACCGCAACTTTCGGTCAAGCGGCTGGATGCGGGCACTGGCTTCGTACAGAAGCGGGCGAAGAAGAAGACGACCAATGGGGTTGAGACGCGAGAGGCCGTTTATATGCATCTGGGTGAAGGAGAGCGAGGGATGGACGATTGGGATGGTAAAGAGATGAAAGAAATCCCAAGAGGTGGTTGACAACGGAAGGCAGTGTGTGATTTCAGGTGCTGGACACGAACTCTTGCCTAAATGATCCTAAATGCTTCCAGTATAATAGATGCTGATATCACCTGGAACATCACTGGTTCAATATGTTTCAGGAATTTGATTCTAAGGGATATGTCCGGCAAGCCCGGTTTTTCATATCAAGACCTTGTCAGGAATCCGAAGGGTCAATTTGGCAACCACATGACGACCACAGCTGCAGGTGGCAGTGAACCATCCACCCTGCCACCGTCAGGTACGGCCTGCGACTCATCGTGGACTCTTCTGGGATCGGTCGACAGATTAGCCTGGTGCCCATTGTGATCCAGTTGGGCTCGTGCTTGGCGTTTCTGGGCGGAACACCTGGAGTTGTTGGCGAGCGAGTCTGGAAACCCCAATGAAAGCTCTCCTGGGTGAATTTTTGCGGTGAAGAGCCGAAGAGATTCGGGGTCCGAGCTGGAAAGAGGTGGTTTGTAAATCAGGGTTCTCACCGATGGGGAGACCCAATCAGCAACCCCAAATGCTTGTTTTTAGTACGTAAATCATGGCTTATGGGGGTACCCCTATTCATGGAAATACCCATATGGTACTTATATGTTCATTATGTTCATGGTTTATGAATGGCTCGTGAATCGGTCATGTGTAGGGTCTATTGATTGTTTATGAATGGTGTGTCAATCGTTCCCAACGGTTTGTCAATGGTTTTATGAATGGTTTCTTGATGGCATCAATTACAATATCAGGTTTGTCAATTTCTTTTCCATGATGACTTGGCAGTTGGTACTTCTTGCGAATGGATCATCAGTTCGTAGTGGTTGAGAACTGATGATCCATTTTTGGTGGTGTTGCTGACGCGGCCTAACTTTTGTGTTCGCAAGCTGCAAGTGATTCATTATGGCTCTGACTTGACTCTCAGACTGGATATCAAACAATGCCGCTGCCACTTTGCTCGCAGAGGTGTTTTTGGTTCTTTGCGCGGATAGCATCTCCGTTCGAAGCCGCCATTCGCCAGCTCGGACTTCATGTCGTTTCTTTCCATCCAAGATTCAGCCGTGTTCATCATAGCCTCTGCTGTCAGCTGGCTTTCTTGGCTATTGTGGTTTTGCAACCGCTTGCCTTGTGTGGAAAACCAACTTCAATTTGTTGGAGTTGGCAGCATCACCCTTGTTCATCTTGTATTGTTGCTCTGGGTCTTGACCCACTTCATCGAAGACATCCTTCAACTCGTGTACGGTTATGCGACAACCACAGCAAGTGGCATTTTTGCCGGCCTTGCCACACTCAGTGTGACATTTTTCACTGCCACATCTGTGATGTGGGCAGGTCCGCTGGCCTTGGTTGCGCTCATGCATAGTTGGAAATGTCAATCCGCCGCAGACCGTGAGCGGCGAAGGGTCATGACGATCTGGTCCGGAGGAACTGCAATTATCTGCCTTCTGCAGGTATGTTCCGCAGCTCCAGCTTGGTTCTGGTGGCGAATGGATGATCTCACAGAGATTAGTCCCATCAGATCCTGCCAGTGCAACTTTTGGGAACCAATTTGGCTATGGATCTCTTTTTTGACTTCTGGCATGGGTTGCGTGGCTTGCAGCTTGCTATCAGTCAAGCTCTTGCTGAGCTATGCTTGAGCTCTTGCTTTTAGATGAGTGAGGGCAGGGAGCACATTTCTATGTCTCTCAGAGCTGCTTGCGCCCATCGGATCTGTGATTTCATTTCGTTCTCGTTTTGTAGTTCCTGCAGCCACCCGTCATCTAGTTTCTAGTCTTGAGATGTCTTACGCCTTTTATGGCAAGCAGCTCACTATCCCTTCATTGGGATGCCCAACGCCTGCTTAGTATGTCAGAGAGACATGTTAATTCACCAACATTGCAATCTGCGTTCCTATACATGTTCCTAGATCATGTTGAAGTTGACATGTTGCTGACAGGGAAGACTACTGGGACAACGCTCCTTTGTACAGTGAACTTGGCATGGTGTGGCGGGCAGTCCTGCAGGCTGGTGATGATTGCCGCTAGCCGCTAGTCTGAAGCCGACCATTTCGCTTCAGTTTGTAGCTGTTGACATGCCTGACTTGCCGGAGAAAAAATCACCGATCCAAAAATGTGTGCCTCAAAAAATGAGCCCCAAAAGATGCCATGACAGATCCAGTACATCACTGGACTGCACAGTGGCCAGTTTCAAGTTTTACATAGTTTCTCCATGTTTCTCCTATATCCACATAGATGCGACATTCATTGCGTTTTCAGCGTCCAGACTGATGGTCAGCTTCATAGATTATACCCTCATCATCCCATCATCCCTCATGATTTTTCCAAGAGCATGCTTTCCGGCTGCTTGAGCCTGGATGATGGCTTCGGTGCATCGTGGGTGCATGGTTGCATGTTATGTGTTTGTGTTTAAGTGCTGGTCACGTATTTGAAATCATGAGACTTATCAATTATCACTGGTAAAATCGTGCAGATTTGTCCACGCGGCTTTGGGATGGTATAGAGGCCGATAGTTCCATGATCTTCCATGTGTTGCCATAAGTCTGATGCTCGAAGATGTGGGCTGGTTGCCAAATCGCTTTGTGACTAGTGACTAGGCCCTTGGTTGCCAAACCGTTTTGTGAAGGACTTTGGTTACCAAGCCTTTTTTGACAAAACCATTGAATCCCTTGGTTGATGAATTGCTTGACAAGATCATGGGTCGCAGAACCGTTTTGTGAAAAGTTGTTGCTTGCAAACACCTTTTGGTGTAGACATGCATAGCATTGTATGACAAAGTCCACAGTCACACGGCCTCCTTGGCTCCTACCCTGCGAGTTCCAAAAGCCTATATAACCTATGGAGGAATAGAGCACACGCTGAGCTGTGGCTGTAATGGGTCGTACTGGTCCAACACCTGCCCATGGCGTGCGTAGCCATTAAGCCATGCAACACCCCTTCCGAACGAAAACTGTCGAGTAGTTTGTTTGTCGCTCATCGCATACCATCTCACAAATTGGCCTTCCACATTGACTGTGTGGCCAGCCATTTATACGACTGTTTTTTGCATATTTTTGCAGCCTTGAGTCTTTGAGGCAAAGCTTGCGCTTGCGTTGTGGAACAACATGACACAGGATGAAACACGTTGATGCAGCACGCCACGAAACCAAGTATCTAGCCCAAGGCAAATTGCACCGTCTAAGAGGTGACGGGCCGACAACCTTTCGCAAGGCTGTCACTTTTGGTAAAAGGACTTAGCTTCAGAAATCTTGCTTTACCGTGTGTAACCAGTCGATCTCACCTGTGCTTCGCCTGCTCGGCTTGTCCAGAGCGCATATTTTCCGAGCGTTTGTCCTTTCATCCTCAGCTCGCGCGCAGCTACCTAGTTTTTTCAAAGCCACATCGAGTTGCGGATCTACAGCATCAACCTTGGCATTCATTTGGCATAAAAGACTTGCACCAGCGTTTTTCTGGCAAATCCGCATCAGTCGTGAGCTTGGCTGGAACAACCCCGGTTGAGGGTCCCGGTATAAATCGTTTAGGTTTTCCGGTGAGGTGCCATCCGAGCTTTCAAACACCCCCAAAAAGAGGTGGCACTGCCCAAAAGACACTCAAAGGATCTCAAAGGCAAAACCGCTGGATCATTGAAAGAATAGACTCGACTTTGGGAAGAGTAAAGAAATGTGGAGAATATGTTCATCGATTTAGGGCCTCGTTGGTTTGTTGTGGTCAGATCAAGCGACTTCAAGCCGTGAATCGCCGCTGGATTATACTCAGCTCCTCGCCGGTCAGCTCCGCCCGGTCGAGGTTGGTGCAAATTGCCTCCATGGCGGCTGATTTCTTGATGGTCCGGATGTACGACAAGGAGCGTTGCGACGCCTACTATCGATGCAAGGTGGTAGAGACCAAGGACTACTCCGAGATGCTACTTGTCTAAGACGCCCACCTCTTCTAGTGCCATGGGTGCGGCTCAAAACGTTGTAGCCCTTCTTGGTTTGACGAGGATATATAGCTTCATTCAAGAGTGGTGTTTGTTAACAGGCTTGCGAAAGCGGTCAGGCACGTGATCAATAAGCATGGAACTCCGTGCTATGCGACTGCGGTATCACAATTCTTTACCCCAAATCGCTGATCCACTCAGACCGTCCTGAGGCAAGAGCGTTTGGACTTGGTCTCTGATCAACGCGCGCGAGCTCGTGAGATGGTTTCTGGTGGGCAGATCCGCAGCGGCGGCACTGGCGCCGGCGTCTCCTTGGGCCTGGGCGCTGGCGCCCGCGGCAGCATGTCGGCGGTGCTCCGCGGCCGCAATGTGGGCGCACGCAGTGGCGCCTCAGGCTGAGCAGTTCTGAGCAGTTCTGCGTGGGGTTTGGGCAGCGAAAGCAACCTGAACACTTGGAAGATCCGGAAGACAGACCATGAATCATGCGCATGTGGATTTCACGGCTCATTGATGCTACTTGCAATGTTTCACTGCCCAAACCTGCAGTCGTGAAATCCACTGATCCCACCCTTGGATCATGAAGGCCTGTTGCTGTTCCTTGTGACCATCAGTCGCTTGATGCAAAAATCGTTTCCGGAGGCGTGCACCCTGAGAACAGAATCACCGTGCTGCTCCACACGCATTGTAGAAGAAGACTTCAGCTGATTTGTTTGTACATTTGGCTTGCATTATGAGCAAGAAGCTATAACTATATCATATCCATGTTGCCTTGAATTTGTGATTCACTTTCTTTTAACAACCAACTTGGCCAACATGGTTTGAAGTCCGGACCGATTCGTCCGATCGTCAGGATGGAAAAGATGTGGAAGTTCGGCTGGTTTGCCGTTTGCAGCCGAAGGTTCATTGGGTGCCAGAGATTTACTACAAGTTTGGCCCCTCGCCTCTTCTACAAATGAAGGCATGTGGCAGTATGTGGCAGCATGCATTTGTGTGATGGAATGGTTCACCATGAAAAAGACGCCCTTGCTCGTTTTGTGGGCACATGTGGGCACAAGCCAGAGAAGAAATGCCACATGCCATGAGTTTTACATGCTTCGGAACTCTGTGTGCACGCTTTGTTGCAAAGCGTGGCTTTTGAGGTAAAGACTATGGCCGAGGTTTCTTAGAGAAGGAAGCCGGAGCCACAGAGCCAGCCTTTGAACATCTCAGAACTTCGGGAGTTGGACGCTCCATTCAATGACAAGTGAAACATTCAATTGTAGAATGCCGGTACTGGAAGCTCTGGCGTCGCCAATATGCACGTGTCGTTCTCTCAGGAGGGTCGGTGACTGGTCGTTGTCACATGACACACGGCCCACGGACCGTGTGTCGATGTAGTTTTGCAGTGAGGCCAGCGTCGACATCTCGGAGGTCGTCAAGCAACTTGCCGTACTTTTTTCTGTTGATTAGGTTCCTTATGCCATTATAATGCCATTAGGTTGGAGGCCATCGCTCTTAAGTTATGATGAAGGCAGGCTCAGCAAGCTCAGCAAGCTCCAGCCTGGCATGAGTCCTCTTGAAATCCCGTTACACGTTGTGGCACGCTGTTTTCTTCCGGAGGGTCAGTCAAGCCCTTGTGAAAAAGGTGCCATTTCATCATTGGCCCACCCTTGAATCATCTCGCGTCCAATCAAATTCGGGGGCCATTAGAATGCACATGGATCTATATTTGTTTGGTTCTTTGTACTTCAAGATCTTGGACCCTTTCTCCCCGACTGCTTGATAGGTCGGCCGTTTGCCCGAAACGCGACGTTTCGGACGTCCGTCAGTCACCGCGGGTGACCGGTCGTTTGGGGCGACCGGTCGTTCACGTCCCCCAGGAAGTATACCTTCTCCGAGCTCGTCTCCGGACCCGAGGCGCGGCCGGTCACCGGCGATCCGAGAAGCCCTTGATTCATGAGGGGCTCCAAACCAACGTGGAAGGATGGTAGGACTGGACCCTCGAAAATCCTTCAGTAGCGTTTCGAAGGTGGGGAAGGATTTAGAGGGTCCAGTCATACCTTCTAAGGAGGTATGACTGGAGCCTATAGGGGTATAGATGGCGTAAGTAGAGGTCTTCGCAAGTGCTGCCTGGACCACTGTTTTCTCAAGGTCTTGCTGACGTCCAAAATTCTGTGTCACAAGGTATTTTTGAGAATCATATACACTTTGCCAGAAATGAAACATAGGTGATTGGGACAGAAGACCGCTTGTTCCATTGCCCAACCCCGAAATGGTGCCCACACCACTGTATTGGGTCCGAAGAAGATGAGACAATTCAATGTCGAATGTTGTAGAATCAATTGGCAACCCAGCTCAGTCAAATTGGGAAGATTAATGCCATTTTGGCTGACCAGGAGGCAGTGGAGGCCATTGCAGAGGAGATCAACCTTAGGATTGCGGATGCTTGCGCCTTCCACAAGATCAAGCCGCTCGGTTTCTGCGGACAACGGGAGCACTGAGCGCTCGTCATCAGGATGCGAGCGATCAGTCAACCGACCCCTATCGGAACGCTCATCCTGCAACTTGCATCCTTTTGTTGTGAACTTGAGACGGGTTCCCTTGAACAAACCTTGCTTGGATTGCTGCGTTCGGGTACTGAGTCTTGGTTCAAAGTGTATGCCTTTGCATGTGCGCGAGTGTGTTTCATCACCTTCGGGTGTGTGTGAGCATGTTTCTTTGGGTCATGACACTTCAGCTACTTGCCCACAAGACAGAAATCAGCCGATGCAGCGCTGCCTAAGGATTGCGAAAGACGAGACATCGATTGTGTTTCTAGACCCCGAGGGCGACTACGATGAATAGGTGGGTGTTTCTTCTCCTGCCCTCAATTGTTTGTTGGTTGCTCATGTTCCACTTGCAGCATGCACTCACGTCTATCAGAGTCTATCACACACACGATTCACACACGATTCACACATAGAACCCCGAAGTATAAATGAACAAATCTTTTTTCACGCCCTCACCCATCTCAAGCCTGGCTGTGAAGTCAGTCATTTCCTGTTTTGGCGATGTAGCCCTTCGCAGGGCACCTCGCTGCTTTGAGCTGATGGATCGGTACCTCTTCAGTGGCCAAGCCTTCTTCGACTCTTCAGTCCAACTGGAGTAGGTCCAAACAATCCAACTCAGAGGAGTTCCCGAAACAAACTCCTGTAAATTGACTACACGACTCAAATATATATATATATATTATCAATATTCTATCTATAGTATTCTTATATCAAGGTGTATTCAGATGCTCCTGTTGTGATTCTGCGTGGTGTGACGTGTGTTTTTGTGGTGTAACCCAGCCCTCACCACCATGATTGGGACGGCTGATTGCTCCTACATGCACTTACCACGACTTTTCTCGGAGCAAGAAACGATGAATGGCAGGAGAGAAAGACCGTTAAGTATGCCACATGTTCTGCATCGAGAACCGCTTCCTCAAGCCTGCTCAAATTCATATAACATATATAACTCTGACACAAGCGAACTAGACCTTGCAGGGTGCAGGATATGCTGAAGACTTTGAAACCAGTGCTGTGAAGACTTTGGGGCTTGGCTCTGAAGGCAGGCGTGAACCAGCTCAGATTTCACTCAACTCAGCAGTGGGCGGTCATTTGCTCCCCCATGTAGCCCCGCCCCACCCCCTCCAGTCCCAATGCGTTGTAGCACTGCATTTGCAGGTGCCTGGTGTTGTTCCAAGAGGTCCACAATTGACCCATTGAGTGCATGTGCGGATGATGTAATTCCTTTCTTAGGGGAGAACCATCGGCATCTTGGCAACCTCAAGGAGAAACATGCTGCTACTGTTCGACCAGCGTTCAACATGCGATGAACAAACTCCTGCACCACCTGACACTACACAAAGCTTGAGGAATTCAGGAAGGTGCAATATTGTGTAACCAACAGGTGGTGCAGGAATGTGTTCATTAACAGGGAGTTGGCCCATGCCCGGTGCAAAGAGAAATCGAACAGATGCTTGAACATGTCGGCCAAGTTATTGTTCGAGAAAAAGGTCGCAAGCAGCAGGTTCAGGTAGATCCGTGAGCCAGGGCTGCCCGCCGAAAGCAACAGCAAGGTGGCTTGCTAGCCAGGGGGTGATATTATATTTATATATATGATTATATGTTTATCAGTCGCAAATCATGTGATGCTGAATGGTTATGAGCAAGTTTGAACCTAGAAGCTAGCATCGTTTAAATAAGCAAGATGAAGTTGATCCAGTGTGTGCCGTGCGAGACTGCGTGCGCCGCAGACGTTTCCGTTGACCAAAAAACTGCATAAACGATCTTAAAGGTAGCCAAGAGGGAGGGAGCAGGTTGGAGAATTGCTGAGTGGAACATAGTGGAACATCGCAAGTCAAAACATGTTGCCATCCAGAATTCAGCACGTGTTTGCTTGTTCTTTTGTGTGTTGAATCTTCCTTTGCTTCTCCATGATCATCACCAGTGAAGACCTGTCAAGACAATGCCAATTCCAGCATATAACTAAGGTGTAGTAGAATGCAATGTCACCAGCTTTTGACAGCAGTTTTCAATCATTAGTGCTGACACATGGAACATGTGAACTCAGGTTTAGAGACACCGTGTGTTCTGTTGTGCTTTTCCCATGGACTCGCTTTGCCTTGCGGAGCTTGCGGAGCCCGCCTGTGATCGAAGCAGACTGGTCTTTAACTATGGCCAGGTGATCTGGGGTGGAGCGGACCTCCCCGGAGCCTAAGGGAGAACAGGCCAATAAATTGGAGAAAAAAGTGAAGATAAGCAACATGTCAGTGAAGATAAGCCAAACCCAAACTACTAATAGGAGACAACCCACCAGCCAAAGCCAAACCCAAACCCACCAGGCCCATTTCAGCTGAGTTATTCAATTGTAGTTTGGGTTTGGCTTTAGCTGGTGGTTTTTTGACGTTTTGTGACTGATGGTCCGCCATTGCAGCTCTTTTCTTGGTCTTGTACGTCTTGAGTATACACATATATATATAGATATCTCCAGACACTCCATGTATGCCATGTTTGCCAACATTGACCCCCAAAACCACCCCAATGTAGGCATATATTATATGGCATACATTGGCATACATGCAGAGTCTGGGTATATATTATAAGTCCTCCGTGTCAGAGTGAAACTTCCTGGTGAGACGCACCCACTCCTTGCCCCCACGCTGTTCGTCGCGAAGTTGAAGCCCTGCGCCCTGGACTATATCAACGAGACGGTGGATGGCTTGGTGAGGCATAACCCACAGCTGGCAGAGGCAGGGAGTTCTCCTCGCATTAGCACTGACAAGCGCCGCAAAGGGCTAGTGCCCACGACCTGAATAGCAAAGTGGTATGAGGTCTGTGAAGGAGCCGATCCTGCCCTAATGATCCATATGTGGTTTTCCCCAACTGTGTCCCATTGAACTTCCTCCGCCGTCGTGCTGACCAGGAACTCACCTGGAGATGTTACCTTGGGCAGTCATCCCTCCGTGGCCTAGCTCATTGGGCATCCTGGCTGCTCTAGTCTTTGGGTGTGGCATGCGGTCGCACTATCCCTGGCAGCAAACCAAGTAAATTTGGTCAAGACACGTCCATTCTGGCCACGCGTTTGGTTGCACACCTCCATCTCCGGATCTTTGGTGCAGAATTCTGCTGGAGAGCTTCACCCAAGGAAGATAGTCGGATCTGACTTCGGTCCTACAGAATTCAACATGTTCAGCTGACTTCGGGTCACACCACATCAGATCTCAACACCTAAATTCGTGATGATACTCCTGATTCCTCTCAGCACCGTTGCTTGGAGCAACTTATATCCGTCCCGTCTCGTTTGGCCAGATGCTGCTGCTGCAGCCGGTGCAGGAGAAGGAGGTAGCAGTGCCTTTCAGCGACTCAGCCCAGATTGTCGGGGAAGGCTGCACCTTGGTGGAGTGCCAAGCAATGGAAACAGCTCAATCAAGCTTCAGCTTTTGTTTCTACAATCCATCAGACGCGTTAGTGAGTAATTATTGTTTTCCGATACATGCGAAGGACCTCCCAACTATATAAATTGCCCCTCATGGTGTTTCACTGCCGTGCATGGAGTGGTTTAGACTCAGGTCAGATGCGGAATGCAACCATTGAAATGGCAGGCGCCGGATTAGTTGAGATATTGTTTGTTCTTTCTTTGCTAATCCCTCAGCCGGATTCATACATAGCCTTTCTAGCAGACAGAGTGCTTCAGCACCAGCGGGCCTATCAGCATGAAGACTTACCCAATGGACTCCCAGACCTGCTTGTTCACGAGTTCCACCTAGTTGGAACTCCGGCACGTTTTTTCGACTGGATCAGCAAGGAGGAGCTTTGGGAAACAACATGGAACAAGGCCTACCCAGGTTTTTTCACCAGAGCACGTTCTCTTTTCTCGGACTGTGGCAGATTCTATGACGAGATCAGTCGATCCTGGCCATTTCTTCTTGGCCATCGAACTGTTGGTTGACGAGGACACGTAGCTGGCCCTGAGAATGAAGATTCTTCTTGTGGATCCGCATGCCTCGCACACCCTCGTACCACTTTTTGGAAGGCGCTTGAATCTGGTTTGTAGAATCATACTATTTTCCGAGGATGCGCAGTTGGATATGGCATTCAGGTCAGGAAAGGATATACAAGGTTCCCAGCCTCGCTTTGCTTGAAACTTTACAGCAGATGAACACGGTACATTGAAGGCCGTGGTGTTTCGTTTTCCTTTAGCGTTTTCGTGCGCTATTTACATTGGTTTCGCAGTTTCATGCAGTTTCCTTCAGGGCCATTCGGGAGAGCATTTGTGCTGTTTTGTGCTTTTATGCATCTTCACTGTTCAATAAGGTTTTTACAGTTGCTTTTATGCATGTTCGAGGCGTCACACTCATTCATTCAGTGTCTCGCGGGGGGTGGGGGGGGGGCAATTTGCATTACCACCAGTTTGTTTGAAGATGAAACGGCTCATTGTGGCCACTTGTACACTCGTTCCAGAAACTGGGGCACTCTATATAGGCTTGAGGATGAAACGACACTTCGTGAAAACTTGATTCCGGAAAGAAGAGCATCACTGCAATTTCGTGCAGATGAAGCGACAGTTCGTGCAAACTCGATACTGGACACTCGAACAAAACAATGCAGAGTCATGGCTCCCAGTTTTCTTGTTGCTGTTTCCGTTTGTTTTGTTTTGCGTTTCCCCTTCTGTTCACTTCCTAGTCCTTCGTCGGTACTTGGGGAGGGCAATATCAGCCTAGTGTTTGAACAACAATGTATAGTTTGAGAGGTTGCTAGAAAGAAGCAACATGTCACTTCCGATTGTGGCGAAGCTCTCAGTTTTACACTCTGACCCAGTCAGGTCCTCAATGACACAAGTTCCAGAGAACATCAGAAACTCAGTCAGGCTAAAGGCTTACAACCTCACAGAGATCAAACAATCATGACAAAACCTGAGCCGTCTAAGCACCGTGCATCTAGCTGTGCATCATACATGGCCTTGAACTTGGACTGGTGCCCAGGTTCTTCCCGAGGCTCTCTGTGAAGATTCTAGACATTGATGGAGGCGATGGAGGTCAACTTATTCCTCTTAATGATTTAAACGCATCCACGATCCATGCTGTGGCCTTTGCTGCAGTGGAGAGAGCAAAGCAGCCCTGCTGAGCTAGAGGTCTTTGACCTATTTTCCTGTTCGGGCAAGAAGCGGCAATGACAATAATGATGGGATTGTTCAATTGGTGTTTTGAGGCCATAGTTTCTTAGTGATTCCGCATCGGCTATCATGTTCAAATCAGACCGCTCTTTCCTCCCAGATAACTGTTTGGTTTTAGATATCCAACAAAAAGGCCTTTCGGAACTCCTTCGCGCACCCTCCGTGGCAAGGAAAATCAAGTCCTACGGACTCTTTGGTTCCAACTGCCAGCACTACATACAGGACCCATTCGAGAGGCACTACTCCTCAAGATCCAAAGGTGACCTATCTAAACCGTTCTCCAACGGCATGTAATCCACACTTTGTGTTTCATCGGCAACTTATTTTGGGAGAAGATCTGCAAAGAACTCTTGGCGTATTCTTCATTGTGGAGGACTTGGTGAAGCACTTGAAGCTGGACTCGGAACTGCCTACGGATGACCACAAGATCATGGACTTCTTGAGGGCCATCACAGTGACGGGCTGCTTAGGTGGTGCCATCGCCAGGAGAGTCAGACATGGGACAATCATGGGACTTATGCAGTGGTTTCAGAGTAGATGGCGCAAACCCCTACATGTCTTTTTTAAGATAGGGGCCATATAAACCATCTTTTGTGTATTGTGTCATCTACTCTGGAAGCCACTGTATAGACTGTATCGTGCTTTTGGGGCCTTGATCAGTTCACGAGTTAGGCGAAGTTGGGATGGGGAGGGACCAGGGAGGCGGTCGAGCCGTGAGACCTGGTTCGCTCCAGGGGTGCTTTGGCCGTGGCTGCAGGTGCCAGCTGTCCGGCGCCCCAGGGACGCGAGCCCCCGCGAGCCACGTGGATGTCGGGGAACTCGAGCTCCCACCCCAGCTCCCAGCGGTTCCGAAGCATGGAGAGGAACAAACATGTATGGCCCTGGCGACCATGTATGGCCCTGGCCATTTTTTTGGACGACCATGGAACATGGATGGAACATGGAGAGGAAACCGGTCACGTTGTGATGGTTCCTCGAGTTGAAACTGGCCAAAAGCTACTTGATTCCACACTAGCCATCTTCAGAAATAGTAGCAATCAATTTGATGGAGACTTCACGAGACTTCCGTTGGTTCCCAATCACCAATCGGCCCCAGACAGCGAGGCAGCGTGGCCGTGGGCTCGTTGGCTGCAGGGTCCTTGGTGGCACTGGGTTTGTCTAAAGGCATCAGCAGCGCGTACCACGCGGTGTACAGCCGGCAGCATGATGATGCCATGTGAGTTCTGCTTGGAATTGAAAGGATGCAGTTCTGCGACAGTTCTTCGTAAATGGTTCTCGCAATGGTGTCCAATATGCTTCGTAAATTCTTAACAGAGCTCATGTGAAGGAAGTCAGTGTAGGCTGACAGCTTGCATATATTATGTATGGTGGGTATCTCCGAACAGCGTCTCCAACTGTCAACTTGCTACTGGTACTGCAGAAAGGTCCAATGATGGTTGAGGACTTCTATTCCTGGATGTTCCATGATTCTCGTGGGTTTGTCATGAACATCTTGTTTTCTTGGTGCAGCCAGTGGCTGCATACGATCCCTGCCGTGCGTTTTCTGTTGGCCAGGGAATTCGAGCTTGTCGCCCAAAAGGGGCGCTTTTCGCTTTCTCAACAAGAGGATTGATGCACCATGGGGCTTGGAAACGCTTCTTCCCGGGTTTGTTGACATTGGAAGAAGGCGAAGAAGGTCAGACAGAACGAACTCCGAATTGAGAGTAAGGGTCAGGACTGCTAAGATTCGGGTCAGAAGCCTCATGGCCAGCTGCCGCCAGCTGTCCTTTTCGGTTTCTCATGTGGACTCTCGCATGTACAGGATGCAGAGGGTCAAAAACATGCTGCAATAGTCGCTTCCTTCATGTTGTGAGCGGGAACGGGGTGGATCAATTCAACTCATCGCACTCACTGTTTGGGATACCCAGGACAAAAGCTCTCCAGACATGAATGACAACTGACGGCAACCGCTTGTTTTGACCTGTTTTGGCCAGGAAGAGATCGCCGTGGGGCGCCCGATGTCTCGGGGGACGGCCCCGTGGTCGCCCAAACGGCCGGAAGACGATGATTTGCTCAGGTTCAACGTTTGTTAGAGAGAGGGGGGGGAGCATCCATGTCCTGTGGTTTCAGATGGCACTGGCACCCCAAGATGTCCTCTAGATGGGGGTCCATATAAACCACCTCTTGGGGTCTGTGCCATCTACTCTCAATCCACTATAACTACTGTAGTGCCGAGAGGGGGAGAGAGAGAGAGAGAGAGTATACAGTGACTGTTAAAGTGGCATCCATTAAACCGCGTTGCCCAGACTCCGCTGAGGAGGACAGCAGGCCGGGTTCGCCGGCACTGAACGAAAACAGGAAGCAGAACACATTCAGTGCAAGGTTGGTGTCCTGCTGTTCATCCTTCAATGCTTTCAAACCTCACTGATTGGATTTGATTCATTGACTAGCAGTGAACCGCTTTGGTCGCTATACAGCCCTTACCAAAATGGTGAACACAGGAAGCGAAAGGGATCGTCACAGCACACTGAAGAAGCTCTTGAAACGGAGCAGTTTGGGTGTGTATTTTAATAGGGAGGCCCACAATCAATGGGTCGTTCTAAGTTCCTTCTTCCAGAGGGCGTTGGAATAATTTGAGAGGTCTCCCTAGTTGAAATATCCAATTCGTGCGTGCCGTTTTATGATGTGTTATATGTAAAATTTCTGAAATTAATGGAAGGACCAAGCCGGCCACACGGTGGCTTCACCCATCTCACTGTGTTCTAGTCGATGGCGATGTGGAGGCAGAAGATGCGGCAAAACTTGGAGCGTTCCTTCAAGAAAGGCCACCGAAACGTCGACCTTTTTGAAGACGTGATGGCATGATATGGCTGGCTATGGCTCGACGCTATGGCTAAAATAAGGCTAAGGGAAGTGAACCTATCAAGTGCTGTCCACTGATTGCGTGAATCCACAGGGCTTTGTCTCAAGATCAGCAGGTCAAGTAGTATCAGTCGTAAGACCTTAATCCAACCGCCATCATGAGCTCTGTATGAAACACAGAATAGCTTGGCTTGCTCGAGGGAAAGCATTCTCCACATATAGGAGAAAAGATGTGAGGGTTTATCCTCCCAAAGCTATGAAAGACCTGATGAAGAAGGGTAGGGTTCCCAACTGAAACTCCGAACACTTTGTGAACTCATCACACAGGTCAGCTGCCGCCCACATCCACAAAGTGTCTGGGCGAGTTCTTGAAAGGAGGGAAATGGTTTCCATGGAAATGTCCCCAACCCACGGGCAGACCAAGACCCAAGACCATAGCAGTTCTTTAAGACGAGACTTGGTTTGAAATCAGTGTGGAAACAATAAGGGGAAGTTCAACGTAGGTTTTAGCTCCCGGAAGAGGAAAACTATGAATGAACTGACCTACAAGTGTGTTGGAAATACGTTCCTGTAGATTTTCCTGGAGCTGGGCTTGAGGAAGGTTTGCTTTTCTTGCGGCCAAATGAATGACTGCGACTGAACCGAACAAAACGACCCACAACAGCATGAACAGGTGGTAGAGGAAGCAGGTTCCGACTTATGTCAACCAACTCCTGTCAGCCAGTCGCCATATTTCTTGCACAAATGGATTGCAAAGTTCTGAGCGAATCAGCGAAGGACCCGCTTTGCATCCCTTTGCTGATTCTTTGAGTTCCCATCAAGCTAGCCTGGAATCCATCATTAATTCCCTAAGCGGTCTGCATCCGCTAACATGTTTGCATGTGCGATCGAAGTTTCTTACTATCGTTCACAGATCAAAGGATTCACTCGACTCAGTGGCTTTTCACCTAGCCTTCAGGCATCTTCAGGCCTTAGGGGCATTGCATGAAGGCGTCGTTTCATCAGTAGCGGCTCATGCTGCTTTCGCCGTTTTGAGGTGCTTTCGATGTGGAGCTGACCATCCGGATAGCGTTTGCAGGAGCACCCTTAGTAGAGATGCATATATTCGGATGATTTTGAATGTATGATTCGGTGTGTGTGTGTGATGTATAAAAGTTGTAGTTGGTAAATGTTGGTAACCATGCGTGCATACATGAGCCACTCACGAGCCTTGTAGAAAGATTGGTTGCAGGATGTTTGCCGGAATGCCCGGCACAGGGGGAACATGAAAGCTTTTGGGCTGATTTGGGTTCCAGCAGCTTTGCCATGTTCTTTCGGGTTGAGGGTAGGGGGGTTCATCCTTGGGCCCTAAGCTCCCACCCGCTAGGCAAGCCAGCTGCAACTTAACCATGCAGAGATCTTTAATGGGCAGGGGTACGAATTCACATGAACTGCAATCCAGCCAAGTGTTGAGAAGACAAGTCATGCATGCTGTTGCACAACTGACGGTCACTCCCAGCTACCCGTTTCAGAAAGACGGCCCAAAAGCACACGAAAGACGGCCGAGTGTCACGGCCCTCATTGTTCGCCCGACCGGGTAGACAGGGCCGAGTGCATCAGTTGTCACCAGCAAAGAGAATGTTCAGTTGCAAGTCAACAACTGAGTCGCCACTTCTTCCAATGCCGAGTCCAATCTCCGATTTCTCGTCCCTGCATCTTGAAGCAGCTGGGGCCAGGGATTTGCACGAGTTCCTGCAGAAGCAGAAGATACCAAAGTACAAGAAGCTGCCGGAAGTTGAGGTGAGCTTCCAGGTTCCTTGCCCAGCTTGATTCACTCCTTTGCGGAAGGGCAGCA
The DNA here is from genome assembly GCA_963970005.1 of Durusdinium trenchii. Taxonomy (NCBI): domain Eukaryota; class Dinophyceae; order Suessiales; family Symbiodiniaceae; genus Durusdinium; species Durusdinium trenchii. Next base: position 1,688,752 of record CAXAMN010026805.1, read on the forward strand.
GCGGTAGCAGCCGGCTGGCGAAGCTGAGTAGCTAGGTGCTTTTTGGGATTGCCAAGGTGTCTCCGCCATGAGTCTGGAAATGTTTAGCATGTGCTTTCTTCCTAAACCGTTTTTTTGGCCAGAGAGAAAGTAAGCCTCAAAGTAACAATGAAATGGTATGGGTTGGTGGAATGCTCAAACCATCTCAAACCATAGCAGGGGCTAGAGAAGATCATATTGTTACTAACTCACATAACGACACGGAATTAAAGAGAATGAAAGGTGCTTCGGATCCACCCGTGGTGGCAGTTGACTCGTGTATTTTTCCAGAACTCCTACATGGTCGCATGGTTCTAAGATGATGTGATGATGTGCGGAAGTAGCGACTCATGCCGACTCATGCCTCGCAAGACCTGAGGTGAGAAGCATCAGCGATTTGGACTCCAAGACCGGTGCGATTTGGGCGATCGAAACGACGTGTCTTTCTTTCAGCCCAACAGCCAAGAAGGCACAGCAGCTTTTCGGCCAGGATTTACTCTCCGTGAAATCAAATTGGATAGGGGGGTAGATGTGAGGATAGATTCCCAACGCAGCGGGCCAGTTTGGGGGTCCTGCCACCTTTTTTTGGTGGCTAGCCACTCCTGGGGGACGAGGCACCGGGATCGCTGAGTGAGGTACCTTCTTGGCCGACTTCCTTCTAGAGCTTCACTGGGCCAATGGCCTCGGTAGCCCTGGAGACGGGCAATAGCCTCCTTGCACTGGCCCTGACCCAAGGCCAAGGCCAATAAGGCCAAGGCCAGTGTGGAGAAAGGATGGCCAGGTAGTTCTCAGCTGGGCAACTGCCACGCAATCATGCAACTCTGCACTCCTTCCCAGCTTTTGCCCCACCCTCTCCCCCCATCTCAGTTGTTGCAGATGAGGTAGATCCTGGACTAGAGCGTGACACGCATTACACCGAGGACCTGCGGGGTGGGGGAAGTCCGAGTCGTTGCTGAAGGGGGGGTGCATGCGGCCGTTGGTTTGTCGGCTTTCAGTCGATCGGCAGTGAAGAGAGACATGACACATGGCCCAACAACCAAGTCGATCGACCTGATTTGGAGATGTTAACCTGGAGAGATCGACTCAAAGCCCTGTGGCACCGACTCAAAGTCCACCTTCGGCACCACATCTTGCCACTGTGACTGTCAACCTTCCAATTGCCAGGACTACCAATCCCAGACGCTGCAGCTTTTTCCAGTCCGCGCCTCAGCAGACCGGCGTTCGGAAATGGAGCGATGTGCAAGGAATGAGGTGGGTCTTAAGATTCTCCTTTGCACAGGTGGGTTCTTTTCAACCTACTGTACTTCATTTACAACAAGATTTGGGGGTGTTGGGAGGTACATGTCCTGTGTGAGAGGTGATCCTTCAATCAGAGTTGCCTCTTCCCACCAACAGTGCCAGCAGCAACTGGGAGTTTTCCCGGCAGGGATCTTCAGAAGGCCTTGCAAAGGCTTGGTCTCTCTTCACGGCTTCCACTTCTGCGGCTGCTTGAGTCTTTTTTGGAGCACCACCGTAAGAACATCACCCAAGAGGTTAAAACCGCTGGTTTCTTTTCACCAGCACGCGGACGTTGCACTGGTCCGCTTCTTGATTGGTTGGTTTGAGCCTCGGTGAAAGGCCTTTGAGTCGCACATCTTCAATCCAGAGGCACCCGCGCCTTCGGGCTGAGTGGGAGGTGCAACTCACTGGTGACGGTGCTGAGCCATACTGATGGTGGACTTTCAATGAAGCCAACACATGGAGGATGTTTTGGTGAAAACGGGCAGCGGGATGACTGAGTGTGTGGTTCCTCGAATCTGACTGAGTTTGATCTGCTTTTGACCCAGAACAGGCGCACAAGTGTGCCCGTTTGGCTTTCAAGTGTTTCGCATCATGTGGGTTTGTCCAACAAGCACCGAACGCCTTTGACTGAGCCCGTATTTTACAAAAAAACAAAGTTTACATAATAGCCAAGCACCAACAGGAACCAAGACTTGGTTTAGCAAGCGGCTGCTGACTGAATGGTCAGCAAGCTGTTCTCCCAGCCTCTCAAAGCTCGTGCTCACTTCTTTCACTTCGCATGCAGCTGTCCAGGTGGTTTTGGAAAACGCGGTCGAAGCGCCCTTCAGCGGAATAGCCGAGACCAGACGGTTGACACCTGGGCGCTATGATCAACTTGATCCATGTTCGAAGGGTGTCCAAAAGGCAGTGAAGGCGGTATGGAGGTCAACGGGTGTGCTACTAAAACGTCCTGCGTAAGGCACTTGCATGCAACAGTGATGCCCAAGTTTCAAGGTTCAGAAACTTTGGATAGTTTGGGTGCCGAGGCTCGCGCCTCTACCAAGCTCAGACAGCAAGCCAGAAATTCAGGCCTTGTGGCTGTCCTGTGCTTTGGTGGGCGCAAAGAGATACAAAGAGGAGCACTGAGCAGCCCCGTCGCGGGAACCTCCTTCAGAATTCCTTGAAACATTCTTGGGGCTTAACAGGCTTGTTCAAAGAGTAACAGACTAACACGACAGTGACAACACGACGCCACATATACGACGCCATGAGCTCCGAACCACTGCGTTGACCGGCGGAGGCGGAGGCCGTTCTGCAAGGCCTGTGGATGCGACGCCGTGTTCACTACAAGGGCCTTTTTGTCGGGAGGCCCTGTTTGTTCTTTTCAATGTCGACGTGTCGATCTGTGTGTTTTTTCTTCGGTGAGACGCGCCGACCCATGCCGACTGACTCTTAAAAACCCAGGGTGAGCCCAAAAGGACCATGGCAGAAAGTGTTTGTCAAGGACCATGGCTCTACTTAGATGTAGAATATTTGAGTGTAGCGACATAGCACTACCGGGCACGTGGCAAAGTGGAGACCAGGGCTTGAGCTGCAGCTGATCGACGGAGAGATGCTAATACGCAAAAGTAGTCAATCTAGCCGGTCCGGAGCGTAGGATACAAAGGACTGCCAGTTTGAAAGCCAATCTAGCGAAGCAGGGCGATGCCCCTAACAAAGCTTATTCTATAGAAAGTGTAATTCTTACCCTTTGTACGCCGAGGCTTGTGCCAACATCAGTTATGCAAACTTTCCGCTCGACACGCACGTGTGGCACCCCAGACACCAGATTTTTGCCGCACGTGCTATCCCAGGTGCTTGCGGATCTTTGCGGAACATCACATCACATGAATGGGTTGGATGTTGCCGTAGCTTTGAACTCGGATTCTAGACAGGTATCAGGTATCTGTTGCTGAGTCATGCATATATAGAGACCCCAAATAGAACTGTAGATCCCACTTAAGGGTGTATTGGAAACCGTTTCCATCTATATGGGGACTACTAGCCCTGGAAGTCCAAGGTCCTACTTTGTAGGGTCCTCGCATTTGTTGAGAAAAGAGGTCCTAAAAAGAACATCCGCGATAATCTTCCATTCAAGGTCCGAGGTCCTAAAATGAACATCGGCGAGGGGGCTATTTGATGGACCCTCACTGCTGGTGTTGGTTTGATTGAGGACATTTGGCATCGTGCAATTCCAGACCTTTATGTCCCACCAAACAATGAAACACCCTCATTTATTTGCTGTTTGCTCATAGCAAGCGTGAGCAAAGGTCCTGAAAAGTACCTCGGAGTCGGAGGTCCTCTAAGGCACAAAACAACCTCAACAGAAAAACAACATCCCCCAGCAAAGCGTGAGCAATCGTGAGCATTGGCATGGCATCCTACACACTTTTGTGCGCAATTTCTATATGAATCTGAATGAGTGGATGTTTTTCGAGATTGCTCACGACCAGGGTTGTGATTAAATTGTGGACCAAGGTTTCACAGGATCCTATATCCCCTTTGCTGGTTTTCCTCAGATTCCTCGGAGGTGAAACCCCAGCTACTTCTATGGTTACTCTGAGGGTATAATGTATCATAATTGACTTTGCTGATTTTCGTTGCTTGGAAGTGATCAACGATGTGCTTCAGACCTTGAACTACATCACACCACTGGCTATATAAACGGCTGACCCTACATTTTTTGTATGTGTTTTGCATGCTTCAATTCTTCAGTGAAGATGTGAGTCTTGGAGAGGTTGAAAGAACTGTAAGGAAACCCGCTACTGCAAGGAAGACTGTTACAAACACATACAAATTCCTCCTGAGTCTCCCAAGTGAAGCAATTCCTCCTAAGCTGGAGTGACTGCTAGCGCCTTCCAATGATGCCCACCAGAGGCCATTTCCATCAGCGTGTCCATGAAGAAGCCTCGAGCTTAGCGATCGACATGTGGTAAAACATGCTGAAACCAAGCTGGTTTTGCACAGTCGGAGTGGATATAGCTGGCTTTCTTCACCTCCCGGACGGGCTCAAGACTGACAAGCCCAGTGGCTTCACCGTTCCGACTCTAACCCCGTTGGCTGGTATGCTTGGTACAGCTCGTGCCAGGGGTATTATCCTGGCCTGGTGTTTGATCCACACACTTCACAGTGTATTGGAAGAATCGTTCAACCGTGTTCAAAGGTTGCGGAGGCTGGAAGTACAGACGGCTTTTTGGAGAAGGAGTTTGCTTTTCACTAGCCAATTGATTGTTCCCACAGTCGGAGTCAGAAGATTGATTGCCAGAGGTTCGAAGTCAGGAACTCGGGTTAGAGGTCTCGACATGTCTCGACCATCCAGGCAGCCCATGAGCCTTCGTTCCACCACACTTCCATAGAGAGTTCATGGGAGTCATTGGTTTTCATGACACTCCAAGCTGGTATGTTCAGTTCAACAATCGTGACATGCACTGCTCAATACAAAAACCAGCCGCTTGCATCCGCTTGCGACGACTGTCGCACGATTTCGTCGCTTGAGGTGGCGCGGAATCACTCCCAAGGCACGAAGTCATGGTCGCCTGGCCGGATCCAGTCGTTTCGGTCCGACACGGTCCGACACCGGATCGCATGGCAGCATGTGATAAGCTAAGCATGCGCAGCCTGGCTCAAGCTGTCGTTCTTTTCGATGTCTTTCGACTGAGCTTTCTCCGAGGCCATGATAAGCTATGCATGTCCGGTGACATTTTGAGGAGATGCCGGCGCCACTTCAGGGCATTTGCACGGGTTTGCACAGGTGATGCGCTGGTGCACGGGTGAAGCCACTTGCTCCAGTGGTTTGGACTCTAGGGCTGATACCGAGGGCTGTTGTGCATGGTGGCCGCTTCCAATCAGATGGAGATGCTGTACATCTTCTTGAGACTGAGAGTGGACCAGAGCCTCAAGTGTTTCGGATGCAACGGGTCTTCTTCAACTCATCAAGTGGTTTCGGGCTGCCCCATCAAGGCGGGAGGTTTCAAGCCCTTCGGTTGAGATCCGCTGCTTGTGGCGAGAGATTCTCCCGCAGCGCTGTGCATCAAGTATCGCTCCTTTTGCCCAACTGTTCAGCTCCTTTTGGGTCGGAGTTGGCGTCAGAAGCACGTACTGGAGGACCCAGTGATTTTTTCATGTGGTTGTTTGTTTTCCTTTGGTTTGCTCATTCTTGTGCTTTTGTGTCCGGACCGAGCCTGCAGGAAGTGACGGGGTCTCCCGTGCGAGAAAAGATGCGAGGTCGTGAGGTGTGGACTGTTGAGCTGAAATGTACAGATTGACAGTTGATCGATGCCATAGACAGAATTCCATAGACTATACATCGTACATACATAACGCTACCCCCCCCCCCCAATGGACCTACCTTTTCCTAGTTTGGGCAGACGTTGGTTGTGGATTCGTAAGAAGCAGATACACGTTGTAAATGTGTTTGAGACATCATGGTGGCACATGGTAGGCATCGCTTTGACCTGTGACAGCTTGGCGCAAGCACTTGCGTTTTGCAGCGCGAAAAGTGCGAACGCCGCGCGTTTGTTTTTCGTTCGCGGTTCGCCGCGGTAGCTACCACTTGCTACTCCGCATTGGTAGCGGAGCGGTTCCGTCCCACGGACCGCTCGGGGCCATGGCGGATGGCCCGGAGGTGCCGGACTGGAACACCTCCGAGGATGAAGGCGAAGCTCGCCCATCCCACTCCGATGGCGGCGACCATCGAGCCTCGAGCCGAGGCCGGACCCAGAGCAGAGCTCGCAGGGGATCCGAAGAGGCAGCGCCTCCCAAGGGCAAGAACAAGGGCAAAGACAAGGGCAAGCGTGACAAGGGCGGCTCTAGCAGCAAGGGTGGTTCCCGGAAGGGCAAGTCCAAAGGACGCTCGGCATCCAGGAAGGGCGATGAACGCCAGCAGAAAGGTAAGAAGGGGAAGAATTCCTGGAACTATGAGCCGACGGAGCACCAGGGCAAAGGTAAGCACAAGGAGATGGACATGCAAGACATGATCAACCAGGCCGTGCAGAATGCCCTCAGCGTTAAACAACAGCAGTTCATGGCACAGCAGCAACAGCTACAGGCCCAGCAATGGCAACAACAGATGCAGTTCCAGCAGATGCAACAGCCTATGCACCCAACTCTGGAAGGCTGGTACGGGCAACCGGATGGCAGCTGGAAGTACTGGAGTGGCCAAGCGTGGACGCTTGGACCGGCAACTCCATGCGTGTCCCGAACTGCAAAGCCAGCTGAGCCGCAAGGTCCTCCGCCGAAGGCGGCAGCTGCACCGCAGGCAAAAGCCAATCCGGGTGGTGGAGGTTCCGGCGGGACTTCATCAACGCCGGTACCGAAGGTACAACCAAAGAAGAAGCAGAGGGTGAATCCACCACCGCCAGGAGATAGTAATGAGTCCGGCGACTATGACTCCTCCTATGGTGAAGAAGAGGAGGAGGAAGAGGAAGCCGAGGTTGGCCCTGAGGAATCGAGGCCAACGAATGACCCAATCGTTGAGCCCAGCGAGAGGGGTGCATCGGTGCTCGGAGCAGCCGTCAAGGCTAAGGCGAAGGCCAAACAGAGGCCACGGCAGCAGGAGCAGGGTGAGGTGAGACCAGCTGCACCCGAGGAGGCACGCCCGGCGGCAAGGCCAGATCCGAAGCCCAAGGCGCGGCGACGCCGTGGTGGAAGGGCAGCGTCGGAAGGCTCTGAGACGAGTTAACAGAAGCCCCAGTTCCTCCTGAAGACCCTGGTGAAGAGGTCAAGGAGGATGAACCGATGGAGGCAGAAGAGCCAGTGGAGCGAGTTTTGGAGCCCCATGAGATTCCAGTACCAGCAGATGACGGTGACTGGGAAGACGAGACATGGGAGGAAGCAGCTCGACAGGAGTGGCAGCAAGAAGAACCTGAACGCAGGAGGCAGCGCCTCATGGATGACGTGCCCATCTCCATCAAGCGGAAGTTGACGGAGGATGATGCAGGCCTGCCAAACAAGAAACCTAGGATCCATGCCTCATGGATCGTGCAGGCCATGACTGCGGCAGCTGCCAGTGGACCGGACAACGAGTGGGTCTCCAGACAGGAGCTCGAAACATTGAAGAAATTGACTGGTCTGCCTTTGAGCGCGGCGCGCATACACAGGAAGCCCCGGAAGAGGCTGATGAGACCACCAAAGGCCATTAGCAGGTCACGACTCTCCATCCTCATTGGGGAGGACCCCATGGATGCTTTTGTGGTGGACGAAAATGAGAGTGAAGTGACAGCAGCTCCGAAGAGGAAGGTGGCCTTCTACTGGAAGGGGATGACCATGCTCTATAAGAGGCGTGGAAGGAAGCCTCAAGCCACCTATGTGCAACTGCCCAAGGGAGTTTACAAGGCCTGCCTGGGAGCAAAGGACAGGCGGGAGTTCGAGCAGTTGTGGTTGGAGGAGCTGAGGGATGTTTTGGTCAATGAGGTGATGATCCTCAAGCTGAAACAAAATGGGAAAGAGCTCGACCCACGATGGTTCAATGAGCAGGAGAAGAAGGCCTTCGACCTCAGCGATGCAAAAGAGTGGGAGCAGTGGTTGAACAATGAGGTCGTGCAGAAGGTGCTCCCGGCAGAGCTCAAGAAGGTGCCGAGGCGCCAAATCTTCAAGGCTCCACTCCGCATGGTTCGCACGAACAAGGCAGCAGCAGCGACTCTGCCTTTGGTGGCCAAGTCCCGGCTTGTGGTGCCGGGTCATCGTGACCCAGACCTGGGTGGTTTTCGCACTGATGCTCCTACAGTGGGAGCCACAGCCACCAAGATCGCCAAGGCAATCGCTCAGGCGAGAGGATGGGTGCTCTGGTCTTTCGACGTCACAACGGCATTTTTTGAGCGGTGAGCGCACCGATCGGGAGATCTATGTCAAGGCACCACCGGAAGGTCTTCCAAAGACCAAGCAGATGGAGGCGGTGACAGGGGGACAGCTTTTCCGTGTTTTGAAGTCGGCATATGGCCTGACGGAAGCACCACGTTTGTGGTACCTCAAAGCCTGCAAGCTGCTGGCTGAGACCCCTCTGAAGGAGCTGGACATCGCCAAAGCCACGTTTGCCGCATGGGATGGAAATGGTACGTGGGCCATCTTGTGCTTGCACGTGGACGATGGGCTACTGATGGGATCAGCCACGGATCCAAGATTCACGGCCCTCAAGGCACAGATCAACAGCCTTTTCAACATCAAGGCATGGCAGAGCCTGCCACTTACGTTCCTGGGGGTGGACTTGCAGAGGAGTGGTAGCATCCTCGTGGACTCCATGAAGAAGTACGTGGAGGAGATCCGCCTGCCAGAGATGTCAAAGGAGAGCCCTGAGAAGATCCTGGACGCTGCTGGCCTGACTAAGTTCCGGCAGTTGGTTATGAGGCTCAGGTGGCCGGCGCAGCAGGTAATGCCTCACTTGCTCTACGAGATCAGCCGCTTGGCGCAGCGGGTGTCAGGAGCCACCCACGGCGACTACCAGGACGCCGTGAAAGTCCACAAGCTCATGATCCAGGAGAAGGACGCTGGGCGAGCCGCCCTCAGGTATCCGAAGATCCCTGGAGAGCTTTGCCTGGTGACGTTCTTTGACGCGTCACTGGGGAAGGAGAAGGACGGCAAGTCCCAGTTGGGACAGATCCACTTCATCACCAACACTGGTGTTGAACAGGGACCTCAGCCGGCTGCGGTGATCGACTTTGCGAGCTCCAAGTCGACCCGCGTGGTCCGCTCTTCCATGGCAGCCGAGGCGGCATCAATGTCACAAGCCATCGATAGGCACCTCTATGCTCGGCTGCTGATGCAGATGCTGCAGAAGGGCAGTTTCAAGCTGAGCGAGGACTGGCGCAAGGACCTATCGGTCCAAGGGTACATGGTGACAGATGCCCGGTCGCTCTATGACCACCTCGGGACCACCGGCCAGGTGCCGTCCGAGCGGCAGACCATGCTTGACCTGATGGTCACGCGAGAAATGCTGGAAGCTGGTAACTTCCACCTGCGGTGGGTGCCAACGTATCGGCAATACGCCGATGGCTTGACCAAGCGGATGAACAATCCGCTCTGGTCGGAGTTCTCCAGCAAGGGGGTGCTCTCCCTCAAGGAGACTGCCGAGGAGGCCCGCCTAGAGCAGCACAGGCGCAGCCTTCGAAAGGCGCAGCGAGAGCGGCGTAAGACACGCTTCGCCGCCGGCCAACCGCCACAGGTCAACACTTCCCTTGTGGGATGTGTTTGAGACATCATGGTGGCACATGGTAGGCATCGCTTTGACCTGTGACAGCTTGGCCCAAGCACTTGCGTTTTGCAGCGCGAAAAGTGCGAACGCCGCGCGTTTGTTTTTCGTTCGCGGTTCGCCGCGGTAGCTACCACTTGCTACTCCGCAGTAAATGGTTTTGCAGATCTATTGACTTCAAATTTAGATCTAATTCAATTCTATTTTAAGTGTTATACAATGTTAGCCTATTTTTTCAACCAAAATTGAATTGAATTCTTAACATAATAGAATAAACAATTTAACTATTACCTTAATTCGATTGAATTCTATTTTTTTATATTTAAGTCCAACTTAAGTAGAATTTTAAATTGGAATTTGAACCTGATCACGAAAGGTAGCCTGGTAAGGACTACCTTGAGTTTGCTTTGCGAAGCAAAGGGACTGGCTTGAGAGCTTGCTCGGGACTAAAGATTGGTAGATCAATGTCTAACACCCCCACCCCCCC
>CAXAMN010026805.1:1698837-1709573 GCA_963970005.1 Durusdinium trenchii
CCCCCCCCCCTCCCCTCCACTCCCCTCCCCGTCCCCTCCCCTCGTCGCCAGCACTACTAAATTCTGGACATAAGGTGAAGTCATGCGCTTAACAGTCACAGCAGTACGACGCTGGCCATGAGGTTGCGCAATACAGCACGAACCCTGCGCAATGAGGTCGCGCAATGCAGCTTCGATGCCGCGCGTGCGCACCCGGCAGCCTGACACAGCGCGTACTGCGTTCACAGACCATATTGCTCGACACCAACGAGCATCGATGCAACACAGCCTCTCTGCAAAGCCCTGTGGAGAAACCCCTCGCGTCGCGGAACACCATTCGACTCAGCCTTATACCCTAGCGTGGCGAAATCTTACCGCATCGTGGAGCACACCCACCATAGCGTGACGTCCATCCCTGGCAGTACCGGCCGCACCCCTCCAGCACTATCCTTACAAGGGGGTTGGTCACTGAGTCACTGCGGCTTCGACGCAACGCGTGCAGGCCCGTAATCCTGACACAGTGCGTGCAGCTGTGGGACCATAGCTGGTACACATGCGAGCGTTTACGCATTGCGACTTTTACGCGCGCCTGTTTTCACACACCTAGACACAAACGAGCGTCGACGCAACGCAGCCTCTCTGCAGAGCCGTGTGGCGCAATCTGACCGCAACGGAGTTCCTCTTGAGCCTTCTTATGCCTTCTTGTGCTCTCTGGCTTTGTTGGTTTCATCCATGATTGACCAAGGGGCACGTTCCTGAAACACCGGGGACAGTCCCTCACCAGAAAAGGTCCCGACAGCTACTCGGTCCGTCTCTACCTTTCGTGTTTCCCCGCTCAAGTTGAGTTCAAAATTGAATCTAATTGATTTCTAATTTAAGATTAGTTTCAATCTCCAAATTGATGTTAATTCAATTCTAACTGAACTTGAATCAATTCTAATTTAGTTTTTAGTGTAAATGACATTTTGACTTTAATGTTGCATTAATTATTGCATTAATTTAATTCTAACCGAGCTGCAGGTTAAGCAATTCTATTTCAATTTTATCATCATTCTAACCCAATTCTATTTGAAACAATGAAATTGTTATTCAATCTTAGTTTAATTCCAATTCATATCTAATTTAAGCCTAATTTAGTTATGTTTATACTTCAAATTATTTGTATTTAAGTTTTAGTTTCAGCTAGTTTCAACCTTGTACATTTCAGTTTCAGTTGGTTACAATTCTAGTTTAATTCTATGTTGATTTCCAATTGCATTTTGATTAATTAATTCTAAGTTAATTCTAATTTGATCCTAGTTCAGTGAACATGATTTCTAATTCAATGCAAATTGAATTCTCATTTAGTTCTGACTTTATTCTAGAGAGAGGGTGTTGCTCAGGGTGTACTTTTAAGAACAGAACCGTTAAGAAAGCAACACAGAAATTATATATATAGCATTAATTTAAAAAACGAAACGCACACTCTAGAAACAAATTAGAATGTGCATAAAAGCCAAACTTAGATTAGAAAAAATAGAATTATATTAGAAAACATAAACTACATAGAAATAAAATTTGAATAGAAGTAGAAATTCAATAGAAGTACAGCTGCATTGAATTCTAATTAAAAGAATTGGAATATGGAAGTTGCTCAACATTAAAATTCAATTGAATGATAATTGACATAGAATAAGCATTTAATAACAGTAGAATGAATTAGAATGCCATTAGAATTGAATTAGAATTAGGTCATTTAGAATTTTAATTATGATTAAGTTGAATTTCAATGTTTAGTACATTACATATATGATCTATTTTAATTGGTCTTCATCAAATCTCATTATCAATGGCCTTCATCAAATCTCATTTGCACATGTGCCTTGTAAACACTTGACAACTTGACAATATGAGTTGCAATTTTAACATATGAAATTATCAGTTGTCATGCACACAAATAGTTCTGTGAATTTATGTGTTGCCCTGTGATATTCACAAATATAACACACGCAGGTCAATGTTCTAGTTGTGCAGATCCAATGTTTGTGACTGACACAAATGTATTATTTAGAAACTATAATTTGTAGTATTTAAATGTAATGTCACAGAACAAACTAACAACCCATATAATCAGTTGTATCCGATGCAAGATGTCTACATGGAACGGGCTTGTGGCTACTTTGGTCGTGGTGCACAAAAGTTCTATGAGAAGCATCAGTCACAAACATGTCAAACACATCGAGGGTGTGACATTATCCACAGTTTTGAAATTACGAACGGGCTTGTGACTACTTTGCCCCTGGTGTGCACAAGTTCTATGAGAAGCATCAGTCACAGACAGGTCGAACACACATCAAGGGTATGATATTATCCACAGTATAAACCATTTCCAGAAATTGCAATTTTTCTTTGGCCAAATTTGTGCTAAGTACAGGGATTCAAGATTCAAGACTCAAATAGAACTTCTTGGATCCCCAGCCCAGGATTCAAGATTCAAATAGAACTTCTTGGATCCCCAGCCCAGGATTCAAGATTCATGATTCAAGATTCAAGCAGAACTTCTTGGACCCCCAGCCCAGGATTCAAGATTCAAGATTCAAGCAGAACCTCTTCGACCCCCAGCCCAGGATTCAAGATTCAAGATTCCTGCTGGGGATCCAAGAAGCCCTATTTGAATCTGAATCTTGAATCCTGGGCAGGGGATCCAAGAAGTTCTATTAGAATCTTGGATCTTGAATCTTGAATCCTGGGCTGGGGATCCAAGAAGTTCTATTTGAATCTTGAATCTTGAATCCCTGTACTTAGCACAAATTTGGCCAAAGAACAATTGCAATTTCTTGCATGTTTTCGTCATCTGCAAGTAAATCATAAAAACAACTCCAAGGTCTACAAAAGTTTGCTTGATACAGGTCCAAACTTATGTATTAAATCCAAACCTCAAACATGTATGAAAACACCTGCAAGTACCATTAAAAATCTAGAAAAAGGTAAGTCTATAGGGGGTGTACCATATTTTTTACCTAATATTATATATATATGCTCTTTGGATTTTAAGGGTTGTCCATGTTTAACACGATTTGAGAGATGCAGGAGGCTTCAGGTTGCTTGTCAAGCATGTTCAACACGATGGGTGTTTCGCGACAGAACGGCATATTTGGCCCAAGTGTGATGTTTGCAACGCCAATGGATGAGTCGCAGTGGCTAATCTTGACGAAAAGCCGCAACACATTAGGATCAGGGCCTTTGCATGAGGTCCACTTGAAGCAATTACTTGGGGCAATGCGGCTCAACCCTAAGAGCTTCACCGATTTTGTCGTGCTCAGTCGAGAACAGAAGTTTCCAAACATTCCTGACCAGGAGAACTTCGATGGCTCCTGCACTCCAGAGGGGGAAATCAGAGCATCTTCCAAATGTGTTTTGATGATCTCGGAGTCGGAGGAAGAACCCACCAAGTGTGCCCGATTCACCATTGGCTTGTGAATTCGCACCACAATCCCCATTCATGCGGATTGAGACAGTTGCCATGCAAAGCTCTCAGCCCCATTGATATGTTATACTCATTGCAGAAGTGTTGCAGTTTGGCAGGGCATCTGCAAATTTTTTGCTCAGCGTGAGTCCAGTCAGCAATTTGAGCACTTTCTTACGAATGCTGATGTTATTTACTGAGTGTCAACACTTTTTCGAGACATGGCGTGGAGAACGCACTGTCGACCACCGTCGGAAGCACTTGCGCGACGAAGTCTGCTGGGCAATTGCCTGTGTTTTATCAATGTATTGTTTTGCGCATTTGGCTGTGTTTTCCTGGGGAAGTGTTGAAGCTTGACAACTCTCCTCCAAACACACCACTCCTCACTTGTGGCCAAGAAGAAAAGACCTGCTGCCTGCCTTGCCCAGCTCGTTTGCAGAAGTAGGTTACTGGACCGTTGTTCAGCCTTGGTTTGTGGCATTTGCACCAATATGCATTTTTATATGTTTATATTGTGATGGACACAGTAGACTGCAGCGCGTGTATCCAAACGGCTTCTCCAGGATGTAGAACGGATGTCGAACTGTTTGCAGAATGTTCTTGATCCTTACTTTGAGATACACGGATCATTAGCTCGACTGTTTTAAAGGTGATGTGTGTGTGTTTTTAGAACGTGAGGGATGCTCGAGGTTCCTTGTCGTTGATCTCCTCGTCGCTTTGGTCGAGTGCCATCGCTCGCATGGAGGCTATCAGCCCTGTGCCAGAGGTCAAGCAGGCGACCCGAGCGAGCACGCACATCGGAGAGGACCAAGAGGATGGTTCTATGGCCATTTTTGAAAAGGGGCCACTGAGCAGGGGGTCTTCTTAAAGGTGCCCTTCCCTTGCATTTCTTTGTTTTCCTATGGCTCCACCACTCTACTCTAGAGAGGAGCTGGGAGCTTTCTTGACGACTTTGTTCCCTCAGCTAGTTCATTGGAACCACTTCAGAGGGGACCGGATTGTATAGTATTTGGATGTATTTGGGGTGTCAAGTTTCATAAGTTTTATCGGACAAAATGTCCGAACAGTAATATGCACATCCCTTTACAGACCTTTACACCCCCAAAGTTGCAACCAGTTTCAATTCACACGCTAACACATGCGTGTGGGACGGCTGATTGACAGCCATACTCGCCAGAGGGAGAGAGAGCGAGAGAGAGAGAGACATGCATGTTTGATTTGCCAACCTGACCCCACATCACACATGGCCTCTCAAATTTTAGCGTATGCTGTGGATTTCAGTCTGAAACTTTTTCGGTTTCCTGCAGCGGACGACAACAGGGGGAGGTCCAATACCCTGATCTCATCAACTCAAAAGTCAACTCCACGGAGACAAAACGATACAAAACGTCGACTACAAAAGAGTCACACTCCGGAGAAGGATGTGTTGAGAGATGAATGTTCGCAGCCACGCGTCGCCAGAGCACCGACGTTCTCTCTACGTTTGGGGGAAAAAATCAGTTGCTAGGAATCCATCATGTTTTGGGACTTCATGGGTCATGAATGGTCATGATATGACTGGATTTCGATCCTCCTGCAGTTGCTGTTTGAAGGTTCGCAGCCGCTCGAAAGATCCCAAACAGGAGGCACGGAGGGCGGAGGGTTCGTTGCGCACAAGGTGGTTTATTGTGCCATGGATTTGTTCTAAAACATGTATGAAACATATATGTATTTTGATGTAAGATGAGAAGAGTCGACTTGCCCAGTTGCCCAGTGTGTATGATTTGCTTGACCTATTGATTTATCTATCAGTCTATTTATTTTATTTGTGTTATTGTTTATTTGTTTGTTTATCTATCCATCCATCTATCATATTTATCTATCTAAGACTATCTATCTACCAAATAATCTAGTCTAATCTGACCGAATCTATCTATCTATCTATCTATTTATCTATCTCTCTATCTCTATCTATCTATCTATATGTTTATCTATCTGTCTATCTATTTGATCTACGTGTTAAGTAATAAATTAAGTAATAATTAGTAGGAACCAGGTAGCTACTGTGGTGAACTGATCGACTAAGATGATTTTGGGCTAAGCATTTCAGCGGCAGTTCAACTGGCAAAATGCAGTTCTATAGCTCCATGACTCACCTTTTGGATTGTGAAAGAACATGGCTTGGACAAGGGCGTCAACCAGAATGCAGGGTTGTCAAAGACATGTTACGGGAATCACGGATGGAGGAGAAGCCAAAGTGCTCCAATCGAATGAAACTGGCTAATGTGCGACGTGAACAAGTGTGATCATAAGGCCGATGCTGTGTATAGCTCACAGGCCAACATGTACACCGTAGATGTGCATCTTAGAGTCAGCAGTCAGAAGTCATATAGCCGCGAGGTGTAGGGACAATCAATGTTTGCCAAGCTAGAGTAGCCATTAACTTTCTCAAAGCACCTATCAAAGATTTTGGCGATTGGCTTCAACTAGTGTCAAACCCCATTGGCTCCATCCTGATGTGGCCGCGATCTACAGTTGTTCATGAGTCCTCGATCCGCTCGATCTGTGTGGTTCATCCTGCACCGCCTTGGGGATGAACCGACTAGGCTTGGCCAGGGCATGCAGTGAGACAGGACCTGGGTGATGTTTCTTTCGAATCCATGAAGCACCGATCCGAGAGAAAACAGAGATGTGTTGATGTGTCTCCATTGGCTGTGGCTTTGTGAGTTCTTGAACGCTGACAGCCAGAGATTGAGTGAGGAAGCAATCCACCTGGGTGAC
The DNA here is from genome assembly GCA_963970005.1 of Durusdinium trenchii. Lineage (NCBI taxonomy): Eukaryota > Dinophyceae > Suessiales > Symbiodiniaceae > Durusdinium > Durusdinium trenchii. The sequence continues at coordinate 1,705,022 of CAXAMN010026805.1, forward strand.
TTGAACTTTGTTGCTTGGGGGGTCGCTTGGCATGGCGATGTGAATGCGAATGAGCTGAGAGAAATGGACATGATGCATAATGATGCATGGATTCTTCGATGTATTGCTATACGATGTGTTTGTTTGTAACTCATGTTGTTCTTGAAGCATGTTAAAACATGTTTTATAACATGTTAAGTTTAAAAGTGTACTAGCTTTCTTGCAGCCACACCACGAGGACCCACTCATTGCTTGTCGACAAACCCATGGGCCGAGGTTTGGTCACACCATGGGCCCGAGAGCAGCGAAGGCCGCGACGTGCCGTTTCATGCTCACGGTGACCCGGCACGTGCCATGAAGGACCCTCAGTCAGATTTCTCAGGGTGGCAGCTTGACCACTGACATGCAGAAAGTAGATGATTGAGTGACCACTAAGGAGACACCTCTTTGGATTAGTGCCTCTTCTGACATGTGACTTTCTCTTTGAACGTGGGTTCTTTCCCAGTTCCAGAAAAATGACACCAAACTCTGAACTACGTCGGTCACATGAGATGAACGCAATTTGTCAAACCGACCTGCGCTGAGATGGACGACGTTACACCTCGGGTATTTGAGGTGTTCGCGTGCTTTGGTCCATCAAGAACATTGACAGAGCACCCAGTCGCTCCACTCCTCTTGGGTCTAAGCAAAACCTTGCTATGCGTGCTGCTGTGGACCATGACTGAGTTCAGGCCAGATTTCAAGGGTGTGTTGCCTTTGGAAAGAGGTATTTGGATCAGATACACTATCCAAAGGCTTGTGTTTACAATGGTACATACTGGAGTTGGTAAGGAAATGCTCGAGACTTGATGGAGAGAAGTATTCAAAAGGTACCTTCCTGGGGCTGGTACCTTCCAGCCTATATATATCCTGTACCTTCAGTGGTTGACTTGTGTTTGCTTGGGGTGGGGAGCTGGTTGCAGAAGCTGTGTGCTCTCCATCTTCAGTCCTTGGTGAGTCACCACCTCGCATACCGGCTCAAAACAAGGCAGCATTTTTTGGACCACTCGCTTGATTCATTGTAGTTTTGCCAGGACATGATTGGCCTTTTCTATGCCAAAGTTTGATAGATCCGAGAGGGAATGGATGACACCAGAAACCCTCACATTGTTTAAATACATGATGCAAGGGGATTCACTTCTCGGAGTAGGGAAGCACATCTATTGAAGTTTCGTGTTAATTGGACAGTCTGCATATTATGATGTCTACATGATCATTGCTTGACAGATCCGTGTCTGGCATATCGCCCGTCTTCGCTATGGAGCTCGGCGCTGGCCTTTGGCCGAAGGCCTCCATTTTCCCGGCCACGCTCCCAACTCGTCCAACTCTGAGACTCGTCCAACTCTGCGGTGGTGTTTTGGTTCGTATTCATTGCACACAGAGCTTGCCTAAGGATAGGTAATTACTTCCTCACTCTTTCAGGATTTCTGCCACACTGTTGGACAGTTGTGCTTTTTTGCTGGTGGCTTGAGGCAAAGGAGGCATAAGCAGCAGACCCCGATATGGCACATATGGCCAGCCGCGTTGGCCACATCGTTTGCAGCTGCTCCCGGCAGACGGAGGACTTTGATGGCTAGAGCTGTGCAATCGGACAAGGGCTACAGCCTTAGTTCCAAGACAGGCGGAACAATAACGTCATATTGTTGAAGCAAATCCGGCTGTTGAAAGAACTTGGGGACTGCAGATGGTGTATGTTTAGCAATTACTCTAAGTTTAGAGCATTTGCGACTCTAAACAATAAAGAAGGAATGCGTGATGGGTTCCCATTTTCTGCAGGACTCAAAATCAATAGTGGTAGTGTTTGTCCCATTTGCTTAGTCTCATTTGTAGGGGACTTACACCACAAACTAGTTGCTTGGAGCCTTGGAATTCGCACTAATTGCTTAGGAACACTATTCTTTGTAGCAGCTTTTGCCGTCAATTGTAGGTCTATTCAGGAACATCCAGCCACGCCATGCCACACCCGCAGTCCTTTGAGCTCACGAGTTGTCTGAGGTCCTGACAGTTTTAAGTTCTCAGATGGTGAGGTGATGACGCTTTGCCTTTGATGGTGACATATGGTGACGGTCTTATTTTGTGACATCTTTTATATGAAAGTTGAACAACCGTTGCATCAATTCTGGTGTGTCTCAATTGGAAAATGCACGGTTGGTCCACCCTTGGTGCTAGTTCTATTTTTCTAACTAATTACCCGCATGGCGTTTCCCATGCTTGTTGAAACAAGAGAGCGCTTACAGCTTTGGACATCAATCAGTTGAACGAGACTTGCCAAGGAAAAGCCTGCCACATTTTCTGGAAGTTGCGCGTGTCACTTGGTCGAGAAGCAGGGACGCTGGACGCTAAAAGGTGAGCTAAATACACGTCAATCCACAATCGCTTCGCCTCCTGATCGCTTCGAGAATCGAATCACTGTCATTTCAGCAACTTGACCACCATGGGGCGGTGGGTGGATGGATATATCGCTCATATGTTGTCATATTTTGCTCCAACGTCCCGAGGAGGTGGTTGAGGCCATCCGCCAATTTGCTGACCTTCATCGCAGTGATACCGTGGTGACCTGGATCACCGGAGACCTGGGCTTTAAGACATTTAAGTATCTTTGAGACATTCCCAGGGTTTTGACTGAAAGTGTGAACCCCTTTCAGCACTTGAGTACCATTTGGGGTACGTGTCGGTTCCATCCAAACCTCCAGCTTCTATGTTTCTTCAGCTTGGGATTTACAGGCTACGTGTCGGTCTCTGGTTTCGACCAAAACCGGGACCACCGTTTACGACCCAAACGCGGCGTCTTCCAAGGAAAACGGGTGCAAGTCTACCTCTCGGGTCCCAAGAGCCAGCCTTTCTTGCAGTACGCAGAGGCGGCCAAAACCGGCGCGGCGCGGGAAGCAGGTCGGGAAGCAGGTCGTCCGTCTCCCACGAGACGGAGACGTACAGCTTCATGTGTTGAAAGCGGCGGTGTCGGTTTCTGGTTATGAAACGCTGTGAAGGACCAGTCCCACCAGTTTTTCGTTCGACCAGGTTTTCTGCACGCGGACGGGACCGGACCATGTGGCAACCATGAAAAGGCCGTCAACCCAGCAGTCACAACAAAGGGGTGCGATCCACGGAGGTCGGTTAGGGGTGCCCAGAACATCCACTCACTGGATGGGACTAAACCCCACCCCGTTTTGTGACCGCTGGACTATAGTTCTCGTTCTTTCCTCCATCCTGACGTGAACAAAACATGAACTCCTCTGAGCGGGGTGACTTGGTTTGAGCGCAACCTGGACGTTTGGCTGCCATTGATGGACCCCCATTGCAGGAGCATGAGACTCTTGGATGCCATTGATGGAGACCTGTGGAGCTTTAATCCAGCCGAACACAGGTGCTCCACACACAAGAAAAGCTTGGGTTTTAGAACTGGTCCGTTCGTAGACATGTTTGTGTTGTATGTGTTTCTAGTGGGACCATTCTGGGGACCACTCGGGGTGGCGTCTCAGATTCAACCTTGACTTGTCAGATCCAACTGGACCCGAAACATCCCGAAACTAAACTGTTGAGTGAGGAAGTCCTGCGCCGGCTAGGATGGCTCTCCATCTAGGTACCTGACATCTTCACTCTTTCTAATTATTGGAGCTAGTGCGAGATTTCATCCACCGACAGTGGTAACTCAACTGGGACAAAAGGGCCAAATAGAGTATGCATTAGTGTTTTCTTAGGGTCTGGTCGCTCCTACCGACCCCGTTGGTTGGGACTGTCCTCAAAGCCTAACCTATGTCCAAGCATGGTCCAGTGCTTTGGTGCAGTTTGATAGGGGCCGGCTGTTTCTTTGAGCTAACGAATCAGAGGAAGATCTTCCTACCAGGCTGTACATTGGTCGCCCCTATAGTGCAAGAATTCACTCTTTGAGTGCATTTGCAAGCACCATCAACTTAAGGCCTTTTTGAACTAGGTGGCCACCCATTTCGTGCTTTCGGCTAAGGCATTCGGAGATCCTTTTAACATTCCTGGCCCAGCTCAAGTCGCAGCTGGCGTGTGTGGCCGAACTCAATGGTGGTGAGGCCTCAGAGGACATCGCAGCCTTAGTGGGCGCTGCCGAGATGCAGGTGCCGAAACCTCTCAAGAACAAGGATAGAAGAACAGCAGAAAGCTAGCTGGTGCTGCTTCTCCTCTATGGATTATGGATCTGAATGGAGAGAGTCTCAGAATCGACATATGATTACGCTATGCTAACAATTCCCCTAAGATCGATGATGAAGGGTCACTCCTGGTCAAGACCGGCAGCTGGTCATTTGTGTGTGTGCTGGGTCCGTGGCCGTAGCCTGTTGGCGGCCATAGGTGCCACATACAGACCTTCTGCCGGGCCAAGTGCAGGTTTCTTGGCCTGTCAGTGGGTATGACTAGGCAAATGGCACCCTACTTTGACTATTCACGAAAGCTAGCCTTAGCTAGCTGGAGTTGCTCTTGCTTTAGCAAGTTAAGTGACGGGGTGGACGCACCTCAGAAACCTCAAATAATTGATTAAATCAATCTTATGGACCCCCCCCCCCCCCCC
>CAXAMN010026805.1:1709973-1737573 GCA_963970005.1 Durusdinium trenchii
CCCCCCCCCCCCCCCCCCCCCGCGGTTCGACTCCCCCCTGCGCGCGGTGAGCGGGACCACCAAGCAGCTGCAGCACACCAAGCATCTGCAGCGCCCAGCGCAGCAGCGGCAGCACCAGCAGCAGCAGCAGACCACCCAGCGGCGGCAGCAGCAGCAGCAGCAGCATACCCAACGCCGCGGCAGCAGCAGCCGCAGCAGACCACCCAGCGCCAGCAGCAGCAGCAGACGACCCGGCGCCTGCAGAGCACCCAGCGCAGCAGCGCCCAGCGCAGCAGCGGCAGCAGCAGCACCAGCAGCAGCAGCACCAGCAGCAGACCACCGGAAGCCCGGCTAGCTTTCGTTCACCCCCTCTGGCCTCAAGTGTGATCCAGTCCCCTTTTTGGAATTAGATTGCAGGCCATGCTATTAGGTTCAAAACACGGCAAAGGGCAATTTTTCATTTTCTTTTCGCTAGCTGACTCCATCATCCAAACCTTGCGTCCAGCTGTCCATCCACTGGACCGAGGTCATCCTGGCTCTCACAGAGACGACCTCCACGTTGGTCTACGATCCCACCTTGCCCACGCCCAGTCGCCAGGACATGAGTGGAGGTATGGTGGGAAGGGGTTCGGTGCGAGAAAGGGTCAAAGATTACATGTCATGTAGACTTGTTGAGTGAAATTGGTTGTTCTTTTTCTCTCAGGCGATTGGCTACACTCTCACCGGTGTGGAGCCTTTCAGGAGATCGCCAAGATCATGGGAGTGAATTCTAAAGAGCTCACGGAGGAAGGGCAGTTCGGACTCGTGTACCAGAGCTTCCCACTGGTGTTGCCTGTGAAGGACGTCTATCAGCGCCTTGATTGGCGTTCAGTTGTAGGCAACTCCACAGGGCAATGATGCTAAGGCATGTAATGTAGACTTTTGATTAAGAAGCCCACCCCGTTTGGATTGAACAAACCTCTTCATATGGGGTGGTTATTAATCAAGTGAATCAAGAGTCTACATTAAAGGCAAAGGATGATGTAATGGTAGGTTTCCCACAGCTCTTGGGCTGACACGCCTCATTGAGCTGAAACATGGCCTTGGAAGAATTGGGCGCGAAGATAATCGACACCATGACTCTTGCAGTGGCCAACATGTGTTGAACTGTGCCTTGTGAAACATGTGTTCCTGCAGGTTTCTCCTTGTGAAACATGATATTCCACCACTCACGTGGCCAGCTGAGGAACATGGTGGAGTCTTACAATGGAACCTTCAAGAGTGGGGATGCAGTGCAGATCAAAGATGGCATTGTCCACGCAGGTTCCACACAACAAGTCACCGTGTTTTAGCTTTTTCATGTGTAGTTTCGCAGGACGGTCAATGTCGTAAGGCACACGACCACTTGGAGGTGTTTATTTTCTAGGGAGAGTTGAGATCGAGTCCCTCAAATCACAGTCAAGACTCAAGGCTACCCCGAGAAGTTTGTATGCCTAGGCACCACCACGATGCTTGGCGGGCCTTCCAACCGGATCAAAGTGAGTGGTTCTCCAGACATGCCAGACTTCCTGCTTGGCATTGATCCTCATTTATCACAAAAACTCCATCACTTGCTCCAGATCCAAAGCTTCGGGGGGGCCGCAGCGGGGTCGCTGTGGAGGTCCTGGAGGTTCTGATGAGAACTCTCAGAGTCCACGGGTGGTGATCTTCATGACCTACAGGAGAGGAGAACTCGAGAACCGCGCGACAGGAATGTTTGGCTTGTTTTGCATACCTTAGATTTATATACCTAAGAGGGTTTGGCTGCCAACGTTCAAGTTCTTTCTTTACTTCTTGTGATGTTAGTCAGTCAGTCAACCAGTCAGTCAGTTCTTAATTTGTGGTACTTAATTTATATATAATAGATAGTTCATATGCTTATTGTTTGTTTTTTTGCTTGCTTGCTTGCTTGTTTGTTTGTTTGATTGTTTGTTTGTTTGTTTGTTTATTTGTGTGTGTGTGTTTGTCTGTCTTTGTTTTCTGAATTGTTGTATGCTGCGCAGCCAGCATCCTGAGCCAATCCCGTGAAGGTAAGGCACACATGGCACGCTGAGTTGTAAATTCCTGTATGCTATGGAACAGACATGCATGTGCGCACGATGGTTTGCTGCTAAGCCCACCGTCGTGATTCACCAGCTGCTACAGCGATTGCTTTTGGCTTACCGATCACGCATGTCGTTGTCGGTGCTGTTGCCAGCGGCCCGGAGCTTCAGGACGTTTCGAGAGGATCATTATGAATTCACCTTTCAGGCTGGAGATGACCAGTGGACGTGGAGCGACCAAAGCATCCTAAAGCCAGTAACTAGTAGGTTACGATGCTTGCAATAGTTGACGGCTTTTTGCGCAGACTTCGTTTAGGTAGTTGAGATATCCCTCGTCTACCTTTCATCTCTCATCATCCATTGAAACAGTTTCATCGCTCAGCTTCACGGCGCGACGCGTTCCTCATTTTGGGGCCCCCTATGTTCGCGTATGTGTATGTCATGCATACCAGGTCCATGTAGCGTCAGAAGTCAGAAATCAGAAACAGAAGGAAAACATAGCAAGCTTTCCACTAGGGGCCCGCAGTGTTTTTTCTATTTTACCATATTAATAGCATAGACTTGCATATAAACCTGTATACAATGTTCATCAGCGTCGACCTCTCATTGTTTGTCTAGGCCAAGCTTTGGGACTGGGCCTCCCACCCGGCCATCCCGCCGATGATCGCCTACCAGCGCTTGCGGGACCGGTTCACCGGACGGTTGAGGGAAGATCCGGTGTGTGGGGGTGCCATGAGCTAGTCCATTTTATATATATATATATCATCCGTATTCACAAATATTTGTATAGAATGCTGCATGTATTTATGCAGTTCTATGCAATAAATATACTATATATATTATATATGTTACAATATGTGTTGACATCGTACCATATAGCACTCATGATATCCCAACAGAATCATCCCAATGTGGGGGGTATATTTGTGTGTATCTATAAGTAGCAATAACATTGAAGCAACCTCTGACTCAGGGATGTGAAACAGAAGGGCAACAGGTTTCTTTCTGCCTTTGTGTTAGTGAGTTGGGTGGTGTGTGTGTCGAGATTGTTTCAGGAACCATGTTTTGTACGTTTGTTGCTGTGGGATTCCGCAGGGGCAGGATTCGACGGTTGGTTGTACTTTGGGAAAGTGACTTCTTTCCTGACAGATTGCGAAAGTTGCAGGGTGATACTGGCGATACCCACAGCGCAAGTTACACACAAGGAACTTTGCAAAAGTTGCTTGAATTTAAGCGTTCTATTCGCAAGGAATTGCCATTTCTGTGAAGAGGACTTCTGAACAGCTTCCATACAGGCAGAGTCAGTTAGTTGTAGTTGCACGATTACAAGGTCGTTATTGAGATAAAATGGGCAGGGAACAGTTTTCTGCACGTCACTACAGTGCTTTCTTCCTGGAACAATGGGGTTTCTCGAAATGCTTTCTCTGGCATTAATGGGTGGTTTTGCGTTTAAGACAGGATCTATTGTTGAATTGATCAGTTACGTATATATATATATATATGCATAATAGTATATATAATATCATACTATTTTTAAACAAGTATATAGTGGACTCCGTTCAGCTCACGGCGTCTCGGCAGGAAGTGTATGAGTTTGGCGTGAAGAACGGTATGGATATCAAGCCTTGGACATACTACCCGCCAGAGAGCTCCTTGTTTGACGCCCCACTTTGCAGCAGACAGGGGGAGGTTCAAATAGGTTCCCTGGACTGGCAGCCAACATGTTTCAGCAAAGAATAACATCGGCATACCAAAAATAACTAGTTTTTAAAGAGCCTATGGTACGAAGCGACAATTGCATGTTCGAGCATCATCTTTGTGCGGTGATGGCTGTGGGGCCAAGCTAGTCGTGACTTTGTGCGGTCGAAGATCTCAGGCAACGTCGACTCCTCGACCCGGTCGCGCCACATCGAAACGAGGGAGGATGACCATGCCCTCCAAGAGGGGTGAAAGTGGAGAAGGACCCGTCACCGGTGACCTATGGGATAGTCGAAGGCTTCAACCTTTGGCTGGCCACATCGGAGACCTCTGGCCACACATGGCCCCTTGTTTCGCGTCCCACTTCTTCCCACACCTGTTCGGGCCCCCGGAGACCGTGAGGCCTGGAAGCCTGCCAGATGTTGTGTACTACTCCGGGCCTTGACGAGACGACCGTGGAGCTGATGGTGGAAGAGTGGCGGGAGATGCTCTATGACGAAAACGTCGAAATCATCAGCCAAGATCAGGCGACGTCAGCTGCAGAAGTCCAGAGGGGTACTTTCGCTTCCTGTACTTCACTTGTTTGGCCCAGCCAACCTGGAAAAAGCCACTGTGTTTTTGTTGGGATGTTTGGTGGTTTAATTCTTGGGGGTGGTGTAGGGTGTCGAAACGATTTGCTCCTCGCGAACGGGCCAGGAGAAGAATGAACTGCTTGAATCTGCTTGACGCTTGAACCTCGACCCAATATCCTGAGTGGATGCTTATGGCCACTCGGTGGGAGAGGAAAAAGATGGAAAAAGCAAGCAAAGCAGGCAAGGCTTCCGTTTTATTCATGGTCCTTCCCTCAGTCGTTCTTTCCAGATGTTTTGCGCCAGTTTGTTTTGCAGAGGCTGCTGTGGGTTTCATAGCCGCCCGAATCAGGTCCCCAGGATTTGGCACGCAGAAACGTTTACTGGATGGAACCCATAACCTTTTGTCATGCTTGCTTGCAATTTAGCATATTGGATTGCTGAAGCCTTGGCTGACACTTGATACATGGCAGAGACTTGATACACATCAAAGACCCATGGAAAAGATAAGCGACAACCAGGTTCGAGCAGCACTAAACGTTTGAGACGATTCTTCTCTTGATAGACAGTTTTCCCTGATACGACATCAATCTATGCGGGGCACTCCAATCTGCGGAAACGGTTATAAGTTATTAGCTATGACATGTATTGACCATAGTTCAGATGACAAAGGAACCTTTTCTTGGCTTGCAACCATCGACAGAAACTGATAGACACGACTGAGGTAGGAAGATGCACACCCCCAGTCAATTGCCAGCCGACTGAGTGGCCAAAGACTGAAATGGCATGCGGACGTAAATCATTCCGGAGCGAGGGTGGAATGGGATCCTGGCTGCCGACCCAGGGACGGTCCAGACCAGGTGGGCGAGGCAAGCCACGTGGGCGGTTGCAGTTTGCCCATGTTTGCCCAATGGTCTTTTGGTACTTTGAGGACTAGGACGTCATCAGTGCTACTACACCTGAGAACAATTGTCCCATTCCGTGTTGATCGTCAAACCATTGTAGGTTGCTTCTTGTCGAAGATTCTCGGCACAGACCGCCACTCTTTGGTGACAACTGTTCACTTTGGGGCCAAAGTGCTCTTCTCGGCAGCTGCTCCTTGAACTTCGGCTGGTCAAATCCAGAAACCTCCTTCTGGAGGGGTCCATGATATACTGTTACATCTGTTACTTACTTTCCATGGCACCTTGGCTTGCCAATGATGCCGCCCACCGATATTTGTATCACGAACGCAGGGTTCGGGGATGCTCCAACACGAAACGGCTTGCAGGCCATCGGGAAGACGATCGATACGAGCTGGTGATGGTTCCAGCCTTGGTCCATTGGTGGGGACATTGTTGACTGGTTATGGAAGTTTGTGTTGGTGTGAGAAACTGCCCCAAGCTGTGTGGGAGATGTGTTAAAAGTTAAGATGGTGTAACATGTAAAACTCCAAGTAGTTTCTCCCAGCTTCGTTCATGTCAATGTGTTTTGTATCATGTTGCTTGGTGATGCTTCCTTTCCAACCAATGCTTTCCCTTCAGGAGGCCCACTGTCATGGGCACGAACACCCATTCCGCCTTGCTTGGTTGAAGTTGATTCACCGGCTCAGGTGATGAGACGCAGTTTCCGCAGGTCACCAACTCAGTTTAGCCATGGCCATGGCGGATGAGAAAGCAAGCCTGCGAAGATGTTTAAGAGTGGGGTTCCTATTATAAGCTCTTAGATCAACAAGAACCCCACTCTCCTGATGTTTAAGTTGATCAGCAAGATCAACAAACAAGCAATTGTTGGCCTTCAGAGTCGGGAATTCTTCTGGTTGCTCGTTGTGCATCCATCCATTCATGCATCCATGGTTTGTTGATTTCGAGACACTTCTTCACCTTCTTCATCCTTTCTATGGCGGTTCTCAGTGGGTTAGAGCCTCAGGATGGCAACGCAACTGCTGCAGCTGTTTGAGGAGCTGCGATTCAGAGATGCATGCCCCACCCTCCATGTGTTCCACAGCCGCTGAAGGGCTCAGAGCCATCACATGGATTTTCTGCGCCAAAAGGGGTGCTGATGGCGGTGCAGGACCTAGCCGACGAGCCGACGAAGGGCTCAAAATGTCAGGGGAAAACATTGGAAAAACGAGAGGCCAGAAAGGATCACTCTCAATCTTTGCACATGTGTTTGCACAAGTGAAAGGCCAGTTTTACTCAGACAATCATGTGCAAAGTGCCATTTGACACTCAGAGTTCTTGCAATCGATTTTGGTGTTGCGTTGTACATCGGTTCCCGATTTGGATTGGACTGGGACTTATGCTTGAATATTGTTTGAACTGGGGCAGAATATTAGATACTGACTTGCTACTTTACAAGCCCGACATTGGCTGCAATTTTGTGTCCATCACGTATGACTTTGGACATACCAGGTTTTGGCGCGATGTGGGGGCCGCTGATTTTTGTGGTGACCCGGACCGCGTGGAACGGGTCATCGAAAGAATCGAGAAAACGTTTGGTGCAAGGCTGAGAACCTGTAATTAGAGAGCTGAGTAGATGGCACCATCACCAAGGTCGGTGGTTTATATGGATCCCCATCTAAAGGACATCTTAAGGGTTTGTGCCATCTACTCTGAAACCACTGTATATCTAATTATTAAGGTCCCACGCTTCTTTGGAGGGCTGCCTCTTCTCATTGTATTGTTGCTTCGTGTTTCCACCAAGGGACGGGGTTCCTTGATAGGCAATTCCATGGCTCAGTATTAAGGCCCCTTTTGCAAGAGAAATCTCCAAGCTTGTGTTAAGGCTGTTTTGCTGTGAACATGTCTTTCTTCAAGCCATCAACTGCAGTCCTGAAATCGCTAGAGAACTCAATCCAACTCGTCCTGTTCGCACCAAGAGAACGCCGCCGCATCACCTGCTCAGAGGGAGGTGCCCCGAAATCGGCGCAGCGAACGGAGCTGCAGCGCGCCGTACGGCGCGTCGCGCCCTGAGCGCCCTGGGCCCTGAGCTAGATAGCGCCCTTGACAAGCGCGGCCAGAGGCGGTGCCGCTCCGGCCGCATCGCCGGGAGCGTGTTTTCAATGGGCAACTCCCTGGTGGGCAAGCCGGCGAATGGCATCGAGACGACCCCGTCGGTGTCCATGTGGGTGGCGAACTCAGCAGGTGAACTGTCCCGGTGTAGACTGAGCATGAGGCTGTGGAGTGCAGGTCCCCAGTCACTTAAAACCGTGTTTGGAAGGACATATCAGATCATCAGACGTCATTGCAAGCATGGAAGGTTACCAGGTTGAACTGGTCAAGATGATTGCTTCGTTCATTCCTTGAATTCAGTTCATGGTCAGTTCATCAACTGTGTTGTTCATTCCTTGAGGTCGTCAGCGTCACTGACTTCTTGACCATGACCGTCCCATTCCCTAGTCATGAGCAACTGCTGGTCTGGGGCTGCTGCACCGACGACGGGGTCAGATGCGCTGCATTTTTGTGTCGCATCAATGGGTTGCCAACAGCCACCCAGACCCTGATGGCCAACAGCTGTTAGTTCTTCAAGAAGCTCTTCAGAATATCATAGAGACTTGGTTAGCACCCAGCATGCTGCAGTCAAGAGATTCTCGCCTCTCTCCCGACGATGGATCAATCTTTTGGATGTGTTTGGTGTGGAAGCAGCGTTCACCTTTGATTCCAGCATCCAGGATCAGATGACTTAGCCCAGGCCTTTTCAATCATTCGTCCACCACACAAAGTCCCCAAGTATCGCCCCAGGTATTGGGGGTTTGTATTCTGATTTTAGGTAATTAGTCGCTGTAGATGGGGGAGAAAGAGTCCGCCACAAGCAAGAAACACTATTCTTTTGAGAACACAGAGGGGTTTGGTATGGTTCTGGGGTTGGCTGGGGCTTGCATTGACTTCATGTTCAGGATGGGAAGCTTGCTGTCTCAATGGACTTGGCGAGCCACTTGCAAGGGCTCCAGACTTCTGCTCCCTCAGCAGAGAAGACTTCTGCCCTCATGCGAGAAGCTTTCCTTTGGCTGGATTGGTTCAGTGTTCCGCAAATCTATTCAGAGGGGAACATCGAGGAGCCTTCCCTCACAACGCCACAACGAATGCACCTGCAAAACGTTTGTTCAATTTGCCTGGAGACACCTGGAGCCGTAAGCCACCAGGTGTTCCGCTATAAAGAACTCACAGCAGGGGGTTCGAGTCTCGTTTTGGATCACTTCTTCATGGCTGCTTCTTAACATGTCATATAAATGTTTGTGGTGCAAGATGTTTTCGGGCCATTCTGGTGCCAAAAAGAGGCCTCCGGACCTCACCTGGGTGTCCTTCGCCCTCCATCGTCGGAGGAGGGCGAGGTCGAGAGCCCCGTGGCCTCTGTGGCCTCGAAGAGCACCTCCTTCGGCTCTCAGGACCCGTTCGCCGTTGGTTTCGGCGGCGAAGCGGGTGGGAATAGGTATGAATGGACGCTCCAACTCGAAGACGTACTGAGCTGGTTGGGGGCAACTAGGGCAAACTAGATGCCTCTTTGGGCACTTGTTCGAACTGGCAGCTAGCTCATGGGATGGTTTTGTAGAGGAGGATGTCGAGGAGGAACATCCTGGCCCGGCCATTTTGGTTCCGAGGAAGTGAAGAAAGCCACCGCGACCAGTTAGTGTGCTTCTCATCTCTTGAGAGTAGATGAACGCATCGCCGATTTTTGGGGGAGCCAGATTGCTTCACACACGGGAATATTGCGATTGCTTGGGTGCAAGAACTTGGGGTCGTTGCAGGGTGGAGGCCCAGGGGGCATGCTGCAACGTGTAGCAAATTTGTGTTGCAAGCCGATCTAGTCTTGGAAGCAATTAGCTTTTCTCCCGTGCTTGCTGCAAGTACTGCATGTTTTCTGCATCTTTGCAGCAATCAGGAGACTCAGATACAATCGATTCCATATTTTGTGCACAGCTCTGACATGTTCGTGGCTCCTTGGATACCTTGGCCTAAGGATCTTGCTCGTAGCAGCCGAGCACACGTCTTCACAACACACGTCTCCACTCTACCCACATCTCCACTACCCAAGCTTTCAACATGGCCAACCAGTACGCAGGGGTCTTGCAACACCATGTCCCAGATTGTCCCAGCATGTCGCAAGACTATAGATCGAGACTTATATACTAATTAAGTAGTTAAGTATAGTCTTTTGAGCTAGAAAGCTCCCACCGATAGTATGGTTCCTATTTTGTCTGCTGAAAAAAATAGCACGCGACGAGGAGATCAAACAGAGAAACGATGCCGAGAAAACACCGTCACGTTGAGAAAAAAAGCAGCACGCGACGATACCCAAGGTCTTGGCACCTCGACTGATTCATAAGGATACCTCCGCAGTGTGCAATTGCGCGAGCTGGCTGGTCGCCTGGCCACACGTGGGTGCAGCGTTGTTTTTTGGGGTTGTTCCTTTGAATAAGTGATTTCAAGTGGCTTTTCAGATTGAAGTATTGCGAAGTCTCCACATTTCAGTTCAAGAGCACCAGGTTTCGATCCAGGTTTCGATCCATGCTGAGTCTTTCGGAGTCCCTGGGCCGAACCGCCCGAGGCACGCGGCTGGTGTCGTGCAGAGATGTGGTGCAAGATGCTCTCGGAGCCTCAAATCCAGCGACGGTCCACCGCGCAGTGCGTGGGAGCGGAGCGTGGAGCGTGGGTGCAGCGGTGAAGTTGGCCGGTTTGGGCCGAAAGCAGTGGAACATGAAACCAGTGATGAATGCCATAGGGAGTGCCATAGGGTGTGTGTGAGAGAGCAATTGAGGCTGGTGAAGCCAAATCACGAAAGGTAGCCCTTTAGGGGATACCTTGAGTTTGACTTGCGAAGCAAGTGTCGGCGAGTCCGGGTCTAATAATTGATCATTCAATTCACCCCCCCCCCCTTCGAATTCTTTTTTCAATCCCGCCCCCCCCCCCCTTGGAATTGATTTTTCAATACAGACCCCCCCCCTTTCCAAATTCAATTCTCTCCTGGAGAACGTCTTCGTGAGCCTCTCATGATTTCAGGATAGTTGAAACCCTCTTGAACATTCAGAAAGAGTGCATATGAAATTCTAATCACGAAAGGTTCCCCGAGGGGATACATACCTAGAGTTTGTTTTGTGAAGCACGTCAATTCTCTCCTGGGGAACGTCTTCGTGAGCCTCTTATGGTTTCAGGATAGTTCAAATCCTATGATGCTCCGATTCAATGCTCACCGATGATCTGACCCATGGGGCAAGTTTGTCTTCCTAAGAATCTATTTGAACATTTCGAGAGCATATGTTTGAACATTTAGAGTGCATATGAACATATATTTACGAAAGGTCGCCTCCGAGGGGATAAATCACCATGTCGAAACTTGCATTTTTGTTCCTGCCTCTCGCGTTCTCTTCTCTTCCCGCTGTCCTACCTTTCGTGTCTGCCTCCTCTCAAGTTTCAATAAATCCACTATGATTGACAGGTGAGAGTGTTAGTTTATAGTGTGTTTGAAGATGGTTTCCTCCAAGTATATAGCTCATGAAATCCTCAGCGTGTCTTTGTGATCAAGGACAATCCAAGCGACATCCTGGTCATCCTTGTGTCCTCATCTGATCAAGCAGATGTTGTCACCTCCAACTGGGCAGATGTGCTACCACTGGATGGCGATTTCACTGACAGTTCAGATCGAAAGAAGATTGCGATGATGCTGCATCACTTGCCCCCCGTCCTTCACTGTAGAGTTAAAACTTTGTTCCAATGTTGTCGTTCAGCCAGTTCTATGTCATCCAAGTGCGAAATCAACCGTAGCAAAAGTAAGTCTATACATGGGTTTGATTTGATTGTTTTGCTCCAAATTACATCGGAATTACGATCCTTCGCTGCCAAATCTTGTTTTCCCCACGGCAGGGCAGGCAATTGCTTGGTTGAATCAGTGTTGAGCCGCTCCTCCTTTCTCGGGACGCACGGTCATGCCCAAGAATGACGGAGGGTCCTGGAAAGACAATGGCGTTTGGAGTTCATTGTTTTCAACATGCCTCATTGCGTGTTTGTGGCCTGGATCGTTAACAGTGTTGCTGGCTTTAGTTGATTGACCAAGCCCGGTAGGAGAGGGGGTGTTCACATGTGTTCACATCTCCATCTCCCATCCGGCTTTGGACCAGCCCTCTACGTCCTGCCTTTGACGCACAACTTGTTCGCCATCCCAGCGTTTCTGCAATTCTTCCTTTGATCTGTGTGTGATCCAACCAGATGCATGAACAAGAACACTTTTTATTTGATACTATAATTATTTGAATCATATATTTAATAAGTAAATAAATATATATATATACATGTGTGTTTTGCTATCATATCATATATCACATGTCAGATGCGCCTGGTGAGTTACAGTAGTGGGGACATGTTGGATGAATACGAGTGCAGATGGGTCGGGGGCTGTCCAAGGACACCTATCCACCAAAACAGGGAAACTGCCAACTGCCAAGGGTTTTGACACGTTCGTACAGCACTTGCAGTCACCTTCGCTCCAGCCAGATGAAGGAGCAAGCAGAAACCCACACATCCTGCAGGTCCTTATGGTCCTCTCGCACTTACACGCTCGGTCCAGGACCGAATCGAAGGCCCAACGCGACGACGCTGCCCAAACGGCGATGTCCCGAGGCTTCGTTACAAGCTCCGAGCCTTGGCCGAGGAGCAGAACATCAACTTGTTTCGACGCTCGGCGGCGCGCGGGCCTTCGGGCGCCCCGCGGAGTGGCTGGGGTCACGGTGGATGCGGCAAAGCCGGTGGCTTTCCACTCGAAGTCGGACCAGTTCTGGCGATTTAAGCGTGGGTTCTGCGGCCAATCAAGGTTTCATACCTTTCGGAATTTGATGGGAGACGTCTCAAAGCCCAGCTTCACATGCGCCTTTCATGTGAGGCTTTTGGCTTGCTCGCCGTGAAGAATTCCTGGGGATGCCGCCGCGCGAACGCTCGTTGAGCACCTTCTTGGTGTGCTGGATGCAGTGGCGCAGGTCAGTTTAACCACATCCCCAGGTGGTTGGGGTGGGTTCTAACCACCGAACCTGAGGATATATGGGACAGGAGCTCTGGACCGTCGCTTGTTGACACTCCCCAGCTCTTTCGTCACAGGCGCATCCGGAGAACATGGACAACCGATCGGTCGGGCCGCGGGGAGATGGGAAAGCATAGCTGGATACCTTTGCATCAGGGGTTAGCGAGGGCGGAGCGGGAAAGGCCAGGAGACCCTAGTAGCGTCCGGAGTCCGAACTGTTCGATGGCTGAACGATGCGGAAAACATCTTTGTGATGTCGGAGCAACCTCCCAGAGTCCCAGAGGACCAGCTGTTGTTTCTGTGTGATTTTTGTGTGTTTTTTGGGGTGAAGCCTGCAGAGTGTGCTGGGGAACAACGAAAGAAGCACCTTGATTTGGCTTTGCACGTGCCTTTTCTCCGCAAAAAAACATGATAGATGGAACTGGCTTGCTGGTTCTGGTTGAGTTTGAGTGTAGAATGAGTAGCATTGCGTCTCCCACATGATCTATAATTGGTGACGGTGCATTTGCTGGGAACCTCCCACCCGAGGACGACTTTCAATTCCAATCCTTACAATCGGCGCGGAAAGAGCAGACTGGTATGGGTCCTATGGCATGTGCTGCGCTGTCTGGCAATGCTCAGCTGATCCCGCTTTTATCCAAGGCATGGCCTGCCGGATTTCAGGGACGAACAGGCGGTCGCCAGTCGTAACGTATTGTTGGCCTATGTTGGCCTTTTGATGCCTTTAGTATATAAGTGGTAGTGGTAGTGTGTGTTGATGTTCGTAGTGGAAGAATTCCATGACGTCCAGGCCGTCCCCAGCTCCGAGTCGCCCTTCGGCCATGCGCAGGAGGGCTTTTCCGCCCAGAAGTTCATGCAGGCGATGCCTGAGGTTGGCATTGCAGTGCCTTGGTGGACATAGGCTGGTTCATTGGGGCTTCACCAGCCAGGACGCATGGCTCCGGAACCTAACTTCGCTAACAGGCTGTTTGGTCATTTGCTAGTGCTGGGCGGTTAGGTAGATGCAAGAGGCCCAGATTGTTCTTCCCCGACCTAGTTGGTTGCGTGCATCAACCGGGAAGTCCTATGGCACGCTGCATTTGGATTGGACGCAGTGCACGGAAAATATTCTAGTAGGGAGTAGGGAGTAGGGCCCTTATCAGTAGCCGATGTGCAAAGCAACAGCAGCTACTGGAGAGGGATAAGAGAGGAGCATGTGAGGAGGGATCAAGTGAATCAAGTGATTGATGGATGGACGAACGGGCTATGTGTTCTAAATTTGATGATGATGATGATGATGATGATGAACCGGGGTGCTCAGGAAGCCCCCAACCTTGTGGCATGTTTGGGCGGAGGTTGTCTCCACAGACGTGATAAATATATTTGTTGCGCCCAGTTGGTGGCTCTCAGACATGTCCACAGTGACCCAAAGGTTTGTGAGGACCAAGCTTTTGTTCAAACTCTTGGGGAATGTAATAGTCAGCTTTTGTGTGGTTGTGTTTTCCATATGACCAAAGCCATGGGAGGTGAACAACCCCTTTGTGGCTGTGCATTAGGACACAACCCCCCTGACGTCGTGTTCTTGCTCGAGCTCGTGCCGGCACCAAGGCAAAGTCAAGCCTCCTTTTCGTGGCATTGAAGTTCGCATGGCGCCAGCCCGAGGTTCGAGGGCAGCACGGAGGATTGAAGTTGGTCGTGGGATGTGATGACGCCGGCGCTGGCGAAGGACGGGAGAACATTCACCTCTCCTGTAGGGTTGCTTGTGAAGGATCCCATGGCCAATTTCCTTTTGCGAACCGTAGATGTTGATGGTCCCTGAGTTCCCCTTTTTGTTTCATTATGTTTTCTGCATTTGTTTCATGCGGGGGCAAGGGAACCCGATCAACTTCGAGACAGGCTCATGTGCTTTGGACATGGCCAGGGTGTGTGAGGTGACTCTCCAGCGACATGGCTCGGGTCTTTTGAAGTTTGCTGTTTGGCTTTTGGCCATCAGCAGACTGCCCAAAACCTGGCTCAAAAAAGAACCAGGATCCCACACCGAAGGCCCAAACCGCGTCGGTGCGGGGGCGTTTTGGACGTCAAGGCCATTGTGCCAGGAGAAAACACGAGTGAACAAGCAAGGCCGACCAGGCAGACCTTGCTTGTTCACTAGGCCTTTTCAGACAATGCCCAGCCACTGAATTGAGATCCTGTCAGACCCTGGTGATTCTTGCAAACAGAGAGAGTAACGAAGAAGATACTAGGGGCTCCTGGCCTTACTACTAGGAGCAAGAACGCTACTTAGGAGCAAAGGGCATCGCTACTAGTAACAAGGACGCTATTAGTAACAGAATCTGGAGTGACGCAGGTCCTGAACGCCTTGCTGGAGGCGAAAGCGGATGCCAATGACGTTCATCGTCCCTCTGGCCTACATGCGCTGAGCCTGTGTAAATCACCAGAGGCAGTGGAGCTTTTGGTGCAAAGACGTGCAGATGTCAATCAGTTTCTCGCACCTGAACGTGGCGGGTAGCGCACTACAACAAGTAAAATGATGAAGCTATACCCCATACAAAGGAAAGGTCACGTGCGAAGGGATTCAAACACAGCTGTGGAGAGAATGCGTCCATGCGGAAACAGATGTTTTCTAATACCGAACCTATAGCTGATATAGCTACTATATAGCCACTGGTGCCAGCGGGCCAGCAACTTCACAGCGAGGTCACACCAAAGGTCAAGGCTTTGGCCCCCAAAGCTTGTAACTCCGGTTTTCGAGAACGACCTCTCAACGCCGAAAGGTTCTTGAACATCCCGGTCTTTCTACGGTCATACCGGAACATCTCCCAAATGTTCACAATGATGTTAAGAAATAGTCATGTGATCAGAGCATTGCTACCATCTAACTATCTCTATATATATATAATCAATCCGAAAACATGCCGGAATTGTCTCTGAATTCATGGAGGAAGGGAGGGGGACAAAGAGCGCGCGAGAGAGAGAGAGAGGGAAGCATGTTAGGTTCTAGCCTGTAATGGTGCGAAGAACTCCTGTAGCAGTGGCAGGTTAAACGGTCAAGAGAGACAGTCCGGTCAAAAATGAATGAAGGTGTGGCATGGCCATGTATCACCCTTTGTCAAGTTCAATACGTTTTGATATTCAACTTTAGAGGGAAGAATCTTCGATCGTGGAGAGTCCATGGTTGGGTTTCTGGGATTCTACAAAGAGAAGGATTTCCCTTCAGGAACGCTAATAGGTCGGAGGCCATGGCTATTAGGTTGGAGGCCATGGCTATTAGGTTGGAGGCCATCGCTACTAGGTTGGAGGCCATGGCTAATAGGTCGGAGGCCATCGCTACTAGGTTGGAGGCCATGGCTAATAGGTTGGAGGCCATCGCTACTAGGTTGGAGGCCATGGCTAATAGGTTGGAGGCCATGGCTATTAGGTTGGAGGCCATGGCTATTAGGTTGGAGGCCATGGCTATTAGGTTGGAGGCCATGGCTATTAGGTTGGAGGCCATCGCTACTAGGTTGGAGGCCATGGCTATTAGGTTGGAGGCCATCGCTACTAGGTTGGAGGCCATGACTACTAGGTTGAAGGCCATCGCTGCTAGGTTAGAGGCCATGGCTATTAGGTTAGAGGCCATCGCGACTCGTTCAGTTGAACAACAACTGTTGTCCTTTCGATGTATTGAAGCGACGAGGCCAACCTCTTCTCGCTATCAGACTTCTATTCTGAGTCAAGCTTGCATGAACTGTGCACCTGCAGCTTGGATTCTCTACCTTTGGGCCGGGGTTGATGTGTTGATCTCACTATTTATCGGTTAGAATATCCGAAGGTATCCATGTGGTAATCACCATTTGTTATACATTTGGCAATGTCCAAGCGACTTTGTCCGCATCTATACCTACCCTACCACCAGCAAAACATGTGTTTCAGCTTGTTCGGGCAATAGGGGCAAGCTGACACTGCACAGCTCCAACCCAAAAGTTTGCTGCCAGCAGTCAACCCAAATCGAAGACAGAGACCCGTTTGAGAAGAGACCTGTTCCAAGACACACCGAGGCACCAGTGATTTCCAAACTCTTGGAATTCCGCGCGCGAGTGGACGATGCTTCTGCCTTCGCGAGCTTGGCTGCGGTGGCCCACATGAATCCACATAGTCTCTTGGTTGAGAGGTGGCCCTTAAGAGGGCCTCATTTGCATCCCCATGGCAACCAGTGGTTTGGTGTTCAGAGATGGGTTTCAACCCAGGAGGCGGCCGGTGGTCCTCAATTCAAAGGCCAAGTCAGCATACCCCAAGTCAGGCCTTACATCCAGGGCATACCTGTCTACTTCATTTGGTAGCGAGCGCTTTCATCTCTTCTTGCAGGACCCACGATCTCAAATGCTCAGAGCTCCTAACCGCAGCAGTTGCAGTTGCCAAATTTCGGAGACTGCCTGGCGATACATGCGGTTTTTGGAGACTTGAAGAAATCTCAAGGGCACCTCTCCCCACTCTTCTTAAAAGTGCCAAACCTATATACATGTGGGCCTATGGAATTTTATGTATACTTCAGTTGTTTCTCCACTGCTGCCAGCAAAGGTTTGGATGTCACAGCCTTGCTGCTGAACCTTGTCGCCATATCAGATTTGTTTGATTCATGAGTTTCGTGGGCCGGTGGGACAGGAGAGAACTGAAGCTTGAGCTTTGAACTAGTTGTGAAACGTAAACCTCAAGGCAGCTGTTGGAAGTGAGCCCCCTTTTGAAGAGGAATGGATTTATATGGCTTCCATGTCTTTTTATTGAGAATGCAGGTAAATGACGTAAGTTGGGCGTAAACATGCACCTCTGCTGTCAGAGTGTTCTTCCTGCGCTTCTTGCCTTTTCGAGCTTCGACGGCGGGACGGCGGGCTGTGATCATCAAAGACCCAGAGAGAGCTGTTTACACCCAGCGGGCTGCTGTGTCTTCTATGTGTCTTCTGGGTCTTCTTGTGATAATTTCTGACGATGTGACTTCTATGCACAGTAAATATTTGATTACAGACTTCCTGGGGAAGGTCAACTCCCTGGGTCTTTTGCAAATCCATGACAACAGCTCAAGACATTCCAAGTGGACCCCACTGTGCTGTTCACGTGTCAGCAACCTGGTCATGCGAATGGCCCTCGCGGCTACAGTCCCAAACGGTTTGTTCTCTACCGCATGGACCTCTTTTGGTTTGGGGCAGTGTGCACTCCGTGACGCCTGCAAGAGGTGTGCTCACACAGAGAGGGTTCCATTACTATACTGATTAGGACACGTTTTTGAGCCCCGAAGGCGCCGAAAGCTTCAGGCAGGTAGTGATTGTGTGACATTCTGTGACAGTCTTTCCGTTCAAAGCTGCGCTGTGGCCAGGACAGCCAGGGCTGACGTGAATTGTAGAGGAGTTGCTGCTCATAGCCGCAGCCGTAAGAATCTGATTGGATGCAAGCTTTTTCCAAGGACCGGCTACTGGACATGTTTGGTGACCCTTTGCTGTTGATTTTGCTGCATTGATTGTCCTCGCCTCGAAGTCCCCCAAAACATGGTGGTAAAGTGATGTTCGGAACGAGAGTTCGGGAACCCATCTCGGCCCAGAGAATTGGGTTCCTAAAGATGTTGGTTCACCAAAGCACCACGAGAGGCGGGTGATGAATTTCCGATGAAGCCCTATCATCTGTGCGAAACCGGCCCGTTTTTTTTGGCAGGATGCCAGAAGTGTCACTGTGTGCTCGCCTCGAAGTGACTCGGATGGCAAGTTCCAAGTGGAAAGAAACTACAAAGGCTGGGGTGGGTGCGACGAAAAAGCCTCAAGTGCGGAACAAGGGCAGGGCCAACAGGAGCTGGTTTACTGCAGCTTTGACCTAAGTTCACGTCCGGAATTGGAAAGTCAGAGCTTTGGGCTCAGAAGAGCGCCCCTGCGCCATTCCACCAGGACAGGATTCGATAGAATTGGGTTAGACGTGGTGCAAGGGTTTCCTGAGGGCCCCCATTGGCCCGTAGCTGTAGCCCAACAGTAGCTTCATCCTTGGAGAGCTTAGGAATCCACAACCTGCATGCAGGAAGTGCAATCGACATAAATTACTGTCATTGAGGGCCCTTAGGCAGAGTTCTCCAATTTGCTTGACAAAGTATTCGGCACGGCCTCGAAAATCACTGATCAAACATGACATTCCATGTGTTGTGGCAGTTGGGGCTGCCCTCACTGCTCCGAACCCCACGATTGGAAGCTGAGCCATGATCAGCTTCCAGCCAAGGCTGAGTGGAGCACAAGCCCTTTGGGCTTTGCATGTTTCTTTGGACGGGCAGAGCTCGCGTCATTCCTGCCATTTGGACGAGAAGGACGACGTTCGGGGTCGCAGGACGACGAGAAGGACGACGCGCCATTGGAAAACCGCGCGACCACGCGGGCAGTTGAGGGTGTCGAGGCCACAGAACTGGTTCGTGGACAGTAGAATCATGAAGGGGCCAAGCCCATGCTGCCAAGAAATCTATTCATGCATGTTCTGGTTATTTGACTCTTTTGATGGCTCCAGCTGGTCGGTTCAAGACGAATACGCACTTCATGGTTCTGGGACTTTGTATGACTGTGCTCAATTTGCCAAGGGTGGAGGCGCGGGCAGACCCGGAGTTGGAGAATGAGCATGGCCGAACACCTTTCGATCTTGCCGAGAGTCAAGATGTTTTATTCATTGCCTTGAGGATGCGTGGCACTAAAATATAGGGAGAGTGTGGTTTACAGACCATGGTTCTGTAAAGGCTTGCTTTGGTTGTTCTAATAGCTCTAAATGCAAAAGATTCTGTTTACTTTTTGCCTGGCCATGTGTTTAGTCAGCAACTTGGGCAAAACACTTCTCAACTTGTTTGGAAACCAGGTTTGTTGTGTCAAGAAGCTAGCAGAGTCATGTCAAGAAGAAGCTTTCAGCCCATTGTCAGAAGCTAGCATACACGTGAGGAGAGCAAGAAAAGCAGCAGAGTCACCCCGTGACACAGAATCATGTCCGGCAAAATGTGCGACCATATTAGGAAACTCTCAAGGAACGTTTGCAATAATACATCACAAACCCTGATACATCAAAACCGTGTCAGGAAACTTAGCTACGATGTCCAGAAACTTTGGCGGATTTTTACTGTATCAGAAACCGAGAATGAAAACACAGCATTGATCGTTTGCAACCACCCCAACCGATTTGCACGTGTATTAGTATCCAAACCCTAAAGTTACCTCGACTGCCTTGCTTTCTCTCTCTCTCTCTATATATATATCCATGTGTTTGGCCGAGGGGTAACTACCATTATCATCTACCCCGGCAGAACTCTTGGTTCACATCTCAACTGGTGGCTTCTATCATGTACCCAGGGGGGTCACCAGTGGAGGAAGGGCGGCCCAACTCCCACTGCATGATGGTCAAAGCCCTCCATCCACAGGAAAACTCAGGGAACCCTGTTAGTACAAAGCCTTTTGCCAAGAGAATACTTTTGTTTCAGCATCTGCATTTTTTTAGTTATATTTTTTCAGAAGGCCTCCAGAACCTACCACTGCATCTAAATAAAAACATAGGACTGACTGCTGACCATCCTGGATGCAAAACACACTCAGAACCTTTTGAAGGTCTACTGGTCCAACAGCCTCCTGGAAATCTAGGCGTGAAACCCGTTGTTTCAAACCCTTGCATAGTAAGCTCGGCCCCCCCGGGTATTCATGCAGGTTCATTGGCGCAAGGCTTGGCTTTGGCTTGTTTAGGGTTTGGTTTGGTTTGGCTTTGGTTTGTGAACAGGGCTTGGTGGACTTGACTGGCTCGATGTTTTCCATCACTTCGAGCACCTTCTATCGCCTCCTTCCTCATATTTTTTCTTCAGTTTCCAAAATCCTTGTGGCCCTGACTCTTTTTTACCTTCCTCTTTGACTTCCTTCTCGATCTTATCACGACATCATGGAGCAAAACCCTACATGGTTTCTGACTCCTGTGCTGGACCCTTTCTGCTCGCTTGCCCTTGGACTTTCTCCTTCAGTCTCGGGGTTGGCTTGTTTCCTGACACGGTCTGTGGTTTGACTCCTCTGGGTCTGACTCCTCTTTGCCGGCTTCGTTCACGGAAGACCCCGTGTTCCGACAACGCAAAAAGGGCGACTCCGGACGCTTGACCCAGACTTTGGGTGTCCGGCGCTGTGCGGTGGCCGGACTCGGTCGAGCGCATGCCAAACGGGCACGTCGTGTGGGACGTCAGGGTGCACCCGTGGAGTTTGCTTACTTTGGGTGGCTGAACTTGGCTGCTTACTTATGACGGGGTGACTATGTTTAGACTGCTTGTTGATTGCATTGATTCCTCCTGGATTTTCTCCCATTTCGGGCCTGCGTGCCCTTTTGGCCGCCAAGGTGGATGTTTTGTCGTTCAAATCGCTGTCATGTGCTTCCCTATGGCCCTGCTTAGTGAAACAAGCCAGCCCAAAAGAAGTCCTGGAAGATACTTTGAGGAACCCCGAGTGGAACTCCTTCGCTGTTTGTTGTGGCTTGGATATGGCGGAGCTGAGGAAAGGATTTCGATACATTATCGTCGTGTCAGAGCACATTATGGTATGCCGGCAGCTATTCAGGAAGGTGTTTAAAGTTTAAGTTGGCAGCTCCCACTTGTTTTTTGCAGGGTCAAGGATGGACACAGCTTGTTTGGGACCCTGGATCGATCATGGTGGATCATTGATGATCATAGTTGAACACCAATCGCTGTCCCATCCCTGTTGAACACCAAAGTAGCTATAGTAGCTTGGTTTCAGGCATTCAGGAGTGTTCAATGCAGCCCGGCCCAAGAATACCTTTTGACTGGCCATTTTGTATCAACGAGTAACAAGAAGCTACCAGTAGCAAGGATGCTATTAGCTGGAGGCCATCGCAAGTAGTTGGAGGCCATCGCTACTAGTGGTTGGTATTTTGAACGAAGCACCGTGTCACGTTGCCAGGTGTGATGCGAAAGATGCTGACCCGTCGATAAGCTGCTGACGTGTCGATTGAATTTGATTGAGCTGAAGGCTCACCACCCTCAAGACATGATTAGGTCCTGGGGGTCTACATGATGTGCTTTAGGTTTTGATCGCTCTACTTGAAGTGCTTGATCCCTCACTCAAATGATTCTCCTCGCGGTTGGCGACAGATTCAGCAAATTGCTTGATTAATTTTGAAAAATAGTACTGAGATGTACTGAGTACTTGCTGCATATGTCGGCCATGGCTCACTTGTTCCAATCGAGTCACGCTGTCGCCATCCATTCCAGCGCTGGCCGCTGCGAGCTGTTTCTGTATAAAACGGCGCGCTTCGATATGGATCAGGCCGCGCTGGCCACCTAAGACCCCAAAAGAGGCTGCTTTGAGCCGTGTCACCCCGTGTCACCGTGTCCTAGCCCTGAGCCTGTCACCGAAGGCACAGCAGTTGCCGCAGCGTCCGGTCGCGGCGACGTTTTCGGCCAGCGGGTGGCGAAACGGAGCGAGACGGGGGCCGGACGGGACTGGCGCGGGAGGGACCGGGCACGGTGGTTTTGGCAGCATGTGGTACCCAAGGCTGGGGACCTTTTGGGCAGGTCTAGCATGTATCACCTTCTGGCTGTAGTAATTATAGCTGCCGTTGTTGTCCTCCAAAGCAGTCCGTTCACCAAGTGTGCCAGAAGTTCAGGGATCAGCATGAGTCAACCCTTAGGTGCACCAGTCCAAGGGTGTTTGTCCATTGCCACCGGTCGATGAGGAGCAATTTGGGTGGTTGATGAGTTTGTTTGACCATGTTCGACCTGTTTGTGCTGCTGGACGAGGTGTGTGGCATGTTTTGTTACTGTAGCATGCCAACCTCATGGGCAATCCAGTAACCTGCCTTGTTTTGGTATGTTTAACCGTCTTCGCTCTCACTTTGGCTAGAGAAAGCTGCGCACAGCCACAGAGGTAAAAGCATGTAAAAGCTGAGCTTTTGCTCCCAAAGTTCCGAAAGCTGGGCACCCATTTTGCCAGCTAGGTTTGGTGGCTCATCTATGACGTTTTGCGGGGTGCGCCAGCAAGCGCCCATGGCAGGTACTTTTGGGTTTGCTGGTGGTTTTGGCTGTGATGTTAGCCAGCGAGATCAAGGGCTTGCCTCTCGGCGGCAGAAGAGGCAAGCGCATGCGAGAGGTGACATGCCCATGACGTGGGACACGCAGCAACACCTGAAGATCCTGCTTCTCTTTGCTTGATGCTAGACGAGTCACTGGCAATGAGATAGTTCTATACATATATTATATATTATATTATCTCTCTCTATGTGTATATGTGTTTTTTATTTGTTTATATATACTTACATAATGTGGTTAACATAAATGCCGGCTGATGCCGCCTGAAAGGTACTGCAGCTTGCTGGCTACTCTAGTGTGCAAGGTCAAAGTCAACAGAGTGCACCAAAACCTGCCCCAAGTCAAGGCTGCTTGACACCCGTACCAGCTCAGACAGGCGCGAAGCCCTGCGTGCACCAATGAAGAGCTGGATTTGCAAGCAGGTGCCTTCCCCAGGTCGGACGAAGCAGACAGGGGAACTGCTGCCAATGTGGAATCGAGGTGACCAACTAGTCAGAATCTATTAGTAGCGATGGCCTCCACCTAGGAGTGATGGCCTCCACCTAGGAGAGTTTGGGATGAACTGCTGATTCAACCAAACAGATCTTGAGGTCTAAGCCGTTGAGGGCGGACGAGGTGGCCAGCTCGGAAGTGTGGGAACGAAATCGGGCGGGCCAAGCACCACTCCCCATTGTTGAGGCCTGGCACTCGCCGTTGTTGTATAAGTTTGTATTATAGCTGTTTTGTGCATGGAAGACCTGCCCGCCAAATGTTTTTAAGCTTAGATTTTGAATAATATATTATTTTATTTTTGGAATGGTGAACTACTCCATCGACATGACCATATGGTTCCCTTTGACCAGAGCCGTCGACATGGATGATCTAAATGAAGTTCAAACGCTCATGAATTCGACATGGTAAAAAAAGTCGATAAGATTTGGCATGGCCACCGGCCAGGTGGGACCAAGATGCCAAAAATCATCATAATTCCATAGTCAGATGTCAAGATCAACCCTGTTGCTCTCATCCATTCTTTAGCTTCTAACTTGGATTTGGTTTCTTTCATATTATACTTTGGACGCTGTTCAATGTCCAAGGTATGTAGAACGACCTGCTCATGAAGCTTAAGTGCGATCTGGCTTCAGAAGACTTGAGAGAGTGGGCTTGAGTGCTTTTGAGTGCGGAGATCGTTCGTCCGAAGATGATGGAGCTTTTCCTTTTGACCCAACTGACGCTGCAGGGTCTCGTATTTCAACACCAACTTGAGTTTTCAATCATAATTTGACTCATTGATCTTGATTCCTCATGCGGGCACTTATGAACATGCATGAGACGAAGAATGGAAGGGGCCTGGCATGTCCAACACCCGTTTTCAGCACACGGGTTGAGCTTGTCCAAAGATTGCGGCAAGTTGCGCACAGTCAGCTGGTTCTTGCATGGGAAAAGCAGCGGGAAAATTGAAGCGCTGGGTTCTCGCAGGTGCCTCCTAGAAGGTAAATGATGATACGGCTATACGGTTATATACTCCCGAAAACCAACATGGACCCTGAGAATGGCATCCTGAAAAGCTGTTTTTCATTTACAAACCAATGGTTTTCGGGGTCCATGTGACTCTTCAGTGGGGCAGTCTTAGTGCTTTTCAACCAGGGCGACCACCGTTTGACAGGCGATGGAGCCGAAGCTAGCAGTCTAATGACCTGCTTCGCAAGATCGCCGGAGGAAGCCGATGTCTTCAGGGTCCAAAGCAAAGGAGGACCTCCACCTCCAAGAACTTGTTGAGGACTAAGGGCCGTGATAATATGGGTCTGTCCGAACTTACCTTTATCAGTCAGTAAACCAGCAAATCACTATTTTTGAAAAAGGACCTGCGACTCTTGCCGTGAGGAGACAGCCCGACTCTGCGAAGAACGGCCTCGCTCCGCAAAAAGAACGCGCGGCGGGGTTCACCGTCGCCGCGACGCTCAGGGCGACCTCGCTGTTTTGCCCTTTGTCCATCGACATGCTGGCTGGGCGCCTGTCCATCAATGTGACCGCCAGGAACTCAGAACGGTCGACGAGGTTCCACGACTCACCAGAACGAGGTTGCAGTTGGTAGGGTAGAACAGGTTGGAGCATTTGGGCGGAGCAGTGTTGCGGCATAGTTATACATATATTATAATATATACCATTTAATAGTTTGCACATTTTGTTTAGATTGTGTGTGAAGTGATTTCAAGGGCACTTTGTGTTTTCAGACCATCTCTAGCAATGTTTCCCAAGACTGGATGTCCACAGAGTGCTCGGACGAATCAGCTGAGGTGCTCCTGTCCATGGTCGCCTTTTCAGTCCAGAGGCATGGATCACAAAACGAAGAGGCACATGCATAGCCTGCATAGCCATCCAAATTGTTTATCTTAGGAGGACCACATTGACCGCATATCAGTCCATTCTTCGAAGCCAAAGCGAGGCCAGCCCTGAGGCAGGAAACAAAAGCTACCAAATGTGACACGCTTGATTTCATAGCGACCTCATGCTCCTAAAATCTACTTGATATCTCCTTGATCCATTGTGGGGGCAGGTGCATACAGAAGTTCTTAAAGTAGGGAAAGAGTCAAAGAGAGAAAAGGACACATGGAGCACAGCTCTGAGAATGCGGACCACTAAAGCCGATGTATGACCATCCAAGGATTATCCAGCCCTCATCGCAATGCGAAGCTGTGCTTGAATTGGAAATGGGTTGAGTGGAAAGAATCACAATGCATTTGAGCCTTGGAAGTAGCTTTTGAAGGTGGCAGGGAATGATTTAGAGTCCTGATCACGAGAGAACTGAAGTTTCGCTAGGCAAACTGGCCAGCCACAGACAGCTGTGGAATAGAATCCAAGCTTTAGCAACCTCATAGAATTACTCTTGAGATAGATAGATAGATAGATAGCGAGCAACAAAGCGAAGACCATGTTCAATGAACGATGGGGTTGCAAGATCTAGATTCCCTTGATCCATGGGAGTCTCTCGGACTGCACCATGGTGATCCTTTCCAAACTGTATGAACAGCAAATGCCAATTGATACCAGGGACCATGTACTAACCAATTCCGGCGGTGGATCAGGAACAGTATCAAGGCCATTAGATTTCGTTATATTAATATCTTTAACAACATCGAATCCAAACCGCATATCTGAGTGCATCATCCGCGCCCCCATGAGCATACGCCATCGCATCATGTTGGTAGGGCCGTCCATGTTGGTAACGCATAGCAGAGGTGAAAAGACATTTATTGGTTACCACACACATCTCGCGGTCCAACGACGTCCGCCCCTCAAAGCCCATGCCAGAAAGTTTCCAACGGGGTGTACGTGGTGTGACCAAAAATGCACGCTCAGAGCACCTTCCAACGCGCCAAGACCGCATCTTGGCCACGGAAAAGAGGAAGATGGTAAGAGACGAAAGCATCTAATTGAGAGTGATGGTGAATTAAGAGGAAGATGGTGATCTTCACGTGGAGTCAAGTGACTTCTTTCCTTCGAACTTCTGTCAAACCTTTTGGTAAAGATGACAAGGCGGATACGACAAGGCGGATACCAAAAACACGATCACTCTGAAAAAAATGCTTGAAGATTCCTCTCCAAAGCTTTCTGATCATGCCATATTGAAGGCCAAGCGCCATTGATGCGGTGCCTTACAACACCATCCATGACATTTTTGTGCAGGCGAGACGTGCACGGCGGGGTGGGTGGTGAGATCGTCTCAGCGGCCTAATTGCCCACGACCACGCACACACACATCCTCCAGGTTTGCACCCTTTTAACTGCCACTTTGTCGCTTTGCAACCTTGCCACGCAACTCACGTCGGGTAGCCAAGTGAGTGGACAATCGTTCATCATTGGTTGGTGTTGTTTTTTAATCAGTAACAGCTTAAGTGACTTCCGAACAAGCGCTTTTCCTCAGCAAATTGATGCGTTTCATTTGACTAAGCAGCATCCTCAGCCGCGCCAAGGACCCATAGACAGAAATTGCGTTTGATGCTTTGACGCGAACTCGTCATTTCATCAGAAATCAAGCTGTTTCATCAGGTTCTGACGCTTCCCTTGAAGGAGTGACACAGTTCACTTGCCACTTCTCAGAAAATGTGTTGAAAGTCGAGGTGCTTCGAGATGTCTGCAGGTTGCGACGAGTGTGTGAGAGAGGCTGGGGACTTGTGGATCAAGGTTGATTGGGTTGATTGTAGTTTTTGGATCGTTTTGGTAACTCTAGCATGGGGGTCAGGAAACGTGTTATGGAATTGTCCTTTAAAGTGCATGGGTCATTTTTTTCTACAGCCTTCTTTTGCTGTTTCATGTGACTGTCCGCCTACAGAGATTCAGAGAATTGAGAGAAGCTTTGAGTACCTATCAAGAGGATTTTCAGATGGAGTATCCCTATCAAGCTTGTACCCCTATCAATTAAGCTATAGAATTGAATTCAGAGGATATTTTTCTATCCACCCCCTTGTATCCCTATCCCTTTCTTGACTGCCAGCCAGTGGCTTTGCAGAAGGCAAATTCCTCGCTCGGAACCTTGAAGGCTCAAACCCACCCTTTGTTTTGGACAGGACACTTGGACTCGGTATACATGTTAACCTATTTGCAAAAGGAACCGAATAGCGATGGCCTCCAACCTACTAGCGATGGCCTCCAAACTAACCCCCTTTGTGACAGGACACGAAGTCGCTTGGCACTCGATCGACTCGCCCAGTCGTCCCATCTCTTGGAAGGACCTACCCGATCTTTGCAGCATGGGCTCCTGCGGATCCAAGGCACATCCATCGCAAAGGGTCGACGTCTGATTCGGTAACCAAACGGTCTGATTCGGTAACTATGATTCGATAACTAAAAGCGCTGATTCGATAACTAAAAGCGCTGATTCGGTAACTAAAACGTCTGATTCGGTAACCAAAACGTCTGATTCGGTAACCAAAACCGCTGATTCGGTAACCAAAACCCGCTGATTCGGTAACCAAAACCGCTGATTCGGTAACCAAAACCGCTGATTCGGTAACTATGATTCGATAACCAAAACCGCTGATTCGGTAACCAAAACCCGCTGATTCGGTAACCAAAACCGCTGATTCGGTAACCAAAACCGCTGATTCGGTAACCAAAACCAGGAAACCAAAACCAAAACATTTCCAAAAGAAGACACTGATGTCCTGGGTAACCAAAACCGCTGATTCGGTAACCAAAACCAGGAAACCAAAACCAAAACCTTTCCAAAAGAAGACACTGATGTCCTGGGTAGTAGTAGAGTAGTAGTAGTAGTAGTAGTAGTAGTAGTAGTAGTAGT
>CAXAMN010026805.1:1737583-1842147 GCA_963970005.1 Durusdinium trenchii
TCGGCCGTTTTGGTTTCTGAATCGGCCGTTTTGGTTTCTGAATCGGCTCTTTTGGTTTCTGAATCGGCTCTTTTGGTTTCTGAATCGGCTCTTTTGGTTTCTGAATCGTAGTTGCTGAATCGGCTGTTTTGGTTTCTGAATCGGCCGACTTGGTTTCTGAATCGGCCGTTTTGGTTTCTGAATCGGCTGTTTTGGTTTCTGAATCGGCACGATTTTGGTTTCTGAATCGGCCAGTTTGGTTTCCGAATCGGCCAGTTTGGTTTCTGAATCGGCCGTTTTGGTTTCTGAATCGGCCGTTTTGGTTTCTGAATCGGACTGTTTTGGTTTCTGAATCGTAGTTGCTGAATCGGCCATTTTGGTTTCTGAATCGTAGTTGCTGAATCGGCTGTTTTGGTTTCTGAATCGTAGTTGCCTGATCGGTTAGTTTCTGAATCGGCTAATGACCATCGCAAAGCAACGTAGGCTGCCGTAGGCGCACATCTCTTCGGAGGGCGTGACGTTTGCACATGATGGTGTTACGCTGGCTTCGCTGGTGTTGTAAAATGTGAACCGACTTGGGGGTTGTGGTGAGATTGGGTATATATGCATTCATGTACAATATTATAGTAATATCATGACACACGGGCATTTACAAGACAACGGCCAAAATCTCAGACTCATGCAGGTCCTGGACTGCTATTTTTTCTACACGTCAGCATCTAAGAGCAATAGAGTGGAATTGTTGATTGGCAAAGACACTTCCTCAAATGTATTGTTTTTAATTTCAATGGGGGTTTAGCACATCAACTCTAAAAAACCTGACTGTTGAGTTGATGGGCATCCCTACATCTCCTCCAGCTCGAACTCTTGCCCTCTCAGGTTGCTAGTGCTGCTTCTCGTCATCGACTTAGGTTTGTTGATTTGGTGCCGCCCTCAGAAACTTGACTGTTGGGGATGATATGTGCAGGCCATCACTTTGTTATGTTTCTTGGTTAAAGCCTTCTCTCGCAGGATCATAGAACACTGATTACTAGGTAATTGTAGGGGGGTGCTACAGCAGGGTGCACAAATCTTTGGTTATATGGTCGTTTGGCACACATGGCCTTGGCACTTGGCACTGCTCACAAGTGCCAGGGCCTTGCGCTTGCGCCGTGCTGAGCTTTGGCACTTCCGGGTCCGGCACTGGTTTGTCGCCTATGACAAGAGTCTGAAATATGTCTCACAAAGGGTTCCCTACAAATAGCCTCAACACATTGGTCATACCATGTGTCAGTCATTGGTCATACCTGCAGGAATCGTTTTATATGGATTTGGCTCGAGCTCGCCTCCCGTCGACAGACGGGCAAGAGATCCATCGGTGGATTCGGTCCGTGTCGCAGGTCCTTTGCCAAGACTTGACCTTGCGACTTGAGCCCAGTGACCCACTGTGGTGGACGGCGCATGAAGGTGAAGCCGAAAGCAATACCCAGCACAGCTGGCAAGATGAGAGAGCTTTTGGGGCAGAAGAGCGTGTGGCTATTGAAGCCGGGGGAAGCGCAGGTCAAAGCATGTCAAGACATTCTGAGGAATGTGGTCTTGAAATACAGTATTCCATTACTATAATTGGAGGCCATCGCTATTAGGTTGGAGGCCATTGCCATGGTACTAGGTTACTAATTATTACCTTGGCCTTTCAGGTACTCGGCAACGTTCAAGCCCTGCTTGGTGCCGTTGTGGGGCTTACCCAGCTGACGCGCAGACTCAGTCGCCGTTTTCGGATTTTGGGGACCTGGGTTTGAGTCTTAAGACTAAAAGCAGGGTTGAAAGATGCGTCCTCGTAATGTGTTCAGGCTTTCACGATGTTTAACCGATGTTTCTTGACACTTCAGCAGACATAGCCGTACTTGTGGGGCGAGCAAAATGGAGGCAATCCCCCTATCATCCCGTATATCTTTTGTACAGACATATAGATCATATAGCCATTTGATATCACAGCGGCAGCAGCAAAGCCCCACAAAGTCTTGATCTCACAAGATCCGGGTTTTACGCGGAGTTGGATCACAAAATCAAACCAGCACAGATTCGCACTGCCCGCCTATCAAAGGAACATCATTTTCCCAACAAGACCTATGGCTGCAACTATGTCTTCCAGGGAAGTACTTCCATTTAAAAGGAGTTTGCTGTGTTTGGTGCTCATGGCTGCTCGCAAACGGCTGGCTGCCGTCCATGCGGAGCTTGTAGAGGTGAAAGATGCCTTGAAGAAGGAGAGCTCGTACTTGGGGATTTGGGGCAGTGACTTGCAGAAATACTCGACTCACTTGCAGAGCAAAGAGGAGATCCTCCGGCAGATCGTGCAACAGGACGCCAACGACCTTCGAAGGCCGCCCCCTGGGCCTCCAGCCACCTTCGACCGTTGCAGTCTCCCGAAAGTGCAGCAGCACATGTTGGACTATGAGGCGGTCCCCAGTGAGAGTACCAAAGCTTTGAGAGCTTTGTCCTCCCTGGCTTACAATGATGTGAACGAATTAGCACGGAGCCCAGCTTGCTTGTCGCAGCTCCTGCGATTGCTCGAGCTCTATCCGGAGGAGCCTGCCTTGCAACTGAGTGGTGTGAAGTGCCTTTGCCATTTGGCCTTCTCAGAAGACACGGCTCGTCGCTTGTGCTCCATGCCCTTCATCGGACCGTCCGATGTGCTTGATGCTCTCATGGCTGCGCGGTGCAATGCGCATTCCGAGGTCTGCGCCATCGCGGACGAGGCCGTCGCCCGCATTGTCGCTGCCGCCGGTGGTGAGGCCCTGACACGGATTTGTCGTGCTGAAGCCGAGGCGAGAGGCCGAGCTGACGGCGTTGAGAGTTCGGGGAGGTCCGTTCGTGCTAAGTCGAGCTCTTTGCCTGAGATCTTGAAATCGAACTTAGCAGAAGAGCTTCTCGATGCAAGTCTGGTAGCCCAGTGTTTCCTTGAAGCACGGCCTAGTGCCACGGAGGCCGAGGCTGCTGGATGGTTGTCTCTCCTGGTTGACTTAGTTGGATCGAATGGTGGAAAACCAGTTGTAACTTTGCTGTCCGTGAAAGCTGCAACAGCAACGGCCCTTTTGATGGACCTATATCCCGAAAGCTTAAAAATTCAAGTTCAGGGAGTGACCGCACTGAGAGCTTTGGCGGTGCATCCAGAGGTGGTGGCTGGAGCAGAAGGTGTGAGACATGTGGAGTCAGCTTTCAGAGCTTTCAATGGGGATGCCGAATTGCAAACCCATTGTATCAACTTTCTGGTCTCGGTGTTGGAGTGGCCTATTGAGGTCCAGAAGCAGTGTGAAGTGGACTACCTTCGGGTGGTCTCCCTGACGAAAGAAGCGATGCAGCGACATGTGGACGTGGTGAGTTTGCAGGTGGCTGCTTTGTCAGGCCTGGCCAAGCTGGTGGAAGCCCTGGCATTGCCAGCAGAAAGTGTGCGAGCGGGTGGCACAGAAGGTCTCATCAAGACGATCTTGGCCCATCACCAGGAACAGAAACAAGTATGGACCTGGGGTCGCATTTTGCTGGACACTCTTGGACTTGACCGGCATTGGAATGGGCAGCGTTAAAAGAGGCTCTTTGATGATTTTTGAATGGCCAAGGGAAATTGGAGGGGGCAGCTGAGCAAAAAAAGACAACTAACTAACAGTCATTTGTTTATCAATCCTTTGAGAAACCCTATAGTCTCGGATGCCAGCGCCACTCAAGGCTGCAAGCGGCTACGAGGCGTCACACAGACAGCGCGCGAGCGCGCGCCTCTTTGGTGGCAGGACATTCTGTTTACTTCACCGACCCTCCCAATTTGTGGGCACAGGTGCCACGCTAGTAGTAACAGGTGCCTTACTAGTAGTAACAAGAAGCTATTAGAAACAAGTGCCACGCTTATATACTTCGAAGTTCGCAACAGTGGCGCATCAAGGCGCCCACCGGTGGGCGATTCGCGGTCTTCATGGTCTACGGACGCGCCAGGCGTTCGGATCAGACCGGAGGAGAGCCGCTGCAAGGTGAGGGATGCAGAGCCCACCGGTGACCACGGGGTGTCCCCTGCCAACCGTTTGGCATTCGGCCCAGTGTAAAGGTGTAGTAGAGGATCCAAGATAGACGGAAAGTTGGTTTGGACACTCTCGCAGGCATGGTCAAACGCATGTTCCATCATGTTCCCTTTGCCAGAGGACTAAACCACCCCCTAAAACGATGTAAAAGGCATCCTTTTGGACCGGTGTTAGCCAATGCAATCGGGTCAAATGTTCTTCAGAGAACTTCAGAAGAAAGTTGTAACAATTGATTGCAATTGTAACTTGCCGTAACTTCGAGGACCTATAGGGCAACTTCAAAGTACTCGTATTTCAGGATTGGAGATCTTAAGAGTTCTACCCCAGCTACTGTAGGGCATGTGCACGCCTTCACTGCGAAGGTCAGCCCTAACCGGGTGAAGACCACACTTAGCAAAGAAGGCCCCAGACGTGGAAGAGGCACGAGTGTGCAGACTGCCAGCCTAGTGAAGAAACATACTGACATACTAGTTTGTCGATGTGTGACTATGCACTACACTATTCACATAAGTGTTTCGTTTGCTAAGCCGGGCCGAGTTTGAATCTCTAGTCTCATGACAGGTGTGCATCATGTGCTGCATGAGCAGCTGGATTGCCACTGTAAACGCATCCATGCACAGCTTGAATCATAACGATGCTGGACAACAGGGCAGTGAGGGGTTGTCAAATATTCACCCCAAGGCACTAGATTCGTTAGCTGCCAGCTGATGACCGTGACTCTTGATTTTCCAGCCAGGTGTCCCATGCTTCTTTGTCCGGCAAAAGAGGGGCGAGTTCCTTCCAGTGTTTGATCCTCAGCGCAATGAATGCCAGATGCCGCAGTTGTTGTGTTCAAGACGCTGTAGTAGGCGCTGTATTTGTCAACATGCTTGTGCAATTGCCGCTTATACAAACAACATCCCGTTCACTGGCACCCAGAAGCCTATCACATGGGGGTTGGCATTGGTGTGTTTTATAGATACTTTTGGCACGTGTTGACAGAAAGGGTCATTAAAGCCATATCCACTTTGTTTGAGGCCTGGTGGTCTTTGTGAGATGATGCTGATGGAATGGGAGGACTTGGGTGGCTTTGGCATCGCTCAAGTTCCTGTCTTAGGGGTGTTTCGAACACAATCTGCCGTTTAGGAGGAGGTTGATGTTTGTTGGTTGCCATTTTGGCACATGACAGGGCTAACATAGGCACAAGAACGAGCGTTGCGATCTGACTTGGCCACGTTGGTGTTGAACATAGTGGTTATTGAGGGGGTCGTCGGTAGCCGAATTGTTGCCTAATGAGTTGATAATCAAAGTTCAATAGTGACTTGAGATATTTACATGGGAGGACATGACACCAGTTACAGTTCATATCCCCACCCATTTTCAGGTTTGTCTTGGATTTTGCATCATTCATTGGGTCTACTCCCCTCCCATTCCCACCCCTAGCGGTTGGTGGGCTTGCCCAGCCACATCCGCAACCGGAAACAGCCGACTCGACCCACCGACCTGGTTCGCACGGTCCTTCGCGGTCCAGGACGCGGTCGAGAGGGCCAAGCTGAAGGACCGTTCGAAGCTCAGATCCGAGGATTCTCGCGAGGTTTCTGGGCTGTCGCTATCAACAGTGCAGGGAGACGATCAAC
This sequence comes from Durusdinium trenchii, assembly GCA_963970005.1. Lineage (NCBI taxonomy): Eukaryota > Dinophyceae > Suessiales > Symbiodiniaceae > Durusdinium > Durusdinium trenchii. Next base: position 1,743,222 of record CAXAMN010026805.1, read on the forward strand.
TAGCTTCCACCGAAGAATCACATGGGAAATGGAACATGGACATTTGAAGACTAGCTTTCTCCACAAAACGGTGTTTTTGAGGTTCCATGGTAATATTCCAGTGGAGACATACTTTCATAACACATTCTACTGCCACCATTGTCCTCTACTTATCAGGTTCTATTCGCAAGTCGCGCTATACTCAGCTGGCCATCCTTGTCAGCTCCAAAGTGCTAAATCTAGTTTTCAATGTCCTTTTTGTAAGTCTATTTTGTGTGATCAGCCTGTTCGTTTAGGGTTGGGTGCGAGAGTTTTGTTTGTGTTTCGTTGAAATGCTGAGGCATTTGGTTGAAACGCTGGTCGTGCTGTTTCTCGGACTTCCACCAAGATCATGTCAATGGCCTTTTTGCCAAGTTCCTACCGTTTAGATCAGTTTAGTGTTTTGGAACTTTGAGGGCATTTGGTACTTGGCTTTTGTTGGGTGAGATGTTTGTTTTCCAGGTCACTGACTAGTTGTGGTCCAGCACCCACTTGTTGTGCCGCCCCGGTCACTCGATCTGTTTGGGAGGTGCGAGCTTGTTACCTTTGCGCCGCTGTCCGGACCCGAGAAGAGCGATGCGAAGTGGAACATGCGTGATGGGTCATCAGCTTGCGGAAGTGGGGAGTTCTTTACCTTCGCAACTTACACCAATGGTTGACTGCTATGGCTACATCTATTATCTCTTGTAAACTTGTAAGTGGAGATGTCTTTACCTTCGGTTAGTAACGTATTGGCTACTAAGATGGTTGACTGCTTATTGAGAAACACCTTCCGCCGCACGATCTCCGGTGCGTTCTCCAAACATACGGCGCGCGCGATCTCCGGTCGATGCAGGTATCTCGCGCTTCTCCCGCTCCCGCACATCGGAAGGATGCAATGCCCTGTCAAGGCCAGGCGGTTGTTGTGCGAAGTGGCGAGCTGACAGGGGCGGACAGCCAGTCGGACAGCCATGGGGGGCCGATGCAAAGGAAAAAGGTGCCTAATTAATATCTAAAGGGGTTGTTTGTTGGGAATCACTTTCGTTACACTCGTCTATACTTATAGTTGGACCTTCTGTCACGAACAAATCAACGGAACTTTCAGGTATCCTGAAAGTAGGGTAGCAAAATGCGGTTTTTGAGGTCAATATGTGCAGTGGGTTTGCCTTTTTTACTTTAGATTTCACCGCAGGCCCAAGGAACACAATGGCTCCTAAAGTGAGCGGAGTTGAGTTGAAAGCCACCGTGTCATACAGCAAAGCTGCCATGTAATGTTGCAGTTTCAGAAAGGCAAAAGGTGGTCAGATGTTAGAAAAAACACTTGGGCACTTAGGACTTTGGACTCAAACATGGGAATGAATCAACCGTTCTGTGTGTGTGTTGGTCCATGGACGCTTCTGCGACTAATCGGAGAGTCATTTGGCCTGCTTCTGGCCAATGCCCAGAGATATCGGCATTCATCCCTGCCGACTTCAACGACCGCAAGGTCCTCTTTATAGATGTGAAGCCATTCAAGGAAGCCCTGTATCCAAAAAACCGGATCTTGGGCTGTTGACTGTAAACAATTTTGCTTTGAGTTTCAGAGTCGGGTCTATTTTTGGGAAACTAAAGAGTATTAGTTTAAAGCGTGCTCAATAGATTAATTAATTGGTTACCTGGTTCCACTGACATTCAGCAGCCCAGGAGAATAGACAACATCATGGCAAGCAAAGAGAAGTCGTTCCAGGACACATTCTACACTTTCTTTGGGACTCGTACACCGCTTCCATCGGTGAACCATGGTCCAGATGGCCAACGCCAAGGGGCAAAGTGGGATGTATACGTTGGTGAGAACGACAAGCAATATTTGAAAACCGCTCACGTAACCTTGCCATTTCTCTTGAGCTTCATGGTATCCAGCGTGCTTTTTGAAGAGACTACAACATCTGTTTCTTCAATCGTTGAGAGAAAGTATAAGGCTGTGCTTGCTGTGCGTGACCTCGTTGATCGAGTCATTGCAAAAAGGCCGGACATCACAATTGCACTACCTTTGGACAACTGTGCTCTTCCAATTGTACATGGCAAGATGTCGCAAGCCAAGCAGGCGCTACTGGGTATTTGCGCAAATACCGGCAGGGCTGTTTGTGACTGGTGGAAGGACGTGATAGCACAACGTGTGATCCTGCCAGTAGCAGAACCCCTTCTACAGAATCCTGTACACCAGGCAACCATCAAGTACTTTTTATTCTTTGGAACTTTTGAATGTTTGATTGTAACAATTGTTTAAAATTTCAGTTACTGCACTGCACTGGACTGGAATCACCCTGGGGACTGAGGTATCGCTTTGCACTCCTGGCGAGCTGATTGCAGTGCTGCTTCTTCACTTTAATGAGGGTGGTGGGGTGCTAGCTCGCAGTGCACGCTCTGCATTGCTGCACATCATGAGCACTTTGGCAGAATCTTTGTCAACTTCGCCACCAATGCAAGACGCAGGAGATTGGATGAGTGGGTTGAGGACGCGGGACCTTGCTGCAAGTGGCTACTTTGATTGGGTTCACCAGAAAGTCGATGAGGCCATGAAGTGGAACTAATTTTTACAATAGTAGATGCAACACTGGCGTTTTGTTGACAGTTACTCTTTTTTAATGGTCTCAAAAGACACCCTGAGGGGGAGTTCCAATCTGTTCAAGAAGCAGTCCAGCATGATGCAAGCAACGCCGAACAATTTTACAAGGCGGGTTGAGAAGACAATCAATCAATGAATCAGTAGTGCAACCTAATAGTAATTAATAGTAAATAAAGTATTATTTATATGAATAACTTAATAGTCTGACTCACTCTAATAGTCTGACCTGGGACCATCTCAAGGCCTATTGCAGTGCATACAAGACATTGGGAATTCGTGAGCTCAACTCAGAAGAATGGAATGGAGTTCAGGCTGGATGCACTTTTAAAACATGAATTATTGGTTTCTCTTTTTTATATACTGTTTGGTGATGTTTGGTGAGGTATTAAATACAATACATATTATTGTTTGATAAATCCAGTGGCTTATCACCAGTCGTCCTGACCCGGGCCTGGAGGTTCTTTGGGATGCTGGAATTGCCGGGAATCTGAAAGCAGACGTGGTAACCATTGTGAGCCTCTCCAAGCGGCTAGCTGTAATGGCCTTCCCACAGGCGGGAGATGGGACGGGGACTGAGTGTCTTGAACTTGGGACCTTTTATTAATTGCTCACGCCGCCAGCCGAAAGGTGATTTCAGTCGGTTCAGTTCTGCATATTTTAACAACAGCGCATGCTAGCAGCAGTGTGCACATTTCATTGCATGAACTTTTACTAGACTTCTGTCTGCCGGTGGTTTTTCGCCCATTGCCAATGGACTACCAGCATCGTCCTGGTCGTGGTGGAAACAGCGGCGCATTTGCAGCTACTTTTGAATGGGCGACTTTTACCCTCGCAACGTTGGTGGAAATGCTGGGACTTCAACAAATCCAGGCATCAGTGTCTCAGAATAACATGTTGTCATTGAATGTGGATATTGTTTAAAGTTGCCTGTGTTGGACCAAATAATAATGTGTCCAAGTTTAACTTGGACATCATCCTGACAGGATTCTGCATTGATGTCCAGAAGCCGCGTGTCTTCACATTTCTCGGGCATTGGCCCTGAGAAACTCATTCTACAAGGGTTTCTCCCAGCTGCGATACACAAGTGTGGCTTAGATTTGGAGTTACAAAGTGGCTTGAAGCAGCACTTCTCTGTGGAACCTTGCATTCATTCATTTCAATTTCTGGACCAAACGGTTGGGTAGTACTTGTCCCATAGACAAATTTGATTTGAGACCTGGCAGTTTGACAGACCACTGTGGCACAGCCTCACATGACAGACATTGTCACATTGTAACAATAATACTATCAATCATTGACTCCAGGAACTCCAAATTGAGTCAATGACTGTTTGACTAACTAAGGATTGCGACCGAGGATGCCAGGACGTCCTCACCGCAATCTGTGGCCCAGAGGATTCTGACGAACACGTTGGGACCAATGTTCTGCAGCATATGCCCCTGATTGCAAGTCAGCTGCCGGCGCTGCGTGAGCAATCTCTGCTGGGAAAGACCCAAAGCATCATGATGACACAAGTGGATCCAACCTTGTGGTGCCACCGCCATCAGCGCTGTTGCCTATTCCAAGCGTGCGAGATAGACGTGAGCGGATTTCCATGCATTGACTGGTCTCCAGCTGGTACCCAACAAGGTGTTTTCGGGTCAACATTTATTCTGCTAGTGGGATTGTTGGCCTGGCACCGGCAAAGGCGGACCAAACTGGTCTTTTTGGAAAATGTTCCAGAATTTGACACCAGCATTCTGGAATCCCTCATGGGAGATCTATACACTATGAAGGTTTTCTATATTGAGCCATCAGACGCTGCCTGCGAACACATTTCAAGAATGAGGGTATTCATTTGTTTGCTGCTTCGAGGCCGGGCTGTCAAAACCTTCTACACTATTAATTGGTTGGATTTTGAACCTGCGATTAAATTATGGTTCAAATTAAAGTCAGTGAGCGGTTCGCTTCAGTTTATCGTCCTTGGATTTCAGGACACGTCAGCGTCACAGTGGATCTTCACTATGCCATTGATCGGGTGAGTTGGCAGCTGAAGACATCCAGATGTGGCCAGGCGCCTCATCTTGACGTTTCTGACTGCCTCCTGGCTACTCCCTCAGAGCTCAGACAATGTGAGTTGCATCTGGCTGCAGTCTTTCGGATTGTTTCAGCTTGCTTTGATTTTTGAATAATTTTAATATGTTATTAGTATGTATAGTATATATAACAGTTCAGCAGCACAAATTTTTAAATTAGTCAAAAATTGAGGCTCGTCGCATGCGGCCTAAGCCCGAGCACCGCGTGACATGCTACAATTCTTTCCGCTACCTCCTTCTGGAGTCAGAGAAAGACCGGTTGCAGCAGTACGAGCAGATGTGGCGAAGCAAGTTTGGATGGCCGGCAAAACATGATCCAAACGCAGTGTTTCATCTCGGAGACAACCCAGCATCAAGAGTTTGTTGGACTGCTTCAGGACGATTTCCATCATTTCGGCGCTCAATGGGCATACTATGGCATGCTCAATCAGAAACCATCATTACTCCCCGAGAACGTCTATCAATACTGGGTTGGCCAGTGTATCCTGAGCTTTGTAGTGCAGTAGGCTTGGTGCCCTTCGAGTTTCCTGATGTGCAGCGAGGAAGCAAGTATGCTGGAAATGCTTACCATGTCAGTGCTTTTGGCATGTGGCTGCTGACGGTTCTGGCCTGTGTCCGAATTGATCATGCTGGTGATCATGAGAGTCAGTGACTGATGCAATCCAGGTCTTGTCAATTCATACTTCAATTCAGTCCCAATGACTACTGCTGACAACTGCAGGCATTGGCTTTTGCAGAAACGTTGTTTCAATCCGCTAGCTAACGTTACAAATCGTGACTTAAGCATGCGCTGCATCCATATGCAGAAGTGTCTTTTTGTTGTCATTGATTGATTCATTCATGTCAGACGTGTGGTCAAGTCAAGTCAAGAAGTAAGTTATTGACAGGTCCACTGATTCAATTCATATTTTCAGGCTGCAGGACTCTGGCTTTGAAGCTGAGGAGTTGTTCGCGCTCATTTGGGTACTAGCAGTAGGGTCCATGGCTGGGCATCCGCCGCCACTACCCCCTCCTTCCATTGGTCAGATGGTGCCGTTTCAGGTAGCACCTGCAATGCCGCCAGGAGCCTTCAATCTGGCTGCGGCTCCGCCGCCCCCAGCCCGTCAACGTATGCAGGGCAGCGTCTTAGACTTGCCTACGCTTGAATTTTTCCTTGATTGATTCATTACCTATGACATATTATCATGAGGTCCTGGTTTAAATTCGAGTAGTAGTGTTGACTTATGAATCTTAGTTATTATTCTTAAACTATATTATAAATGAGATGGGTAAGAATTCAGAATTCATGACTGAGGTACACCAGGATCTCGAGGGCCTGTGCCCAAGCAGCGTGGAAAGGATCAAGATGCCCGAGCAAAAGCGCCGGCTGGCAACGTTTTCCCAGCGAAATGGACAAAGATCAGGGATGTTGGCCTTCACGATCTGCATGCGCTGCTGTTCAAGTTCAATGACCAAGAAGGTTCCAGCCCCTTGCTCAAGGGTTACTCGAAAGAGCACCTTTTGGTCGTCGTTGAGTATGTGACGGGTTTGGATGGCAATGAACCACTGGGCACCAAGTTTCGCAACTTGCCCGAAACAATTTGTTGCATTCATGCTTTGGCCTATTCAATTTTGATTTCTTTAAGATTAGTAAGTAGTAGTGGCACCCCATTATATTATAATTAATCAACCTCTCTCTGACAGACAGTCAGGCGATGTGTGGTACAGCAACATGGCCGGCTTTCACAAGCGGCGGTCAACGCGCAATGAAGAGCACTTCAATTTACCAATCACTGAGATTCTGAACATCATGAAGCAAAGAGGTAAGTGTGAAGTAGACCAGGAGGAATCAGAACCCAGGCTGATGAAGACTCCTGATGGTCTCAAGCAAGCTCTCTATGTGGGTGCGCGCTCGAAATGGTGCCCAGAGGGCAGTGAATGGACATTGGAGCAAGCAGAGTAGCTTTGGCGTTGCATTCGGGATGCTTTATTCTTTTGAAAGCCCTGAGTGTTGAGTTGCTGAAATGCGGAAATCATCTTTCCATTAAACCATTAAACACATGCCGACATTGTCTCAGGGACACTGGCGATTACTACATCAGCAACGGGTCGCAAGGAATTTGGGTGAAGACTTTCATGGCCGACGTTGCTCAGCCACCGGCGAGTCCAACTCCAACAAGCCCTGCTAGCAGTGTAGCTGGAGGTGCTGCTCCAATTCAACAACCTCATACTGCCAAGTCTGGCCGTATGCCTATGCTGCCCCCGCCTCCCCCTAAACGGGAACCTCAGCTTCAAGTGAAAACCTATTTATTATTTCAATTTCCTTTGGTCTGACTTTACAACAGTACAGTACCGTGTTGAAAAAACGTCAGACTCAGAACTAAACTAACAATTCAACGAGACAAACTTAGTTAGTGTTTGAAAGTGCTGTTGCTGAGAGTCAAGGATGGCAACTCATTCGGAGGATCACGGAAATCAGATGAGTCTGGACCACCAGACCCGCCAGAGCCAGAGGAGGACGAGATTCAAGAGCCGGGTGAAGATGATGAGCAACCTGAACCTGAAGTTGCCTGACTGATTGACCTAGGACAGGACATGTGTATTTTATTTATCAATATGTACTGTTTTTGTAATTATTTAATATGATTTATTCAGCCCGCCTACTACGGTTTATTTTAATGAATCAATCAATGAATCATTAAGGTTGAATTGCATGAGTCAAAGAAGACACCTGGCCGCTACTTTGCTTACAGAAAGCGGGACAATGTATCTCGCTGGCTTCCTCGCTCTTCGCACGCCTGGATTGGTGAGATTTGTTCAGAGACTCATTGCGAATATATTCGTCCAGAGGGCATGGAATTTTCAGTTGCTGAAGAGAAGAACTTGGTATTTTGGGTCACTGTGATAAAGCAATTGAAACTTTTGTATATTATTTTTTCAATTAATTAATCTAATATTTAACATGATTCATTGCACAAATTCTACTTCTCAGACAGTCAGGTGGCGGAGCTATTTAATGATGATACTCCAGATGATCACCCTGCCAAGAGACGCAAGGTCAATAATGACTCCAACTCCAAGGACTCAGTCAGTCACTGAGTCACTCAGGGCAAATGGTCAAATATATGGGTCATTGCCTATTTATTCGTAATTGTTTAGACTGACTGAGGTATATAATATTATTATCATCACCAACTTACTAACTACTTTACTACTGCCACACTCACTGACTCTGACTGGCCAGGACGCTTCCCCTGCAACGCAGTCGACTGGGGTTCCCGAGTCCACTGACAAGCAAACCTTGCAAGTCCAGATTGACTCTCAGGCGCAAGAGATCCTCAATTTGAATCTGGAGCTTCAGCAAAACAAAGCTGAAAATGACCGGGCTCACCGTGAGATTGTAGATCTGAAGGGCATGTTCCATGATCAGCAACAGTTGACTGAACAATGTCAGCTGGAGAATACAACGTTGAAGAGCACTCTGCAAGAGCGAGATTCAACCATTGCCACCTTGAATTCTCGTTTGGAGGATAAAGTTCTCAGCGATAGCGACCTTGTGAAGGAGAAGGAATCGCTGAGGAACCTTGTGACGCAACGGGATTCAGAAATTCAAGATTTGACTCGTTCAAAAGCTGAATTCCAGAGAGAGGCTGAGACAGCGAAGGCAGATTTGGCAACTCATGCTGATGAAATCAGCACATTGAAAGCTGCTTTGGCTGACAGGGACACAACCATATCGCGCTTACAAGAGAGCAATTCCAACTTGGAGGCTGATTTGTCTGCAAGAGGTGTGACTATCCAGAATCTGCAGAAGGAGAATGAGACGCTAAGCTCAAATCTGGAATCATTCCAGGCTGGCCAGAAAGCTGACAAACCCAACCTATCTCCACAGCTGCTGTCATCAGGTGCTCCAGTCGCTCAGTCCGGAGAACGCTATGCTGCCGTTACCGCGCCCAGTGCACCCTCAGATGGAATTTCTCCCGTTGAAGGTGAGCCAGTCGCATCTGAACCAATGCCAGTGGTCAAAGCAGGATCGATTGAGGCTGCTTTGAAAATGGCATCAGCAAATGCCAAATCGGAGGCAAAACCAGAACCTAAAAGAGCCAGGACTGGGCTGGGTTGAAACTACTAACGACTAATGTTCAAAATATCTAAACAATATATATATATGTATATATTGATACGATCAATCCAGGGCAGTATATGCCTAGCATATGCTAGGTATATACAGCTATGTAGTGCCAGGGAGCTGTATATGCCATGCATATGCTAGGCATATACAGCTCTAGTCAGTATATATTAGCTACCCTGTACATGATTTCACTTTGATATATTTTTTGTGTTTGGGAACACTGGAAAATCTAGATTGAGAAATTTCAATACTGTTTCTCCAAATGATTTTTAGTTTTTGTTATTCTGTCAGCTCTGTTTGAAGCCGTTATTTCTCTCTCACCTCAAATATTTAGATTCTTTTATTGTCTTTGTTCATTCGCAGGAAGAAGCAGTAATACTTCTCTTCATTGTGAATCAGTCAAACAGGCCTGGTTGATGTATGTCACGTAGTTCCTAATCTTTTGAATTGAACGACAATCAGAAGCAGTATTCATTGTGAGGCATTCTAAACTCTTAATCCCTTGGACTCCAGTATGACAAGGTCAAGCCAAGCTTATTCATTTGCTGCACAGGCTGGCTGCATGCAGCACTGCTGCTGCTGCTGGCTCCGCCAACAGCCTGGCCCTGTCTGAGCGGGAGATGAGCTTGTGTGCGGCAAACATGTCATTTGTTGGTGTTGTGAGTTTGTTGCTTGTCAAACGGACAGTCTTTCAAATACTTTAGTTTTAGAACGACGACAAGTACCAAGAAGTCGTGAATCTGATACCAGGGTTACCATCTGGTTATTTGGAGAGTTTAGATAATCTAGCTAGCACACAGTAGTGACAGTATCATCATTGGGTCTCACAGGCACACGTGATGACACCACAGCCATTGTACAGCCGGTATACTATATACTTACTGTGCATCATTATTTGTTGTGTTTGACTCAATGCAATCCTGGACTAAACATGTGATTCTCGGTGCTGTGAATGTCAGTGTTTTTGTGCTGTGAAAAGTTGTCTCAATGAACTCAGCTGCTGGTTAGTTCCCGTGTCACAGCTGCTGAGTCATTGACTCCGGCGGACATTAGTCCAGCTGAACTGGTTCACTTTAGTAATTTTAGATTAGAACCATGAATGAATTAATACCCAACAAACACTTATGTTTTCCACTGTATGTTTGTATTTGATTTAGACTGGACGATGTCCCTTTTGTTCCAATCGACTGAGAAGAGGTGATTCGATTGTCAATGTAAATGATCAGGCTTGACAGACAGGTGGCAGTATGCTGAATTACTACCGTACTACCCTTTTTCATCCGTCAGTCAAGGTCATCATCTGTTAAACATTGTGTTGAACTGAGTATGACACAGTAATTTTCTATTGAACTGTTATGTTTTCTCATCAGCCGCACAGATTGCCACTGTCACTGTTGAGTCTAGGAAGGAAAAAACGAGCGCCTCAGAGTCCAAAAAGAGCTAATCACTTGACCTCACTATGATGAGGAACCATTATATTTATTTTAATAAGTAGTAAGTAGTATTCACGGAGACGCCTGTCAGTCAGTCATAGCGGTTCATTCTGTTGGCAAGGGTCTGAACACATCAATCAATCTTGGTTCAATCTGTGATCATCCCTGATCAGACTTTTGTACCAGGAATCAGTGTTTCTGTAGTTACGCCTGCCTGCTTTGAATTGTGCCTGTGGAACAATGGTGGCAAACCCTCGCTTGGGGCAGGGATGGATGGATCTGGTCCTCAGTGATGAAAACAAAGCAATGCGCATTTGGCGCTGCCACCAGAGTGGAAACAAGAAGCGGAAACTTTCATCGAATGGCACTTTGCCGTCCCATGGCCGGACAGAATTCCTGCTGGCAAACCCGCCTGAATCAGATTCGGAGTCAGATTCACATGACTCTCCAGCGGGTTCAAGTGAGCCTGAACGCGAGCCGCCCGCGGAAGCTTCTACGTTTGGGATGTTAGACCCAAAGAGGTGCGAGGCTACTGAAATGCTGCAGACCCCGAAGACTATTGTTTGGTGGCCAGATATTGAAGGACCTGGTTCTCCACGTCGGGGCAATTTTTGCACAGATGCCGACTCTTGGAATCGGCGTCAGGTGTTGTTCTTGACCTCACCAACTGTCAATGACAGTAGTTGTGAGCAGGGGCAGTTTGTGAATTTGTCTGACACCATTCGACAAATGGACTCAATGTCATTAGATTGACCTGACTCCGTCTTAGTTTGCTACAGAATTTTGACTGAGTAATGGAATTTGTCAGTTGGCAGTGCCGCCGATGAACATCTTGAATTGCACTCGTTGCTGAGCAGTCAAATGACTCTTAGCCAGCCTTAGAGTATCGGCGGCCAGACTCAGTCACTGCCTGACTGACTTTTGGAATCACTCAGTGTGTTGACGGAGTCGGTTTCTAGCTAAGCTAGCATTATATATCGACGACACGATGCCTGAGTCTCAGAGACAATGACAAGCTTTAAAAAAACGCAGACTTCTACTTACCCGCTTTGTGTGAACTGGACAGCCATTGATTGATTCAGTGATTCAGTCTTCAGGTCATGTAGTCTAGGAACTGAGGACTTTGTCAGTGGTACTGAGAACTCTGTCTGACGGGTGGTAAAGTAGTTATATTTACGGTGCTCGGTTCCCTAGTTACATTGAAATCAGAGTCAACAGGGTCTCACTGTCATCAAATTTCAACTGGTTGAAGTAGCCTGACCAACTTCCTCTTGCAAGCTGGCAGGTGGTGGACTCACTTCCGCTGACTGAGCATGCTGGGGAGGGTTTGCAACACAGCGACAAGCTCGACATCATGATGAGGGTAGTCCTTTGCTTGCATTCTGACGGCGCAGCAATGATAGATAACATAACAATTAGTATATTAAGTGGACAAGTCTGTTAGCGAATATTATTAATCTTGCTCAGTCAACCAATCAATGAATGAGTTGTTTCATTAAACATATTGGACTTCAGCGAGTTCAATCAGATGGGGGTCTCTTTCCTCCATTCCTTCAGGCCAAAGCTCGGACCAATTCCGCTGCAGCAGCATCAGCAAACAAAAAGGCACGAAGAGGACATCAAGCAAAGAAGAGAGCTCCTATTGATGCGCTCCTGACACTAGATTCTTGCTTGGGAGAATTCAATCTTAGCCTGGACATGTTCCAAAGCAAGTTCTCTGATCTGGATCCGCTGGCCATGGACCCAACGGCTTTGAGAGATGTGGACTTGGAGAAGGAACGTTTCATTATTTTCTTTGCAGACCGCGAAGGTTCACAGAGCTTCTTCTTGATTCAATTGGTGTTTTCATTTTGTAAGTTCTTCTTCCATCCTTGCAAATCAGTATCATCTTAGTCGTTAAAAAATCAAGCCGCTGTCAAAGCACACTCTTGCTTCTCACTGTTCATTCAGGACGAAAAACGTCCACTGGCTTTTGTACAAGAGCAAGATTCTCGGGGCACTTCGGGGCGACTCATTACACATGGACAGCAACTGCATCACCAAAGGAATGAATGCAGCAGGGTTTGCCAGTGTTTCGCCTTGTTTCAGATTCCAGATGCTTTGCTTTTTTGCAATTGTTCTGAAATCTTATTTGCTAGCCTTCTGTGTTAGTTCATTCATGTGATGCAATGCGCGACCGGCCGACAGTCAGGTCTTGTGCCAACCTTGAAAACGCCTATGAATGTCAACCGCGGCGGTGCATTCCAAGATGAGAGCTTTGTTCACGCACGAGCAAAGGCGATGATGCTCTTTGAGGAAGTGTTCGGCCCAGATAGCGATGAATTCCTGGAATTTTCAGACAACTTAGTCAGGGACTTCAACTTGCGTAGTCGCCCAAGCGATCGCGAATTGCACAGTCTCTTTCTGGATGCTGCAGCACAAGCTATCAGACCCCAAGACCGAGCTTCTTGAATTCATTGGTAATGATATTCATTTCTTTCGATTACACACTACTGACTTCACTCACTGAGAAAGCAAAGGTGTTTGTTAAGTCAAGCGCCCGTTTTTCTGTGTGGAGCCTTTGGCTTCTGAGGTCACTCAGCGAAGGTGGTTTTCTTGGCTTGTCCGCTTTCGTGGGTTAACTTTGTCAGGGTCTGACTCAGAACTGCCTGAGATATCGATCGACACAGTGAATGACCCAAGCCGGCAGAGTACACATGGTGGCCTGGATTCCACCTGGACAACTGACCTCAAGTTAAACCAACTTTGCGGAGACTTGAAAGGCAAGGATCGTTCCTCTGTTGACAATGTTGTGCAGGAGCTGCTGGTCATGGGTCTTCAGAAAAAAACTATCAGAAGTTTAATCAGTCAATAGATTCATCTACACCGGGTCGTTTGATCTAATCTCTGATTCATAGTGTTCAAACACATTGGATTGGAGGACGACGATGAGAATTTTGACATCAAGGCAATCAAGCGTGCTGCGTACACTGCAAACATGAACAATTTGCAGCTATCAACCGTAATTCTGCAGATGTTTGATTTGCAAATCAAAGGACGAATGCGTCTTGGCTGTTTTAGCAAGATTGGCGGGGCTATCTTTGAATGTTTAACTGAAATCAAACAAACAAATTATTATATATTTTTTTAAGATTCAAATTTAAAAACCGCCACCATAATGACTGACTCGCTGTCACTGGAGTCACTGTTTGACTGAGGGTGGACTATGTGCAGAGTCCAATCTTTGCTTCTCATTTGCAATCCCTACATTGCTCCACCGACTGCAGCCAAAACATTCAATACCAAGCAGAACGATCCAATATGGCTTGGGTACGCTCAGAAATTGCTACACTATTCTCCCAGCTGCACCACGTAACAGTCCTTCGTCGCACCGAGTGCAGTGGAGAAGCAGTTTCACCAGAAGGCCGCCTTTCCAACATTGCTGCATTTTGGACATTGACTGTAAGCATTGCGGCGGAGAGGGCCTGGTATATGCTAGGCTTCACTCACACTTTGCCAGAGGCTCTCTGTGGATTGTTGGATGAAGATCAGGGCAGATCACGAGATTGCATGGATCGGTTTGTTTTGATGTCCAAGATTTACTTGGAGGCAGATGAGGCTTTCGAGAACCCGATGAATGATGATAGGGTTGTTGCTGAGGCTTTGACCAATAGTTTTCTTCTGACCATTACTATATAGTGTAATATATATATATTATATAGTTATTACCTAGCCATTGTCAATGAATCGACTACTACTTTTCAATCAAGGCTCTGAAGCAAGCACTCGACCAATTGTGGTGGCCACGCTTGCAGCTGGTGCGACTCATCATTGCGAAATGTCGCGCGTGCAATTGGCTGAGAAGCTCAATCTGGAGATTTGTTTGGCGAATGTTTTGCGGGCCTTCAACCACAAAACACAGCCAGGAAGACATTTTGCAAGAGCTGAACAATGCTTCACGTGCAAACAGGCGCAAGGACATGAGGCTCACGAGGGCCATGTATTGCGCAGCGGAATCAAAGCGATTGGACTCGTTGCCGTGTGAAAGACTGAGGTTGATGCCGGGTGATCTTGCTGCCTACGGACACACTCAGAAAATCACCGTGGATGATTTCAAGCCAAGGAAAGAACGTGAAGCATCAGCAAAATCTTCAGAGTTGGTCAGCAAGATCATTAGGTTGATCAAACAAGATGCGTCGAGCACGCAACCAGATGATGTTGCCAGGCTTTGTTCAACATGACAATTTGCTTAAAAAGTTCAACCACTTTTGAAACAATCTAAGAGCTGGTTTGTTTACCTCTGCAGGATTTGTTTTGAACTATTTGTATTTATTTGTATTTACTGTACTTAGGATCTTTTTTCAGCCTGACTCACTTTGGTTTCGCATGACAGTTGGCCCGTCATTGAGGAAGTGAAGCCAGCCGGAACAGAGGCTGAAGAGAGAGCAGTCGCAGCATATCTGGCACTCAAGCACTCGCGCGATTTCTGCTTTGCTGGGCTCGGCGATATGTGGCTTTCATGTTTGCTGCAACGTGGGCAATTGTTCCAGCGGAAAGCAGACAATCAGTGCTTTGTCAGCCTTGGGTTCCAAGAATATGTTTGCTTGGGGTGGAGATTAGAGAAGGTTGATTTGCAGGACGGTTCCATTGCGTACTGGAAGTCTCCGGCTTGTGATGATCACTACTCTGCGATTGCAAATCTTCAGACTCTGATTGTCACAGGACTGAGTGGGCTACAGCGGACAGACAAAAATGAAGAGTTTGCAGGCATCCCATTCAGCTTCTGTCACTGGGCTTCTTCTCCAACAGCTATGTATTAGTTTGTTTTATTGATTGGTATACAATATGGTCAATGAGTCAAAATTAAATTTTGAATCAGACGATTACTAATGACATTTAACTTGCTTTGCAGTAAGTAAACCTCTAACTGTACAATTCTATTGAGACTGAGGCAGTCCTGATGACCTTCCGCGTGGACATCGACATCATGGCATCCTACTTCGGCAAACAGAATCACCAGAATCTCTTCTTCGCTATATGCTCTGCAACGGAGCATTGGTTGGTATCACAGACGAACGCTTGAAGCTCTTGGTTGCCCGCACTAAAGCCAAGATTGTCAAGATTCAGGAGAAGTCCATTGGCAAGAGGTCATTGCTATGGAGCCTGATACTCCACGTCTTTCCTGAAAAATCTGCTGATGAGAAAATGGAAATGTTAGTGGAATTGATGGGCAAGGCCAAAGTCAAAGAGGTTGTGCCAAACGAAATCATCGATCAGGCGCTGAATGCAATGCCTCACGAAGAAGTCAAAGCTGATTTTGAATCTCTGAGAAACAGTGTGGACAAGGCAATGATGTCCGAGAAATTCAAAGCAGAGGTTACCAGGAAGGTGGGAGTGAGAGGCGAACGAGAGCACTCTACGCCGGAGGCGATCAAGAATTTACGACCTCAATGGAAGCAATGTGTGCTTTGCATGGATGTGGGTTTATCATCGTTTGAAGCTTACTATCCAGCAGGGAGACCTACAAAGTCAGTATCCATGAAGTGGAAGAAGAGTGGTGATGACCAAGGGCAAGACAACGCACGAAGCAAACTGTCTGCTCTAAACTATTGTTTAGAGTTTCTTTGGCGCAACCATGAGGAGAAGGGAAGAGACACTGGGCAGAGCTACGTGCATTGGTCATTTTTTGTTTGTTATACATATATTGATGAAAGTTCATACTATTTTAATTCAATTCTTGCAGCAGTCCAATCCAAGGATTGCAGCCAAAAGCCAGATCCAGCACGGGTTGAAACAGCGCTTGCAGAAGCATTTGCGTGTCAGAACAAGGAAGAAGGTTTCTTAGCCAATTATTGCCATTAGTTGTTTGTTTCAAATTCATTTGTTTAATGTATTTATTTTATTTAATTCTGAACATATGTAATATTAATATGTGCAGTCACTTCAACACTTCAGGTTCAGATGATGCTGCTGCAGTGGATTCAGGAGATGAACCTGCCGCAGCCAGTGGCTCGCGAGACCATCCGAATCCAGGGCTGGACGAGTTGTTTGACATGAATCTGGACAGCCCTAGTGATGCTGACAGCATTGTGACTGATTCACCCTTGAGGAGGAAGAAACGACATATTCATGCTCAGAAAGACAAGAAAAAAGACAAGAAAAAAGACAAGAAAAAAGATAATAAACATAAGAGACACAGCCCCAAGGCCAAAAAGGCCAAACGCTAACACTGCAAAGCAGTGTGAGTTGAACGTTGCTCGTGGACTCCTGCATGAGGAAAACAGTCTTCTCAGTTCTTCTTCTCCAGTTGAGCTGTTCAGTGTTCATGGCCTATACTAGGTCCATGCATAGGACAAATAGATAATATATACCTAGTATATCCCTGGCATATACCTTCCTCAGCTATCTGCTGACTTTACTCACCTAGTTTGGAGATACCAGAAAACTTCCTTGAAACAAAGCGAGAAGACGGAGACGAGGCGCCTTGCACATCCCACTGTCTTGGAGGGTCCAGAGACGCGTGGAGACTCAGTGGTGAGAAGGGGTAAAGAATCATTTTGTAGCTGACTTGTCCAAGATTACCAGATTAATTATGGAAGTACAGTAAGTAATAGTGTAAGTAATACTATTTTTAAACTGATTGAGCAGACATGGAGGGTTTGAGATAACAGGGAGTTTGTGAAGACTTTCGCTGGCTTCTTACAATCACCAGCAGCGTGATTGTCCCAGTTTGCCCCCTCCCATCCATGCTAAAATATACGCCCTTCTTAAGCTTCTAGATTCTAGTACGGTTCTGTTGCTTCCTGTTACATCAAGGGATGAAACCTTCCCTCACCCACAGTCAGTCACGGTTGGCCAAACAGATGTTACATGATGTTACTCACATTGTGACTCTACTTGGGGTTGTCCCATTACTACTTGGGGTTGTCCCATTACCTGTAACAACAGTCAGTAAACAATTATAACTATTTTTTGAACAAGGCCTTTACTGACCATCATCGTCCGCTGTTACAGGCATTAGGATAGACCACAACTCTACTTATCCCAGCAAATGTTGGTTTGGGATGACATTCTATATACATTCTGCTTCTATGGGGAATTGAAGCGTTGCTTGAGCGTTGCAATCACGGCGGAGCCTTTTTTTCCCACAGCAAGCACTGCAGTGATCGTGCTTTCTCCCACTGTTCGGCCTTATGAACTTTCCTGGGTCTTGAGGCACTATTTGGATCTGGGCGGCGGTGAAGTTGGCCTGGAACACGGATTCTGCAGGGCCAGACATGGCCGAAAGTCCTTCGAGGTTTCAAGCTTGAGTCATGATGCGCAAACACTCCCTCAACAAGCTTGTGATTTGCTTTTTGCTAGTGGTGGCGGTGATATACATAGATCAGGGGTGCCAGAACAGCTGTCACAGTATCCCTGTGATTTCAAGCTCTATTTTCAGTTGAGTTCCAGATTCCAGCTCGATGACCCCTACAAGTAATTGACCAAAGGTGTTTGATGCTTCTCTTTGCGCAGAAGAATCGGGGAATCCTGATGGAAGAGAAATATATGTAACGTTATCTGTGGGATGCTGAGGGTGTGCTGACGTGCTCTGATGTGCTGAGGCTACTACAGGTATTGCTACTTGCCCGATGCACCTCCTTTAGAGTGCGCCAGCCTGGATGGGTAGGGAGGTGCCAACTGAGATATAAGACATATAACATATATATATATATATAAATCTATTCCAGGACACCAACCAGCACCCGAAGTCTTATTGGTCCAATGATGGGGGCTCCACAGGCCCGCAACTCTGTTGTTGTATGTAAGGGGCCCCCTGTAAGGGGTTTGGAAACGACAGAGTCTGACAAACACTCCCATCAGCTTATTGGCCTAATACACGTTACTATTCAAACAGTTTTCTATTCAACAGCTTTTGACAGGCACTTCATAGATATTCATAGACACTGGGCGGAACTACGGTAAGACACTGGTCAGTTGTCTGAGGTGGTTGGATTTGGGGCACTAAATCCAGGCTTTCTCATCCTGGGAGTGCCATCCCGGCAGTCATCCGTGCAGGAGAACATGACTCGCGACATCTCGCGACCGATGCGGAAAGAAAAGGAACATCGTGTATCTAGGTGATCGTTTCGTATATGTTTATGTTCAACCCTTACTTGGGGATGATTGGACCCTCTGACTCATATGTTTCAAGTGGGTTGAAAACACCAACCAGGTATTTTTTATCCCATCACTTGTTGAACATGTCAGTGGCTTGTCACGGCCAGGTGTTTTTTTCTGTTTTTCCCCCGGTCACCGGTACCGGGAATTGTTCCATGGGTGGTTCAGAGAATGAACACGATGAACCCAAGATAGATCCTTCAAAAGGCGATTTGAGCTCACACTCAATTGTTCTGTACTGCAGTGGCAGCAGTCACTTCTAGCTTCTTAAATTGGTGGATCACTTGATGAGATTAACACCTGTGCCTTGTGCAGGCAAGTCACTTGCAGGGCTGCTGATAAGCTGGAGTGGCTGGGTTCTCAGGGTCTCGTGCTTGTTGTGCATCAAGTTTCTTCAATCCAAGTCTGCTTTGGTGCAGATTGAAGATCCTGTGGCAATCTTTACACATGTTTGATTGAGTTTGTGGGGTGCCCGGCTGAGTCCTCCACCTCAATCACCGACTGAGGCCAGGGCTCTCGGAGGTTTTAGAGGAGGCGGAGGACTCCGACAGGCACGGCTCGGCCGTTCTACCAAAGGGTCGGAGCCAGATGGAGAGAGATCCAGGGGAAATAACAAAAAACAACATGGAAAGCACCATGGCACAAGAAACGATTGAAACCATTCAAGTGTTGAAGTTTTGTTGAAGTTTCTTGGAAGGGTTGCATGGAACGGATGTCGATGGAGCGCCCGTTGTCGGCAGGACCATGGAGCTGTGCCGGTCTTTGGTCTCCTACTTGGTCCAAGAGCTCGGGACCTACTTGGCTGACCCCAGTTCATGGCCCCAAGTGGAGGTTTTGGAGCTACAATGGGTTTTGAAATGTTATGAACATTCCCAGACACTCCATGGGACTGCCATATATGCCTACATTGGGCAGGATCATTCATGAACATTAACATAATGATATAAAACATGCATCTTTCACACCCGTGGCGTTCAAGGTTTTGGGGCTACAGTATTTGAGCCCCGACGATGCCCCAATGGATGAGTCTATGAATTGCGTGGCCGATGGTAGGCATTCGGAACTCATAGAAAACACACGCTTGCTTGACTATAGTTAGGGACCATTTCTTTGGATTTCTTTGGTTGATGAAGAATCAGAACCGATCAGAACCTTTTTGTGCATTCTAGCATGTTCTATTCCAACCTGCAGCTTTGGCTGGCTTATTCCAATGTGGGCAGTTCCATGTACAAACTCCATGGGCTACTCATCCGCAACCAGCAACCGCCAAGACCAGTGACAAGCACCGAGACCAGCAGTTTCAAAGCAGCTAGAACTTAACAGAGGACCACTGCAGTGCTGTGGCCCCTGACTTTGTCTTCCGCTCCAACCGAAGCAAGTGACCCAACCACCGAAGCATTCGCTGCGAACGGTGCGAAGCATCCGATGATGACCATGCTGGAAGATGATCTGTGTGATCCGTCCATGATCGAGGCAACCCCCTGGAAGTTGGTTTTGGAAGTGCAGGTTTCGGACGGCGATCAATTTCAAAACTACTAAGACAAGATATGTCAAGATGAAGGATTTGCACCTGGGTGTCCAGGTATGTTTTTGTAATCCTGCTTGCCTACAGTTTACAGCCCGTCAGCATTACAATATTACAAGGAAAATCCACGAAGTGATCAGGTGATCAGGTGTTCGACACCATTCTTGATGCGCTACACCTGGGTGTCCTACACCCTCTCCTTTTTTCAATCATGCATCATCCCCACGATCCACACCCAAGAAGGGCCTTATCCAGGCGCCTGGATCCATGCCTCATCCCCTTCTTGTTATGGGGCCCTTCTCCGCCAGGAGAGCGGCTGGGTCATCGTCAAGGGAGCGGTCTCGGAGCGTACAGCTGCCCAGGGCGATTGGCGGGTCTTGCCGCACCTGAGCTCCAAGGAGCGGGTCTTGCTACGACTACGACGCCGTTTGCGATGCCGTGGTTTGCGTGGGATAGGTACGCACGCAGGGAGAGGGAAAGTCCCCGAAGCGGAGGCGACTGGCGTTGGGTGGAAGACCCGAATCGGCTTTGAAGTGGATTTTTGGCCTAAGAAGATGTGGGCCCGGCCGGATTTCAAGTGCACTTTCGTGAGGTGCATGTTGTAGTGACATGTGGTGGTAGAGCTCTGTGGTGCCACGTACGTACTTGATGTCTCGCTGATCACAGCTGTCGGAGGTTGGGTCGAGGGCAGTTGAGGGTCAAACTTGGTGCATTGCCGGAACCATTTGGTTGGGCTACTGAGGCACCGTTGGTAACGCCTCTATACTTTGCACATCTTTGTGCATATCATGTGAGCATGAAGGCAATGCTGAACACAAGGTCGGGGGTCGGCTCAAGGAGTTGTGGCGAGACCCGAGAGAGCCTTGGGGCACAGCAGAAACATGGCCGATGGCCGCAAGAGATACAGCTTTGCGTTCATTTTTCCCATGCAGTCTGGCCATCTGAATCCCTCTTTGCCCATCGCTCGTGCACTGGTCAGCCAGGGACATGCGGTTCACTACTTGTGCCGAGAACAGATGAGGGAAGCCATTGAAGATACTGGCGCTAGATATCACAATGACTATGAGGTACAGCTTGAGCTCTACCAAAACCGCAAGCCATCTCTGTCATTTGGCATTGACAATGTGTTTGCTTCATTTTGTTTCATCTCGTCATAGTAGATCTGATCTATAATACATAATGTTATTATACCATTATATATAGCTGATAAATCTGTTAGATTGTTTTTTCAATGCCTGTGTTTCGTTTTGGTGATGTCCTTCATCTCGCTATGTTTTCAAGATTCCCAGCACACAAAGTACACAAATCCGTGGAACTCACACGGTGGCCCAGCAGGTACGGGGCAATAGAGTCGCTGCAAGAGGAGCACGGCATGACGAATGAGAGTTTGTCAAAGGGACGGTGCCTTGACGCGACGCTGGGCGACGCCGACGACGCGACCGGGGTGTTTCTCAAAATTGGAAGATTGCTCCAAGTACAGGTTGGCGGCCATCGATTTTAGGTTGGAGGCCATGGCTCTTAGGTCGGAGGCCCTCGCTCTTGGGTTGGAGGACATCGCGGTTAGGTTGGAGGGCATCGCTCTTAGGTTGGAGGACATCACGGTTAGGTTGGAGGCCATCGCTCTTAGGTTGGAGGCCATCGCTCTTGGGTTGGAGGCCATCGGCTTTAGGTTGGGGGCCATCGGTTTTAGGCAATCGATCTTAGATTGGAGGCCATCAGTTTTAGGTTGGAGGCCCCCGCTCCTAGGTTGGAGGCCATCGCTCTTAGGTTGGAGGCCATCGCTCTTAATAGCCTTGGCCTCATTCCTCAACCCTCAACTGATGTTTGCGTTTGATTTTCAGGGCTGGAGAGCTTCCTATATACCTATTACACATACTTGTAGCATACATCAAGCAAATTCTGCGAGAATGATCGGGTATTGTTTGTCCCTTTACGAAGTTCATACCTTGAGAGACTTGTCATGTGGGGTAAACTGGGTTGGCCAGGAAAGGATTTATAGAGCTAGGATGATGACATCCAACCCTGTTAGAAAGCAAACAGATAGAGGTTGATGAGTTCGTCAGTCGAACCACAATCAGTCACAGAACATCAAGTAGCTTCTTGTAGCAGGCAATGTGCGTGTCATCCCCTCACTGTACCATCCACTACTCAACCCTGATAGGAAACAACCACGCACCTAGAACGGACATAGCCATAGTAGCATGACCTAAGACAGAGTAGATATCACCTAGAATCTAGAGTGTCACCTGGAGTGCTTGATAATCTGATGATCCAATACCTGTCTATAGAATGGGAAGGTCAAGGGCTGCCCCAACACTTCCTGATTCCAAAGAAATCAAGTCAAAAGAGTGTCAGGGAACGTGGTTTTAAGACCACACACTCCTACAAGTGGGATCCATCAAGCTTGATAGCACTTGATTCTGGCAATCTGGATCCACGGAGGGGTTTCCACGGCCTACAGTTCGCTTGACTCCCTCATTGTTCCAAAGAGTTTCTACCCTCAGCAACTCAGCGGTTTTTTATTTGTGCGAGGCTCATGCTTCATGAGTTGGCGGTTGAACTCAAGCTGCCTGGGACCCTTCGCTGGCTACGGGAGATCTGCGCTGACCTGGTGGTGTGTTGCCCCATCGTCAACTTGGAAGCGCCCTTGGCGGCCAAGGTGGTCCAAGTGCCATGCGTGCCTTTGCTGACGACGGCAGGGCCAGGCAGTGCGAAGCTCTTTTGGGAAAACATTTTGAGGGCTTTGGGCTTGACCGCCGAGGAGCTTCTAGAAGAGCGATCTCAATTTCAAGGACTCGGGATTAGAAGTCCTCTTTGCGTTCGGCAGATGCTCAGGCAAATCCATGGCAATCACATTATAAAGATCAAACCAAGCTTTCTACCTCACCAACCCTGGAGGACTCTTTGATTGCTTGGCACGTTTGAAGAGGGTCTATGGGCTTGAGCTTCATGTGGAGGACACGCTGAAACCACTTGGCCTTCTACGAAGTTGCTTGCTGTCCCAGATGACCCTCGTGACCACCTTGGACTTCTTGGCGGATCCCTGTCCGGCAGAGCTGCGAGAAGCATATGCTGGTCATCACTTTTCGTCACTGGTTTGGAGAATCATCAAGTGGACAAGCTGGTGCTTTGTGTAAGAGAATTGTTCTTGGAACACATCAAAAACCGATATGAAGACCAGATGGAACCAAACAGAATCCAATCGCTGAAAGGGAAAGAGATACCACGCACAGCTGCTTTGAAAAGAATAGGGCAACGGACCGTGCAGTTGAGAGGGTTATGAACAACGACCCTCGGCATGTTCAATTCGGAAGATATTCCTTGCCCAGGTAGCCAACGAGTGCCTTTTGGGTGTGGAGAGTTGCCAGTGCTGATTGATGGGATCATTTGTATCATGCTTGATCAAGAAAAGTCGCGCTTTCCAAAACAAATATGGCAAGGACATGCAAGGACGGAAGTTTGTAGCTTCAGACATTGAGGGTCAGACGTCGCCAAAAGTGGCGCCCTGAAGCTCAGGTATGTCGGCCCCTTGTTGGACCGCCCTGGTGCGAAGCGTGTGTCCAACTTCAAGGTCGACGCAGTGAACGCAGCCGCAGTGTGTGCTCAGCGGACGAAGAAAGAGGAGTTGACTCCGTTTTTGGAGCAAAGAGCGATGGCTTTGGCAGAAGCTGCCCGGGCAGATGGGCGAGCCATTGTGCTGGCCGCTGGCTAGGGCGAAGGGTGGAGGGTTGGTTGCTGGGGGAATGTGGAGAAAAGGTGGAGAGTCATAGAATCTGTCATTGAAATCCGTCCATCCATCCATCCATCCATCCGTCCAGACACACATGGATTAGTTCTTTTGTACTTGAGTGTTGGAAGCTTTGGACTGGGTGTGCTTCTTTTTGGCTGGGCTGGCGGGTGAGCAGGGGATCCATCTATGCCCCTTGAGCCAGGCTCGACTATTGGGCCGCATCGTACAGGTAGAGGACGCCCACGAGCTTTTGAACAACAGATGGTTAGACCATGTTAGACCTTTCCAACTTCTTGGTGTTCAGTTCTGTGGTCCAGTTCCCCAGCAGTGGCGATTTTCATGAACTCCTGGAAGATTACTGCCCTCTTGCCAAGTGGTGTTCGGTCAGAGCTCATATGAGCTCATCTATACAGTACCATCTATGTATGTTATTGTATGTTGATTTCTTGGAAAGAGGCGCGGGCTGGGAGGTTGGTTCTCTTGGCCACCGGCACAGGTAAGTCTCGGCACAATTATCACCGGCGACCACTCGGACTATGGTTGGAATGCACATTTCACCGTCGATGGAGAGAAGCGAGGTATCTCAGGGAAAGAGTTGCTGGGCGATGTATTCTTGGCTCGTTGCATGTTTTTGGATGTTGGGTTTGTTAGCTCTAGTTTGTCACAAGGATTGAGATACTCCGCATCATATGCCATTGCCCTATGCATCTAGGTGACACACACACCACAAAAGTTGGGACCCCGATCGACGAAACACAGCTGGCGAACCAGCTACTGTAGGCTTTGCCATGCTGCCTGGCAAGGAGTCTTTGATGTCTTTGGCACGGGAGAGGCGCTCGTTTTACTGGCGCAGGGGCCACAGGCTGATGCTTTGGAGGCCTTGGAGATTCCAGCCACCTAGCGTTCTCAAGAGGTTGGGAAGGGAAGGATGGGAAGGGCACAGCCCTCATGCTCGCAGTTCCTGACGGCTGATCTTGTGGGTTTCGAGGGCAAAGGGCCCAAAGGGGCACATCTCGCTCAGATAGTTGCTGTTCAGCCTGAGTTTTTTGCTTATTTTGCATTGTATTTGAATTGTGGAGCCCCCTTGTTCTCCACAGACCCCTCCTGTATCGTTGGTTCGTGCAGACAGTTCTAAGCCATGAGGCGAATGTGTTCTGCAGCCCCACGCTTCCTCAAGTGGACTTGCTTAGACTTGGCGTGGAGCTTTTCCTCACTCATGGCGGTCAAAACAGCTTTATGGAAGCTTTGTCACAAGGTTGTCCCTTGGTGGTTTGCCCTGGCTTCGCGGATCAACCAGTCAATGCGGCAAAGGCTGAGGCCTTGGGAATAGGACCGGGGGAACGGTGCCGTGGGACCACCGGCCTGGCATGGGCATGGCTAATCGGCTAATCGTCCATGGGCATGGCGTTTTCAAGGTGTGAACATCACTTGTTTGGGCAGCTTTTGTTTCTTGTTTGCTGGATTTGCTGGTATTTGTTTAACACTCCTCTTGTCACGATGCCACTTTTGTGGGCGTCATTCGTCCAGGATTGAAAGTTGACCGCCCGATGGGGCCTTTGGAAGAAGCTGCAGATGCGATTGCAAGGTATCGTAGTGCCACAGCTGGTGCCTTGAGGAAAGTGAAGAGTGAACCAAGCTTCAAGGAGATGGCCATGATACCAGACCTGATTCAGAGAGGGTGTGTTGTTCATTGTGTTCTTTATGCCTTGAAACGACCACCGCCACGTCGTAAAAAAATGATCCAATCATCTCAATACGCTGCGGATGTGTTCGGACATTCGTCCCGTTCGGCCCCTTTTTGCAAAGCCAAATCCCAGGAAGTACGCCGCATCCTTTAGTGCCACGGATGGCGTGTCGTTGGCTGTGCACGCCCTGCTACAGCTGGCAGATGCCCATTCCTCACGGCTGGGAGGCGCCTGAGACAACTGGGAGCTTCCCGGTCTTTTTGTGCTTCATAGCGTCGGTTCTTCTTTAAGTAGGCAACCACATGAATGGTGGATGACCAGGTTGCCATGAAGATTGATTCATCTATCTATATCTATATATATATATATATCTAACATAACATTGCAGCACGTGACTTGGTACAGAAGTAGCCAACACACCTTCGGTGAATCTTCATGGATCCAGCTTCCATCTTCGGCATTGGGGTCAAAACTGTGAAGCTGCGAATCGCAAAGCTGGAAGCTCCTGGACCGTCGACCAACCGAGTTGAATTTTGAGTGCGAACATCTCGCCACCTGGATGTATCTCTTAAGGGGGGGGGACCTGTGATGTGGCCAAACGACCTGGAAGTCATTGCCGGCGTGGCATGGACATGTTGAGATGTGGATTGTGTAGCAGCTACGGCCTTCAGAGGACTGGTGATTCTTCCTTGCACATTGAAACTGAGGTGGGAGATTGGAGGGTGAGGTTTCTGCAGTTTCAGTGTCTAGATCTCGCTACTTGCGAGTGACCTGCAAGGAGGTGACCGTGGGTCGAAGAATGGGTCTCAAGCAAACCATGCATCTCAAGTGGTAGGCGATTCTTTTCATGTTGGTGTGCAGTGTAGACCAGGTGAAATCACGGAACTGGCCCCAGAGCATCCCAGAGCCCCCAAGTCCTTGAGACATTCAGATTCGCGGCAGCCAAGATGGCTGCTGAACAGCTGCATCGTTCTGTACAAACGACCTTGGCGATGCTCAAAAAGTGACACGTGAGCAAGACATCTTCCACCGGGAAAGGAAGCTTATAATCTTCAGGCCATTTGGTGGTTGCCGGCAAGGCACCCTGAAAGTCCGTCTGAGAGTTATACGATGTTATACATCTATGCAGGCACCAGCAGCAGCGACAGCCGTTCCAAAGGGCGTTGATTTGAAAGGCCCCATGTGATGGTAGAATCTGATGGCTGCAAAAACCTGCCATGATGCTGCACCTTCCGATTCAACATGCCGATGAACATTGGCTGTTGGTAGTTCCTTACTAGGTGCACCTATTCAGCTGTTCTTCTGAAATACCATGCCCCAAACAGAAGTCCAGGAATTGAACCATGAGTTACTCAACTAAGAGATCTTCCCACGTCTTCCCATCTCCTCGGGAATCGCCGCGCGGTCAGCGGTCCAGGGCTACGTTCCTTCCGGTCCACTCGCCATCCGCGGATCTCGCGGTCCTCGAGTCCTTTCGTCAGGACGCCTGGAAGCGGGGCATGGGACTTCGAGCACAGCTTCTGGACACCTATTTGCAGAAGCAGCTGGGCATGGGTCGGCCGGGTGGCTCCGGTGGCTCCGGGCAGCTTGTTTTTTGGTGTTGACTTCATTGTTTCGACACCTGGATGGTGAACGTTTTTGTACAAGGAGAGTTGGGGCCTGGGCCGTGTGGTAGTTGATCACCGGGTGAATGTTTGAAGTGAGCAGCTTTGTTGAACAGAAGCGCTCTTTTGCAACACCCTGGTTTGCACACTGGAAGGGTTGAAGAATGTGAAGCATGTTACTTGCCACCTGTCAATCATACATGAAAGTCATTGTACAACACAAGATGTGTGCACAGCCACTCAGTCATTATAAGTACATAATATATATACATATATATGTATATTAATATATTGCTGTTTGTCTTCTAGCATAGGAAAATGTGATGGACCCCAAGTCCAGGTGGAGGTTCGCCCGGCTCCCTACTCTTTCAAGGCAAAAAACGTCGGGCAGTTCCGGCTGGCGAAGCAAGCCATAGAACAGGCTACACCGTTTTGGCTAAATGCTACGCGTCAGGGCAGTGTTTTCAATCATTGTGGAATCAACCGTGTTACTATGTCACACTGGAACCATAGGCTATAGGGGCAACTGAACCTTTGATGACTGCGCGGGTACAGAATGTTTGGTGTCACTGCCACCTGAAATTGATAGCCGCACCATGTCCATCTCAAGTGGTGGTCAATCTTGGGACGGTCATCCTTCGTCAGAACCCTATGGACGTTGGCCATGTGTGTTGCGGCCCAGAGCGTTGGTGGAACACACAAACGACCAAAAGCAAACGAAAGCCACTCCAGACTGAACTTTCCACCCCGCTGGGGTGCGCATCGCATGGATGTCGATGGCAAAATAGGAATCCCATCAAGCCAAGGGCTCGTGCCATCCCAAGGCGTGCGGTGCATATCGACCACTGCCTGGTTTGCCAAAGAGCCGGGGCTGGACCGCCCTCCAATTGGGCAATCCACCTGGTGGCGCCCACTCACTTCAAGGTGCGAAGATAGGGACACAGAGAGAGAGAGAGAGCGAGAGAGAGAGAGCGCGAATGGGAAACTGGGGAGAACCGTTCAGATCCCCTATGTCGCTCGGGCGCATGGCACATGTTAGGGTTTTTTTGAGATTCCTGGTGGAAACCCATTGTGGCAGAACAGTCTCTATCCTCTAAAGAGCCAGTAGGATAGGGTTTCTTCCCAGTTTTAGCCATGCGCTTGGCTAGAAGTGATCGGAAAAAGGTCTTGGTGTTCACATGGGTTGACATGAAGCTGGCTTTCCTCGGTTCTTGATACCCTATGAGTTGCGCAGAGGTGCCTAGGCGCCCAGCTGGAGGAGTTTCTTGCAATTCAGCGGCATTCTCCAAGATGTAGACTGACTGGCAACTCTCAACCCACGAAAAAACCGGTTCAACAACCGCTTCCTGTTTTCAGGTGGACATGTGAAGGTCAACCCACGTCGCAGGAGATTGGAAAGCTGTGCGCAGAAAACGTGGACATTGATGGCGTCATTCGGGATTGGTCGCAGGAGTGGCAGATCCCCCGAGGCCATCGGAGAGCGGCAGAGGAGGTTGAACAGAGCCCTTTTTTCGAAGGTCGACACCCCATTCGTCCACACATCAGGAAATTAAGGGTTTGTTGTTTTGTGTTTCCGGAATGTTGTAATTAAGGCACCAATAAGCATGATTTGAGGCCAGAATCGCGTACTCCTTTTCGACCTTTGATCGCAAAAAGCACCTCATCCTGCTGCCAGTGGATTTGGTCGGGACTCTGGCCAGGCAGAGTGAAATTCAACTACATTGATGGCTCGATCTGGATGTGCAAAGGTACGGCCTCAGGCCCGATAGTTCGCTTTCCCGGGATGCTATATCTTAGAGTTAGGATACAGTAGCTAGATACAGAAATAGTCGAAATAGTGTTTGTTCAAACACGTCCAGCTCACTATCCAATGAAACAAAGGGAAATCTTCGACACTTCGAGGCTGCTGTCCGCTTGTGCCCAGCAATGTTTGCGTGTAGAGAGTGTTTCTAGCCATCAGCTTTGATTCGCCTCCTTGAAGAGGAGGGTGATGACAGAGACAGGGAGCCAAAAAGAGAGGTCCAGCAGAGCGTTGGCTATTAGGTTGGAGGCCATCACGTCTAAGGGTGTAGGCCATCGCTATAGTATAGAGGTTCCTTTAGTTCCTTTTGCTATTAGGTCCCGATATTTTATGGTGCCCAGTGTATGCATTTGATGATGTTCTTTGAGCCCATTCGGATCGTGAGGAGCCCCTACTGGTATTTGGGGCCAGCATCTTGGCAGAATCCGCTGCACCCAAACACGTCCAGGTTTCTATAATTGGACTCTTGTATTTGACTCATCTTTGAGCTCTCCACACAGCCACCCAGAAGCATGGACACTTGGCGGAATGAGGGTTGTGACGCCGCGCAGTTTCCTGCGACCTATAAACCTACACGGAACTTTGCATTGACTTGCACGGAAATTCTCTTGCACTTGACTTGGCCTCAATTATGTATATTCATTGCACGGATGTTTCTCCCTAGGCAGGCTGCTACAAGTGCTCCTATGCCCCCAATCAGCAGTGCAGGCACATGGGTTTGGATCATGCTCAGACTCGGCAAACGATTTTATATAGTGACACTGGTCCAAGCAGAAAATGCCTGCAGGCCAAAGTCATGTGGTATGCCACAATGCCGTTTGCGTGAGTGTTGATGAGTTCATCCATGTTCATCCAATTATGTGACCTTCATAATTGATGATATATAACTGTGGCGGACGAGACTCAGACTGTCTAAATATGTTGAAATCACAAAGAATTGCACTACCTGAAGCATGTTTCCCCACTATAATTGGAGATTCTCACGCCCCAGGCCACGTTCCAGCCATGTGTCCGGCCAACACATCTTCCTCACCTGCGACCTCAGGCGAACCTGGTCGGTCGATCGGTCGGGCGTTTCGTGATGTTGGGAAGGTTGAATGGCGAAGGTTCAGCAACCAGAAAGACTGCATCGAAGGGAACCCAGCTGGGTTTCCTGCAGAATCCTGACTCATCGTCCAGCTCAGTCATGCTACATGAAAAACATTGCACTATCGCGGATTTGCCAAAAGGAGTTTCGATTACTATTCGTAAAGTGCCTGCTGCACACCAGCGATTTTGAGGTCCATGTTGCGCAGCCAGAGGCCGTGCTGGTAGCCTCATAGTCGCTTGGAAAGCATTGTGGGTGCAAACCACTAGCAAGCTGAACCAGTTGCTATTGGTTCCATATTCCTTCATATCCACATTTACAATGTCATCATTGTCCTTCCGAAGGTCGTTGCCCATACCTTCACCAAAAAAAGGATCCTCCATTTCGATCCGAGCTCTCGCCCCCGTGCCCCATGACCATGCGCCGCCCGTGTCGTGCGAAGGACCTGTGCCCAAAGCCCGACACTTGGTATGTCTACCGGGAACACGTGGGCATTCCAACCCTGCGAGGCCGGTGACCGGGCGATTGGGCCGATGGTAGTGGGTGGGGTCCTGGAGGTGCACTGCCCACCGCCGCACCGGGTGCAGATGTGTTCTCCACTGGTGTTCTAATCATATATTAGTTGGGAGGTTGGGGGGAACACTCCCAGTGGTTGTACATGTGATGGCAAAAACGTATACGCGACTCTTTTACCGCAAAGGTTGGTTGCTGCAACGAAAGCAGCACCTGCCGCTCTTTTGTGGCCCCTTTTCACACCAACATGTGTTCTGTTTTGTTTAATTGAGATATCATATGCTATCACCATCCTTTTTTGTCAACAAATTCCTGTTTCAGGCGACTCTACCCCCATTTCGATCGGAAATCGGGTATTGGCTTGGGGCAGCGTCACTCGGCGGCACAGGTGGAGATTACAGCACCTGTCAGTGGCTCCAGTCCAAAGGGAATTGGAAGCGCGCAATGCAGGAGCTGGTCGATGACCTCTGCTGGTAAGCCTTTTTTGGTTTGGGTTCGAATGTAAGGGGGGACCTGGGACATAGAGGCATTTCAGGTGGTGGCTCAGGCGGGTGCAAATAGTGCAGTGCCATGCTGTGTTTCGTAGGTCTTGAATGTATACTTTGGTTGGAATTGGGCTCGGTAGCAAGCAAGGGCTTCATGGGGCTTCGTGTACGAACGGTGCAGTATCGTGCACCGCTTCGGCTGCGGTGTCTCCTCGGCCAGGACGCGGTCAATGCGTTGCATCCCATTTTGGAGCAGTACCAGGCGAGTCGAAAGTGATCCGCAGTTCATAGGGAATGAAACGTGCAGATGCCAGTGGAGCCAGGGCTGTAGGGCCGCAGGCCACGTCTTTGGGTTGGATTGAGGGGAGCAGTGCACGCGGGAGCAGTGGGGGATCATGAAGTTCCGTGGGTTTTCGAATGCGCAAGCTGGGAAGTTCCGTGGTGCATGGCTCGTGGGATGTTGGATGTTGTGGTTCGTGAAGCCGCCGGGTCGGATGATTCATCTTAAGCACGTGTGTTGTTGCTTAAGAACTGTTTAAAGATACAGTATCTGAAGATTATGGCTGTCAATTGGCAAAGTGCGTGACTCCATGATTGGGCAGCAATCTAAGAATCTAAGATCTTCAAGATGACAAGCCTCAATTGGTTGTGGGGGACCTCACTTCCAGATCCAAAGCCATCCAAGGCCCAAAATATGCCCAAATGCCAACAAACAAATTGAAACGATCTCCCTCACACGCCCTCTCGCGACCAGATCTATCCAGACTGCAAATTTTGCCCGTCGGCGGGCGACTTTTGCGGGCACCTTCCTGCGAGCAAGCATTTTACACACCTCAGCGACCGAAGCTGGGCGATGCGACGGGAGGTCCGATGCGTCCTTCAGCGAGGAAGGTCCTTAAGGTTGGGCTTAAAGGTTGGCCTGAAGTCAGGTGCGGCGCCTCATTCAGCGCGAAGTCTAGAACTGAAATGGCAACTTTTTTTGCGGGGACAAGTTGATTGAACAGGTTGTCCCTGCCCTACTGTGGGTGATGTGATCGCTTTATTTGTTCGTTCATGATCTTCCGTGTCATGCTGGCTATTTATTTGCTTCACCAGGGATGTGTGGTGATATATGCATGTATGTATATTGTATATACTTCAGAGGAGGTCGGTTGATTTTTTGACATATCCTTTTTCATCATATGTTCATCACACTCAAGTCAACAATTGGCATGCCATGGTCTTTGCACTAAGGATTGAGGCCTAACATAGACATTGTCAAAGTTGCAACGGATCGCGATTGGACTGAAGAATGGCTGGTGCCAGGCCGGGTGGAGAATGGGTGGAGGGCGGGGCAAGTGCCGCCGTGCGCACGGACCAAGCAGGGTGTGTGTGACGGGCTGACGCTCGGCCCGTTGCCCACCTGGCCGGCCAGGTGGTGCTGTTCGCTGGTTTCACATCACTGGCTGCTTGGCGAATGGAGATGCCACAGGTAAGTTTTCGGTGGCAGGACAGTTTTAAGAAGATATTATGACATGTATATTATTATATTAGTATATTTAACTCCAGGATTGAAGCTGTTCTGCGTGTGAGACCAGCACGGTCGTGCCGCACCTGAGGTGCAATCATGATCTTGAAGGGCAATCCTTCTGCTGCTCCGCGCGACAAGTGGTCGAAGCTCCCATCCGTTGATGCCCCGGCGCTGCCAGCTCCGCCGCATCCACCAGCTCCGGCACCAGCGCCGTATCCCGCACTGCCGGCGCCGCAGTCCATCAGCGAGGCGGAGTTCTTTTGGAGAAACCGACTGGTGACATGGCAGATGGGTTTTGGGGAGGTCCGCATCACACACTGACACACACAAACACACACGCACACACACACACACCATGGCCAGACGTAGCTTGTTGGATGGGAACTTAGAAGAGTGGCACGAGTTGAAGAGTCGGACAAATTATAGACAGTACCGACTAGACAATATTGCTGTACAGAGTTTACTGTATTCATGAATTTGCTCTAGGCGCCTATGGACCAACTGCTACCTACCATGTTTCTGCAGACCTTGCCGACGTTCGAGAGTGTCCCGAGCCCCTTGATCGACCATGATGTTCATAAAACTGGATGCACTGAGGAGAGCGATCCTGTTGAGATTGAAGCAACTCTCGCACGCCTCCCGGTGCGTCCAGAGGAGAGGCTTTGACTTGACGCCAACGCCACGTGCGTTCTTCCAACACGACGTTTTTGTGAATACGTGTTCTGTTGAACCACGTAAGTCCCAATCAATCAATTCCATCCTGAAGATTCCTGAAGATGCTTTTTGGTGAGTGAACGTCATGAAAACAGGCAGGTGAAACACATTCTGGGACAGTTCTGTTGGATCCCTCAACATCGTCCAGACGTGGGGCACCCGTGAGGACCTCGGCTGCTCGATTTGTCGGATCGGCTTTGAGAACTTGGCGCAGCGGCCGGGCGGACAGACCAGAACTGTTCGACAGAGGGTGTCCCACTTCAAATCGTTGGAGTTCGTTTGGGGGACTTGTAACCACAAAACAATGGCATCTGGATGCATATGGTCATTGTTCGGTGTATTCATCTAACGAGACATGCGTGTGTACGCTTTTGGTTGTTTGTTGTCTTCAATCTGCTAATGGCAGATCTATCACATGATTGAATTGTAGTTTCACTCCAAACAGAGACAAGCCGGGCCGGATTCGTGATGACGCGACACCCGCGTAGTCTCACAAGACTGTGCAAGACTGGCCCACGGGATAAGACTCTTAACAAAACCCTCAGGATCTACAAGGGTTGGGCATGGCGGACTTCACTTCCAATTGCTCAGATAATGTGCTTCATTGCCATGTTTTTGCCAGAGGCGATTCGCTTCGCCCCTTCTTTTTCTGGTGAACCATCAGGCTCTCTTTTTCGTTTGGACTTCAGAAGCGAGATGGCACGTTTTTGGGATGTGGACTGGACAGACCGGTCGGGCGAACTCGAATCGCCAGAATGACATGAGGTTCGTGCTGTGGTCAGTGGACCTGAGCTCTGAACATAACAATGTTACTGTTACTTCAAGGAACTAGAACTGTTGCTTTTCGGGCCGGTGCGGAGGCAAACTTGTCCACCCCAAGCACCTCTCACATCCAAGGTTGTGTGTGACAGCTCACATTGGCTGTTATTTTCAGTGGAGGCAGATCAAATGCCATACATATAATATAAGCCTATCCCTACAACAGCTTGTGTTTGCCCACCGGGAGGGGTTGCACTTGTTTTTTCACGAGCTGTGAGGATGTTGATTTTGACCAGCTGATTCTGGATCTCAGGTTCAGGCAGCATCTCGAGAGCGTGGAACATTTCAAAAGGTTGTCGCTGGAGGCATCTGGGTTTCGAGGCTGAGGCTACTCCCATCTTGGGAGTTGAAACATGTTGTGTCAATGGGGGGGATGCCCCCAAGTCACGGAACATGTCAAGAACACTCCGTACTGCAGTAATATGTTGTATAGTATGCTATACAACTGTCCATATTTTCAAGTGCCTTGAATCCGCAAGTTGGAATTGGGTCGGTTCCAAGACATGGAATCCGCGAGTTGGTGCGAGGCGTTTGAAGCTTTCCACTGTTCAAAGGTGATTCCGCCTGCATTGACCCGTTGGAATCCACTCATTGCAAGGGTTGAGGATGATCAGCCTTTGACACTTCAGATGCGCCCCGCGACAGCGGCATCCCGATTCGTTTGATACCAAGGCCGGCTACCCACAGCAAGTGAAGGTCAATCAGAATAGAATGATGCAGAATTTCCAGAACCGCAACGGCAGCTTGGCTCTTTTCAGCAATTGTTCTTGGGGGCGGCACCTACAAGATAGCCGTCCGATCATCCTCTAAATCAAGCGTTGTTTTATTGAATTGGTTCTGGACTTTGCCCAGCTCAGGATTGCTTTGGAATTCCCATAGGAGTTTGAGCACGGCAGGATTTTGTCAAACGTGTCCTCCTTGGGATTCAGGTCAGAGAATGATGCTCAACCACTTTACGCTCAAGCTAGAGGACTGTTCGCGAACATGTCCACTGCACACGTCACGTTTGTTTTCCAGCTCATTTTGTACTGAACCCTTTAGACTCTAGCAATGGACTCACGATTTGTCGCTGGAAATGATACTGGTCATGTGGGGTCATCCCACACCCACCCAGCTCATGCAAGAGTCGATTTGTTAAGAGCTTTTCGGATTCGCTGGACAGAAGAACGTGAACGTCACGATTCAGCAAAAATACACCACATCACATACCCCCAACCCCAAGCGCGTTTACTCATCGTGATATAAGCGCAGACCCAGCGGCGTGTCATGCTTAAGAAAAGGAAACGAGGGTCGCAATCGTGGTGCATGGGTTGTTTTTCCAATTGCTATCAGCATCTGAGATCATCATCCATCAGCTTTGCCACCTAACAGCTCACATCATATTGTTTTTCAGGGTTTCTCCGCCCGGCACCCTGAGGCGCCAGGGACTCTGTCACAGCCAGCGCAACAAGTGCCACGAGTGCGAACTGAAAGTCAAATTGGATCGACTGGATCAAGTGTGTCTGAGGCATACTAAATCGACGAACGTATCGACCTTCGTCGATTCGACCTTCGTCGGTTCATCGATCCGTGACGTGGATCCTGGAACGTCTGAGTCTGACGGTATGGAATCGACTCATGCATCACGAGGAGCAAGGTGTGACTGGCCACTGGTCCCTCGCAAACTGAGACGAGGCACCAGACAGCAGTAGACCAAGTATGAGAATTCGATCATCAAATTATTAAATGGTACCTCCATGGTTCTACTTCAGATTTAAGTTTAGAAGGGTTTTCTAGCGCTTGATAGGTTGATGTATGCAGCTCACCATAGCTCACCAAACCACATCGATCTTGACGTGATCATGAGTTGCCCGAGTGCCCGAGTGACCGGCCACAAAGAATGTGAGCTGCGCTGCCTGCAAAGAACCTGGCAGGATTGGCTGGTCTGCTTGAGAAAATGATCGAACTGGGGATGAACTGGGTTGATGCCCGCAGAAGATCACAGAAATACCCAAGCGACGATTGGCGGGTATGCTGCATCGAGAACATGAAAGTGAGAAACGCCGCACTTTGTGACTTAGAAACTCCTGCAAGTTCGTCCATTTCCTGCCACTAAGAGTCAATTATAGTGAGTTGGCTTCCCTGACATTGGACGATATGCGGTATGCATGTCGAAATCGAAGCGAGTTCGACTCGATTCTGTCGGTTTGGACTCAAAAGACCCCGTCAACACAGCACGGGTGGGAGACATGCAGCTGGAGTTGATTTGCGCCGTCACGGTTGGAGCCCGAAGATCCTGCAGGATGGTTTTCGCCCGAAGATCCAGCTGGAAGCAATGGCCACAAGATGCGGGGAAAGGTACCCAGACCATCCATGTGTGTTTACCAGACCCAGGGTCCCTGGGGACCGATTCCTTTTTCGCTGTTGGGAAGGGCAAGGTTCTTCCAGTCCAATGGAGTCGGTCCAACCGGAGTCGGTCCGATGCTGAGGACGGGCAAGACCGAGGTCCGGGTCTGAGACGAGTCCATCGGTGGAAGACCCTTTAAGTGCGACGGGGCACTTCTTTTTCGGCTCTTGCTTTGCTCCACAGACCGAGTTTACTTTGAATGAAAAGGGGTGGAATGGAACACTGCCAACCCAGTGGCTGGCTGTGATAGCCACAGATTCTGCAATGACACAGAGATGAGCATTCCAGGGACTCGCCACATCTCTTACTGAATGTCGAAGCATTTGGACATTCTTGTCCAAGGCGGTGACTGACCTGGAGTTCATGGACAAGGCCAGGTTTGCATACATACATTGTTTCAAACTGGGGTTGCAAGTGTGTTTCCGTAAGTTCACGAATATGCACAATAGTTAACCATCTTGACCCATTTTAACCTCATGGATATGTAACTTCATGATCGTCACGTTCGCCCAAACGGCTTCCGCAAAGCAACGGTCCCGGTCGTGCCAAGGACTCCCTACTGGTGGGCATCACCGGTGAGGTCGCAGTTCCTCGGCTGAGCATCCGGGGCGAAGCATGTTCGGTAGCATCCGGCGCTTGGGTCGCTTGGCACCCATCGACCTTTTGTTGGTGGGAGGGTGATCCATTAATTATTCAACTTCAAGGTGCCCTGGCAGCCAACATGAACATAGTGATGGTTTGAAAGTTGACCAATGGAATCCGTCCCGGAGGCAGTCATTTTCTCGAGGTCACCACACATTCAGGGTCCGCAGGTGGTTTGCAGTGATTGGTTGAAAAACTTCCAACGTCCTTTCACTGCTGAAGCTTCTGGTGTGATCAGTAGAAGGTGGCTTTATGTATCTTTATGTATAATGCTTTGTAAACTGTATAAGTAAGTCTTTATAGCAGGATTGTGTCATCATGGAAGGTAGCTTCAAACAGCATGCTTTAGCAGCATACCTTGGCTACGTGAGTTCGATCAGCCTTGAGCCATTTTTTGATATGTTTTTGAGGCCCCACATGCCCTTCATTTGTTTCCTTCCAGTGTTCCAGGTGATTTTTGCGACCTGCCTTGGACAGGTTGCAGGGTCCTAGACTGATGGCCTGTCCTGTCTCAAGCCCATGTCATTGCAACCAATGAATGGGTTCGGCTTTGCACACTTGTGACCAGTGCAATCGTGTTGAAGTGCCGATCCTAGTCTCCTGAAATCCATCGATAAGTTGCAGCGTCGCAAAAGGACTCATCCTTTCCACTGCTTTGATTTGTCACACTGACACGTCCCGCAAACCGTCAAACGCAAGGGATTGCAGGCCATGCGTACCCAGGGAATGTATACTGCGCCTATATGTTTATAATACAAATATATTATGTTATTTACTGTATATACATTGACCCCTGAAACCACCCTAATGCAGGTAAATATGTCAGTCACTCACATGAAGTGAAGTGTTCGAGCTAGTTACCTAGTTCTTCATTTTTCGTTTGTTGGAGTCGATCCGAACCCGCGAAACCGCGTTTTTTCGCTCCGGTTCGGGTTCCACGGTGGGACCATGGTGACCGGTTCGACCTGCTGGAGGCGCACCTCATTGAAGGTCGTCGTGCCAGCGAACCCTTGGAGCTCTTCCTGGAGGAGTTGGTGCGGGCGCCCCGGAGACCGCCAGCTGCCCCAAAAGCATCCAACTTTTGGGAGGGGCTTTGTTGGGGGCCCTGATCAACGGTCTACAGCTTTCAAACAGCAGGGGATGACTCAGCCTTTCTCACATCATATGAACGAAAGACTTCGCAGAGGCGAAGCCTCCCGTGTGTGCACGGGCTCGAATATGAAGAAACCGACCCTTGGGACTCAGTTTGCAACTGATACAGAGTTCACTGGGCCCAGGAGCTCAGTAAAGATCCCCTTCTACTCCCCTTCTACCCTACCTGGCCCTACCTTTGAGACATCAAAAGAACATAAATCTTCGGTCCATGAAGGAGACTTTCACCAAAGCACAGGACCCAAAGATAAACATAACACAGATGAAACCCATGGGCCTTTGTGTCACCCGCCTCGAGATTTCGGCTTGGAGCGGCCACAGCGAGTGTATGGGCTACCCTTTGGGGCCGTGGAGAAGCCAAGCAGGATCGCTTTAGTGTTTTGTGTTCAACACAGCCATTTGGGCATGGCCAGCCTTTCAAGGTCCTGTTCAACTGCCCGGCCATTGCTTTTTCAACTCCTTTTTGAGTTGGACGGCAAACAGGGGGTTTACACACCTTGGGTGTCAAGCACAGTTCAGACCAACATCAATTTGTCAATCAGTGAAAAGTTTGGTCTGCTCCGCAGTAATGACTGGATAGCTTCAAGGCACTACGATGCTCCTCGAACATCATAAGTGCAGCAGCTTTAAAGCCTTCGGAACTCCCTTCGCTGCCAGAGCTATGTCGCAGCTTTCTGATGCTGAGACCATCCCCGGGGAAGTGAGGTGCGGTTTTGGATTTGAGCGTGTCATTTGGTGTCACAAAGGTCGAAGGGACAAAGATCTGGGACGAAACTGTCGCGAAACCGCCGCGAGTGTACAGATGGGAGCTGTTGCTTGTTATCTAGGTACTCTCAGAACATATGTTTTTTTGACCGCCCTTCATTGGCCCTCAGTACTTGGGTATTTACGTCCTACTCCCCCATGTTCAGTGAACATGGTTTTGTAATTAAGTGGATCATTGACTGGCCGCCCTATGGAGCACCGCTCTTGACCGGTGGTCCATCGTCTACCCCCAGGCGGCCTGCGCGGAACGACGCGTGCATCGGTCCTTGCAGGTCAGAGATTCAGGAGTCTCAAAGTGCAACTCAGGCGCGATCCTGCGGCTGCTGCTGCTGCTGCTGCGGCTGCTGCTGCTGATGATGATGATGAGGATGAGGATGAAGATGAGGATGATGCATCAGGAAAGCTTGATCGATTGCTTGTGACATGTCGCCGGTTGACTAAGACTAAATCGCTTAATATAACCTTTGGGTCATCCGAACTTTGAGTTTGGTCCATGTCTCATTGGAGTCTTATCCACTTGGGAAGCTCACATCGCACAAGAACCACTCATCTCAAGACAGGCTGTGATGTGTCACACGTGACAAACACATTTTTTCCTTCATTGATCAGGTGGAGGATTCCCAAGTGCACCGAGCACTTTGGATGCGACCAGAGACCACCGCGATCGCCGCCCCCACCAACGAGCTGGCGCCAGTGGCACGACCTCCAACCTCGGCACAAGCAGCCTCCGGGTGTTGTGAGCTTGTGCCGGCGTCGCAAGAGGCTTCGCAGCGCCTGGCACGGCCAAGGTTGCTCAGCTTGGACGAGACGTGACAGGCACAGCTTGGCATTTCGGTTCGTGTTGGTATGAAATCATGTTACGTAGGCTTCCATGAGAGCATATGAGATTTCCACCATTTGTGTGACGAGCGGGCGGGGATTGTATTGTGAGCAGATGCAAAAAGGTCAGCGTTTGTTTGTACGGACTCAGCCTGGGATTGGTTGAGAAGTTGATCTCGGAGATTCCAGCGACATCTATCGTCCCCTGATTTCATGTGGTTTTGGTCACCAGTGGACTTTGCCTAAAGAACTTTGACATACCAGGGCTCCTTCCACCTCTCCTGCAGTGGAAAATCACCGCGATTTCAGAGATTCCGGGTGAGGAAAAAATGGATTCAGGGACACCGGACACCAGAGGCCCAAAGAGGAACATGATGGACACAACTTTCCCAACTCTTGATATTTATGCCTGTTCAGTGGATGATGCTTAAAAAAGGTATGACGGCATAGTACCGTCATGATACTTTCCTGTCGTGACCTTTCGAATCGCACTGATTCGCGCGCAGAAAAACCAGCGCTATCCTGTCGCATTCGTATCCTGTCGCTGAGGACATACCAGCGCTACCGGCCTCACATGCGTCTTCTTCCAGAGCAAACCCTCCCTTGGCCCCGACACGTCGGTGGATCGGGAGGGGGGCGACTGCCTTTTACGCCAGTGGAGGATCCAACTGAAGGAGTGTCATACATGATGTGCCTTGGCCTGTCACTGGTGGGTGACTGGATGTTGAGCTGGGCAGAATGCCCTGAAAGAGGAGTGGAAAAAAACTGGTAAATCACGTGGGTGATTGTTTTTAAGCATTTCTTTGATCCAAAGCAGATTCTTTGAAGCGCGTTCATTTGGAGTTCTGATGGGCTCGTGTTGGCTTGCGTTCTGGAGATGTACAACATGACTGGTCAGAGCAACAAACAGGCTTTACAGCTGCTGAGATTCCATCCGCACTGGTTGTCACTTGGTAGTTTGTACTTTTTTCAACGTGCTGCCGCTGATTAATGCGATTCGGCACTCGAGCACACCAAGCCATTGATACAGATTGATACTAATTTGGTACTAGCTTATGATTTGTGATGCCAGTTTTCACCCTAATGTTGTCCTGATCTACTGTACCTTTGCTTGCTAATAGTGACTTGGTGTGAGCATGCTTATTGAACGACAGCTTACCCCCATCAAAGCCTGGACCAGTCGTTCTATATTGTTTTATCATCATCTCCTGAACCAGCTCAGGTGCAGCTTTTGCAAGTGTGATCGCACTTTTCGCGTCTTGCAGAACTTCCTTCGGCATATGGAGAGTCACTTGGAGTGCAGTCTTTCAGTCAGTCTTTTGCTTTGCCAATGACTCAGGCCCTGCTGGAGTTCCATGTGCGTCCTGTGTGTTGTGGTCACCCAGTGGCTCGAAACGTGTTCTTTGTTGCCACTCCAACCAGCCAGGACGAGGTCACTGGTCGAAAAACCTTGGACCAAGCGGTGAAATTGCAGACGGCAGTGGAATCCAATCCGATACATGGATGAGTGGATCCTGATGTTCATTCCTTTGGTCCGGTCCATTCCGCTTGAAATTCTTATTTCTAGTGGGTTTCTAGGCTGGGGTGGCAAACATCCATTGGAATGCATTTTTGGCAGACAAAGCTGGAGCAGACGAGAACGAATGGCCATCCATTCCTCCGGAAAAGTGGCGCTCCCAACGGTGAGTTGTTTGACTGGCGCTCTACATGTGTTTGGTGGAAGAGGCAGCTTTCGCACCATAGAACATCCGTGGTTTTGCGGCTTTCCGTTGTTTTGCTCCTTGGTTTCGCTCGTGTTCCGTGGTGTTTCGCGGCTTTCGCAGGTGGGGAATGTCCCATCGGTCAGCGAGAGCTCCTGAAGCTTCGAGGGAGACTGGGCTTCGAGGAGGTGTTCGCCGAGCATCGAGAGCTCGCCCGGGTCGGAGGTGACCGGGTCGGTGGTGATGTGACATCTCAGACATGAATTCCATGGACATCCATTTTCTTCGACCTGGGCGCAGTTACGCCAACCCTTGGCACAATGCTTAGATGGACTTGTTTAAAGTTCATGGATTTGTCGATGCAGTTAGACATGAAAGACTCTCCCCCAGCTGCAATGGGGAGCAAGCATGATTTCGACATGGTTTGTGTCCGCTTTTTTTGTCCGACGGGGCGGCGGATCCACCACCAGCAAAGAGCATTTCTTCCAAGGGCTGAAGCACCACCTCTGGCGGCACCGGCCACGCCTGCGCCTGGACTGACACCTGCGCCACGCACGCCAGCGCCGACGGCAGAGAGAGCAGAGGCGGAAGTGAAG
The DNA here is from genome assembly GCA_963970005.1 of Durusdinium trenchii. Taxonomy (NCBI): domain Eukaryota; class Dinophyceae; order Suessiales; family Symbiodiniaceae; genus Durusdinium; species Durusdinium trenchii. The sequence goes on from CAXAMN010026805.1 coordinate 1,785,115, forward strand.
GAAGTCGAGGTCAAGGAAGCGAAGCTTGGCGCAAAAGGCGAAGCTAGGAGGAAGACAAGCAACATCCAACATTGTTGTAATACGTTGTAATTATATAGTATAGAGTATAGGCATTATAGTACTGTATACAGTGCCATATTTAATGAGTCGTATAAATTGGTTCACGGAAAACTTGTTTGCACTTTGCACAAAAAGTTAGAGAAAAAATGGGGAATGGCCGAGGCCATGATAAGATGTAATCTCAATGCTGACTTGGAAGGTTATCAGATTGTCATAGTGCACGCAGTACACTCCATGACCCGTTGCCAACTAACAGCTCCTCCAGAAGCCGGAAGCTAGGCCTCAAATCGCGACCAGCTTTCAAAAGAGGAGAGGCGAGACCTTCCTGCCCGTTTGGATATATAGTTTGCCGTCATCGCCCTTGAGCAATTGGATAGCATTTGATATAGAATGCAAGAAAAACGGCTAAGTGCGAATTGACAGCTCTTGTTGTTCATCCCGTTTACATCCTAGTCTAAAAGCCGTTGTGTCCAAATGATGGATTCGCCTGTTTGGAGACCTCAAGGTCGGTACCTCACTCTGCAGGTTTGCTGTCGGAACTGCGGCTGCTACAGCCACGGAAGTATGCGGAGATGGCGGCTGATGCCTGTGGATTGTTGAATCGCAGCGTGCAGGACACCGATGAAATAGTAGGGCAGGTTCGCGGGTCAAAATCCCAAAGAGCGGAATCCGAAAGTAACAGAACAGAATGAAGTAACTAGAAGAATGCCTTTGCCCAGTTTCCAATATGTTGCCATCTGCGGCGCTGGCGCAGATAGATTTATGAAGGTGTGACACAAGTTCTTTGGCTTGCATGTGTAGGATGAGCTTTGTGGGAAGACACATGTTCTCATAAGTTCAATCGTCAGACAAAGTTGGCCCCGAAGACAACTCGATACTCGAATGAAAGGGGTGAGTACTGGGCGGCTTTCCTGGCCTTACTACTAGGAGCAAGAAGCTACATATATCATATATCTTCCAAATGCCGAGCACCTGAACCAACGCCAGGAGCTCAGCACCTTAGTGCAGCGAGCTCGGCAGTGCCCCGAGAGCAGTGCATCCACCACAGCCGATCCGCCAGCTCCGCATGGCGGAGGATCCACTGCGGCCCGATCCGCGAAGGAGGCGGAGCGGACTCCGGTGGAGGAGCTCATTGACAGGCGAGAAATGGGAGAGAAGGGAGGACCTAACATCGATATGTACGGATAAAAGGGAGACTGACTTGAGACTTGGGAGTCACATGATGTACCTTTTGAGTTTCGCTTCGGACTCCAAACCTGGAGCAGAATCACAAGTCCGCTTGTGGTGGACCTAGGTGTGGATCCTCAGTCTTGCACTGAGTCTTTTTTTCACACTTCCTGCAGACAGCATGGGTCTTTTGAGTCACCATCCAAGACATGGGACATGGGAGCCTGGGAGACCATTCTGAATTCCTGCACAACCCAGTGATCCAGATCTTTCACATAGCGACCCAAGTGTTATCGGTGTTAGTATCGATGTCTATCGATTAGATTAGATGATGTGTCGAGATTAGATGCTTCCGGGAAGAAGTCTTCATGATTCATGACAAGACGCAACTCCCGACTTCTCCATGGAGCCCAGCAACTTCCCACGGCTTCGTCAGGTTGAAGTGGCACGGCTTTGAGTTCCATCCCCTCTTCAGCTTCGAGGACTGCCGCAGCGAGCTACTTGGCGAAGCAGGTCCTGGAAGATTCAGGTCATGGCGGTGGTATGTCATGGTATGCCATTGGTGGCGTTTGGAAGGAAGACCAGGTCCAAAAGGAAGGTGCATTTTCTTGAGGCAAGGAGACCAACAATAAGGAGCCACGAATTCACTATCCTTCAATCACTTGCTTGTAGCACTGCGCATTGCCTTGCTGATGGTTCCTCAGCGACTCGCACCCGAAGCGCCATCCAACGGATCCGACCCGCCTTCCCGGCAGGTTTCTTCTCCGCGACGCCAAGCAGCTGCCCTGCCTGGCGCCCGACCGCCGTACGAAGCGCCCGGTCGTGGACACCGATGTGACCGCGAAGCGGGCGAAGGAGGACAGCGAAGCGCGGCTAGGGAGTCACTGGGCGATGGAGAGTTCGGGTGGAGTGAAACAGTGAAACAATGGAATGTTGTGGGGATGAGTCCGGGATGAGTGGTATTTGTGGACATGTTAGTGATCTGTTTGTCGGTGTGCAATGGTGTGTGCAGACGTGAACGCCACATGTAGCAAAATGCACCATACGGAGCAGATATCGAGATGTGAAAGATGATGCAAGGAATCTTTGGGGTACAACCTGTACATCGAAACTTGTGCAACTGCCCTGGCAAAAGGAAGAAGCAGATGCCTGAACTTCACAAACACATGTTCGATGTTCTCAGTTCCTTTGAGGTACCCAGAGGAGAAACTGGTCGATTAGAGAGGTGCAAACTGGACAGAAGTTCACTATCATTGTGGGCCCTTTGTGGGGATTTGTGGCAGGCGCCTTAACGTGTTGGAAGACTAAGGAGGTTGATGAACCAAGAACCAGCAGCATTGGATCTGGCATAACACCACATTGATGCGGAGATCTAAAGTATTTATATCGACAACTATAGACAACCGGTTTCTCTCAGCAAACATCTGGCTGTCAGACTGTCAGGTGCTATGTTAATCATCCGATCCTTCCGGTGTTGGACAGATGCCTCAGAACATCTCAGAGCTGCATAGTAACTTACGTTTCCGGTGATTACCCTCAGCCAAGACAGAAGCTCACAGGTGGCACCGCGAACAGGGAGTGATATCAATTGCTTTGGGTTGTTTAGGATGTTGTCTACCCACTGCCTTCGGTCATTCCAATCTTGGGTCATCCCAGCTATCAAAAGCACGCCGCAAAGATGCACAGATGGAGCACCGAGGTCAACTCGTAGCGTTGGACGTGGTTTGATCCGTCGGACGGTGTCCGTCGGATCAGATGCGCCGGCGCCTGGCCGCCCTTTGCGGTCTCCATCTCAGCCAATGATATTGAGCTGTTCAGACTCAGGTAGCCATTAATGCAGTTGCGAGACAAACAACCAAATGACCTTCCCATTCTTTGAGATGGATTTGAAGTCGGTAGAGTAGAAGTTTTGGGCATGTTCGGTCAGCTTCTTCTATTTCGGGTGAGACGGATAATTGATCATCCGGCCAAGAGGCCTATGCATGATGAATGCCCTGTATCACTAGTGCTGAGATGTCTCTACCAGGATGCCAGTAATTGCAGTCTATATCGGCTATATTTTGAGGAGGCTTTGCTACTCGCATGGCTCCAGAAGCTTGGTATAGATGCGAAAGATGCCAGGAGAGACATCCCATGGGCCACACTCTCGGGTGTTCGCACTGTGTTGAATCCGTGGGATTCAAAGTCCTTGGCCCGTTTGTACATCATGTGGCTATGGCAGCGCTAAAGCATCTCCTGAACAAATACCAGTTTCGGATGGGCTTCGGTCGTTGAATCGAGTTCCAGTTGTTTTCGTGCGCACCTAAGACCGATGGATCTTTGGGAGGCGAGTCAGTGGTTCTTGATGCGCGTCAGGCGACCGAAGGGGAAATGGTCTCCTTTCAGCGAGCGAGGTGTGAGAGAAAAGGTGGTCTTGTAGCCATGGTGGCACCGCTCCTTGAAACCAGGCACGGGAGTGGGATTTGGGAGCACACCAGGCAGAGTTTGGGAGCAGACGCCACTCCAAGCCATGCCACTCCAAGCCATGCCACACCGAAGGCATTTCGGCTCCCAACATCCTCACCGTTTCATTCCTGTCATGACCAGGACCTCGCACTCGCAGGCGCTGGGTCTTCGGGCCGATCCGCCCAGGTACTTGGTTGGATCCCGGTTTGGTGTCCCTGGCTTCGGCCAGGTGGGTGGAAATCATCCTCAAACAATGCGTCAATGCCCGGGTTTGGTCAGGGCATGGCTAGAGCATGACAAGTGCGTGAAATTGTTGGTCCATTAGAACAAGGAACTCTTTACCTTTGCTGATGTCGAACTCACTGGAACTCATGCCTCCCAAACAAGAAGGCTGGTCGAACCACAGGCAGCCCAGTGTCCAAGCAAACAGGTGATGTTCCAACTACTGTTGAGACAGTGGTTTCAGAGTAGATGGCACAATCCCCAAGTTCGGTGGTTTACATGGACCTCTATACAAAAGACATCTTGGGGTGCCAATGCCATCTACTCTGGAACCTGGACCTCAACCATCCGAAAACCCCGGACGAGGGCAATGAGGCGAAGTATGACACAGAGCGGTGTTGGAGAGGAGTACACGCACCTCAGGCGTGGGGGGCTTGCGCGAGATGACCTGGCATTCAACATCAGTGGTGAGGATGGTTGGTTGTACCACGATGTGTGGGCTCTGGGGAGACTTTTAAGTGCATGCCCTCCTAAACATCCCCTGCCTCCAAGGCATCTACTTACTCAGAGAATCCGTCCTGGAAGTAGTTGTTGACCTGCATCTAGCAGTGGGGCAACATGTGGCCCATATGTTGCTATTGTTGAATTGGTCCATCGATTGTCTCTTGGCAGAACGATGAAGAGTTGACCTGTGAGTCGACCTAGCCGATTGGACCCGGTCCTTCAGACCTCTCAGCCCTGGTCCGTCAGGCCGAAAAGGATCCATGACTTGGTATCGGTCTTGAACGAGAACTGCGTGGACCTGGGTCAAAGCTATGCACCAAGGCGACGGAGTTTCCTTCTGTGTATCCGTGCAGGTGGATTTCTTCCTTTTGGCATGAGTCATGTTTTGGTGTGTTCGCTGGTGCTGCCTGGATGAACAGGATGTGGTTCTTGAACAGGAAGTTGAAATCCTGGACATCCTGGTGAAGTCATTGTCAATGTTTCGTGTTCTTTTTCATTTTGGGCTTTGTTAGCGCCATTCATGCTTGTCACGATGAGTTGCACCTTCCACAGGGGCTTCCAGTGTTTCCGTGAGTCATCGGTGGTTGAAATCGTTTTCCACCCATTTGTGGTTGCAACATGTGACAACAACAGGGAGTAGCCGAGGAATTATAGCTGTTAACATCCCCAAATGGTCAATGGTGATATTCTATGACGCTAACCAGTGGATATCAACAGAGTGGTGTGGAGAGAGTCCTGGGCATGGCACATGGCTTGCCCGCTTGTCATCCCAGGGGGCAGGGGAGCCCCCCCAGGTGCACAGATGCGGACCGCTTTTCACCGTCCTCATGGGGCCGTTAGGTGCTTGAAGTGTGCTATCCAAGCATGAGAACATTCACATGTGTGCTGCTTGGCCAGGGGAATCTCGGCCAAAGTCCAAAGCCTTTGGGATCTCATGGAATCTCGCTCGGCGGCTCTGGTTCTGAAGCCACAGGCGCCGTTGGCCCAGATCTGCAGACGGCACAGAGGGCGACCAGCGGTGAACAGACAAGCCACGAAACCGACAGCACCCATGTTTCGGGTACCACGTTGAATGGCTTAGACGGGCGTGATGGTCCCATGTTTTCGTGTTTCGCCGGGGTCGACCTGGATCGAACTGAGGGGGCAGATGGGGAGGCTGTTCATTCCATTGAGTTAATCACTGGGGTTCGCATCAAGTCTGGACAGGAAAGACCGGTTCACGAAGTCATCCTTGAGACACGTCACGTTGACCTGATCCAATACCACCCTCCCAATTGGCGCTCCGCAAACTAGCTTCGTTTGGCATGTGCCGAGCAACTCATCATAGCTCATCACAAACGTTTAGCAACTGCCGTTCCACCGCACTGCCCCCTCCACTGACTGCAAAGTCTGAGCGATGGAACCGGCGACGGAACCCCGCGCGACGGAACCAGGACTCCCATGCATCCTCAAGCTCGGGCGAGGCGTGGGATTCGTGCGTCGGATGCGCCAGTACGGTACACCTGGGAACCAGAGAGATCCAGAGACATCCAGAGACACATGGTTGTTCCGTTCTGTGATCCATTTTGTTATTCTCACGCAGCCAACTAGTCAAAGAGAACTAGCGGTTGGCCTGCAGAGGCTGTGCATACAGTGGCTGCAGGTCACTCAGCTTTGTGATCCTTAAAAAAGGGAAATGGATCACATACAGTGGATGGAGGTCTCTCATACAGTTGGGGAAAACATCCAGTTGGAGGTCTCTCATACAATGGATCACATACAGTTGGGGAAACATCCATTTCTTTACGTGTGCAGTGGATGGAGGTCTCTCATCACGTCGCGTCTAAAGGTGGGTTCTCCGGTTTGCCACTTCGAGAGTTGCCACATGGCTTTTTCCAGAGAGCTGCGGACTTTGTAGGTACAGTAAAGTATGTTACAACTAGGAGGTTGTAGCCCACCTGCTCTGAATACACCCACTACCTGGGTGACGGAGCAGCAATTTTGCCGCTGTGGTGCAGACCTGTGATGTCCCACCAATGCCATCCAATATTTGTGGGTTGGACAGGACTAGCAGCTACCAGAAATCTATCGAACCCATGTAATCTGGGTGGTAGATTGTGTATGGAAAACCTTGATTGCTTTGCATGATCCCATGGTGAAGCGATCAAGTGCTTACGATCTGACACTTGATACTCGCGGGCTTGGTGTGGGCAGGATGGTGCAGACGGCGACGTGTTTCTGCTGAACCAACGAGCATCACGGACCAAATGCCTTGGTGTGTGTGTGGGCCAAAAGGTTACAGGAATGTGTTCTTGTCGAGGTGGTCAGTACGTCGACCAGACACTCTTCTTCGTTGACCCCCCACCGGGGCACGGTAGTGCCATGCGTCTCAGCACTCCGGTCATCTTCGAACGTCGATTTTGCTTCCGCCACATCTCTTGACCTGTGGCATTTGGCTGGGAGGTCCCCCAAAAGCTCAGCCACTTCTTCCTGTAACTTATCAGTTAAATTGGTCATAGCAGTTTTACCACCAATAGTGTGTTCATGTGTTTGAATTGTTTTGTTTTTATACAGGAAAGGGATGCTCCTTGTTTTAGTAACAGATTATCTTAATTTTGTAGTATGTCCACCGTTCTATATTTTGTATATTATAGTTCCTTCATTACAAGACACATTTTTACAATACATGTTTTTCACTATCAGATTTGTTCACGTGCATGGCCTGAGTAATGTGAATTTAATAGGCTTTTAGCATATCTATAATATCTGGATTTATCGTTTTTTTGCTAAATATGTGTTTTGCAAGATCTCCAATTGACTCTTTGATATCTTTGTGGAATTATCGGGCATGAACATAGTTATTATAGAATATGTTGCATGTGTGTCAAGCAATGTTGTTCTGTTAAACAAACTTTACACATGAGGATACATAGTAGTTCATAGTAGTTCTATTAAGTGTTAGATGTTTGTTAGGAAAACACAATACTGTATATCAACATATTGGTTAATTAAACTACAATTAATCGGTTTCATAGACTATATGTTTAACAGAAACATCAATACTTATCGTTATATATATATACTATTGAACCCGTCAGCTGCTCCAGGCATATCTTCACTGGCAGCTGGGCCACCGCATTGAGCACACCTTGGTGAACACTCACTCACGTGATAAGTCAACTTCCAAACGTGCACCGCCCCTGCCCTTGTGCGAACGACACTTGGTATTGCTCCGCGAATGGCCGGGGTCAGCGGTGGGATTCGGTTGGGGTTTGGCACTGGCTACAAGGGGCGAGTGTATGGAGGGGTAAGAACCCTTAAGCAAGGTTTGGTTGAAGTCCTGAGCCGTTTGTATATAGATGAAGACTTTAAGAGCACTTGTGTTTTTGGGATGGATTGATGATTCGCGGTTGGGCATGGTGCCATTATGGGCAGGAACTTGCAGCAGGACTTGCCATCAAGCCTTCCATCACCCTGCTGCCCATGTTTGGTCAACTCCGCCCTTCCGGTCGCTGTTACTTGATTCCCCAGCCGCAAATCGGCAAAATCACGTTTCTAAAGGACTTTATAGAAGGCCGCTTTGCCCCCCTACCTAGAAGCAATGGCCTCCAACCTAGACAGATATTCAATTGTAAAATATGGTAACATGGTATATAAATTGCATAATTGCACTTCTTTTGTGCTTTTACCAGACTCAACTGAGGCAGACAACGTTCCCACCCATGTGATGTCCCAAGTTGGCAGACAACGTTGTCCCCGCATGTGCGCCGACGCTGAGACGCTGAGGACTTGTCGATGAAGCCTACGAGGACATGGTGGCCAACTTCATGTCACGTTTCCTCGACATAGACCTGGCAGAGACCACAGGTGGGACGTGACCAACGGAAGTGAACAGTAGTTGGTGTAGTTGGTGTTGTTGCCAGGCTTCCCATACTTCCAAAGAACTTGGATAGAAGGTCATAAAAGGCAAAAGGACATTTGTTGATTTGCTATGCAAGTAATTACATGTGTGTAGGGGGAACTGTTTTTTTTGTTTTTTAACAAGACGTTTTGGATACTGGACCGTTGTTGACCGCTGTCACAACGAGATCAATGGCAGAGAGCCTTGAAGGCCATGTGACCATCCGCCGTGTGGACTATGAGACAGACTATGTCAAGGAATCTGAGAACTTTCCAGGACGCCTGCTCGCTCAGAGACACCGTTAGCTGGTTACTGAAAATAACTTCCTCACTACCCTCATTCAAACTCTTTCAGCCAAGATTCAGTATATAGAAGAAGCCTTAGGTAAAAGCCGTCCGAAGTTTCCAACGACCTGACTCACAGGGAGCTACTAGTAACAAAGGGCATCGCTACTAGTAGCAAGGTTGCTACTAGTAGCTCCTGGCATCGCTATTAGTAACAAAAAGCTACTATGTGCTAAGATTTCGATACCGGTTGGAAAATTGCATGAAATGGACGGACCCGTCCGAATGCAACAAGACTCACGCAAGACTCACGGCGGGCCAGGACTCTCCACGATTTTTGCCTTGTACAGTGTTTACTTCACCCTGGACATGAAGTTGCCCCTGAATTTTGGCCGGCCCATTGTGCGCTCGCAGAAGGTGGGAGAAGCGTACTTTTTGATCTTCAAAACTTAAATAGCTAAACATCTAAAATGACTCCCCCCCTTGCAAACAATCGAGGGAGCCTGAAATTGAGTCAACCACCAGAACTATTTGGGAATTAGTAGCAGTAGTTTTTGTTGATGTAGTTGCAGTGGTAGTGAAAGTAGTAACAGTAGTTTAGCAGTGCTCAAGCAAACCTCAGAAGAGCTTTAAAGGGCGGCAATAGCAGAACAATAGAAAAGTAAGCTTAGATATTTGCCCCAGGGCTTCAATTTGGCGCATTAATCCAACCCTCTAAACAGTTCCTATTACGCCGCTCAAACTGCTTCTATTTTCCTTGTGCAAACAAAGGGCTACAGGTGAATGCCCATGCTCAACCGTTCAAGCTTCACAAGACATGGAAAAGGCTGTGCCGTTTCTGCTCCCCCCTCCCGAGTTCGTCGGGTTCTCAAAAGAGGAAGGCACAGCTTCACAAACCAAGCGGACTCAAGCCTTCGTAGGATGGGTCTCAGGTGGTGACTCTAAGCAAAGACAGCACGAAACTATCAAACAAACTCAGACCGGTGTCCATTCCCCATTTGAATGGCCTGGTCATGAAAAAGCACGCAAAATCAAACCTAGCTCTCTCAGCGGGTCACCATAGAGCGCTTCCTTCTCGCCCTTCACCGGTTGCAGCCAAGAAAAGAAGAGGCTCATACCCTTCCATTGCGATTTGAGGTAGCACATCGAACGGGATCCTCTTCGATTGTCGACCCTGGCGAAGATCATGCCGTCCTCTGCCCACCCCAACGTCACCACTCCAGCTGTGATGCCATCTCGCGGTGGCGGAGCTGAAGCTTCGGAGTCAAACAACTTCTTTCTCATGTTCGAATGCCGGTGCACCAATACCTGAATCGTGCCACCTAGCACCTTTTGGTTGAAGGTCATAGGAGCCCCATGAAGTCGGTCTGGGAAGAGCTCTGCCATCAGACCTGGTGGAAACATCCATCGAAATTCATAGAGCTCTTGATTCTTCAGCCGAGTGACAAAATCGATCATAGTCTCACCACTCCTGGCTGTGTACACACCCTCAAAAAATGCATGACTAGGACTCGCCGGGATGTCTTCCGTGTGCCCAGTTTCGCCTTCCAGGGGTTCTGCAATGATGTCTTTGTGAGGATCTGAGTGGACCCTGGACAAACGCCGTGCAGCAACGCCAGAGCTTCCGAAGCCCCCATCTCCTCGCTCTGTAGATGACAGAGCCCTTGAACTCACTGCTTCCACCACAGCAAAGCGCTCAAGAACCAACTGGCCAACACGGTCACCAGCATTGATCACGAGGTCATCCATCCCATTGTTCACCAGGATGATCTTCACTTCTCCTCGATAATCAGGGTCAATCACACCTCCAGCAACGTCAATACCCCGTAGGGCGAAAGAGCTTCGAGAAGCGATCCTGCCATAGCAACCTGCGGGCAGCTCCACAGAGATTCCCAACGGGACCAGCTTCCTTTCCCCCGGCTTCAGCTCCACATAGCATGATGAAGCTAAGTCCCAGCCTGCCGCTTGAGAAGATGCCCTCGTTGGCAGACTTGCTTGGTCATCCAACAGCTTGACTTTCAGCTGCTCCTTCTTGCTGAACAGCTTCTTTGCCAACTCCCACCCCATCTCCTTGATGAAGTGAAGGAAGCAGACCAAACCCGCCAACATCAAAAGCCACCCTTGATCCGCCCATGAACCAGTGGTTTGTTCCCCCCCTGGTCTCCTTTATCTCACACGTCTCAGCTGCTTGGGACTGCGGAAGAAGTGCTGCCCCGGCAACCAACAGCGACAGTGATTTGAGCATCTTGACATTTGGAGAGGTGGTGATCACCTGTGTCTCACATCGACCCCCCTCATCGTTCACCGCCAAGGAAGGATCACCCAGCCAAATGCCACGACAGAAGCGACTCAGCACCTGTGTAGGAAGAGGTTTTGTCAACCCATCAGCCCATAGAGAGGTGCCTGCACGATGGTTCAACGTGGTTTCTCCGACCTTCAACGACTCTGCAAGACAGCTGGCGCGAATCCGTAGATGCCGAGTCCTCCATCCCCCTCCTGCACCTGACGCCAGAACCACCGCTGCGCGATTGTCGTTGAAGATCTCCAAGTCGACCTTATCAAAGAGCAGGTTCACCAGAGATCTCACCGATCTACCAGACTGTATAGGCCCTCCACGATCGCGGTCAGCTCCGCTTCTGCTGTCGAAAGAGCCATCAAACTTTGCTTCTTGCTCTCCCACTGTATTGGGCACCCGGCCAAGAGGATGATGGTACCCGAAATACTGTGGCTATCACCAGGGCAGAAAGAAGCATCCACCAACACCTCCAACGTTCCCTCGTGGCGTGGCTGACTCCTCTTCAGATCCGGGGCTGAGTCCTCCGGAACATCCTTGGTGTAGTGAAGGCCATAGTTCAAGGTGCCTCTGAGATATGCCAAAACTGCATCGCCCAACTCCACTGTCCACCGTGGCTTCCATCTTCATGATTGCCCACGACAGATCGGGCCGCGTCTTACCAGACAGCCAGAGGAGTTCCCCTGTTATCTTCTGAGCTTCCCTGACCTTCGGCAGTGAGATTGCCTCGTCCTCCTCCTTCTCCTCGGGCACCCTGATGAAGGGTGTTGACGAGCCATAGGGATGACGATCAATGACCTCCCTGGTATAGCAGCCTTGGTGCAGGAAGTACGACCCATCCTGCAGCCGTTGGATCTCAATCCCCAGAAACCTCATAGAGCTGCCACCCACGTTGGAGTACTCCGGGGGTGAGGTAGACCACTGCTTCTGGATCGCTCTGGAAGCTGCCTCCGTGATCAACCGTGGTCCAACCATGAGGATGTCATCCACATAGACGATCATGTGGCCCCTGACCTTTCCCCATACTTTGGTGCCCTCCTTCTCGGAAGTGGAGAACTCTTGGATTGCCCAAAGGTTGGGATCCTCCATAGGGCGAAAAGCCACTTCAACGTTTCCTTGCCTCTCTTCTACCACCCCGATCATCTTCTGCAGCTCCGAATCGCGAAAGGTGCTCCAGTCCTTGGGCGAGGTTGTCAGGCCATACATGGCCGATGTGACCAGCCAATGTTCTCCAGGCTCAGCCAGCCTTGCTTCCTCCAAGATCTTGGGTGGTCTAACAATCACCGTTTCTCCTTGAGCTTTGGGAGCAAGCAAGAAAGCCGATTTGACGTCCAGGGACAAACAGTCCCACCGGGATGCCAGGCGCAACACTGTCCTTAGCTGCGTTGAGTCAGCTCCAGTGGCATAGACTTCTTCTCCTGTTCGAGCCTCCATGTGATTCCCGCAGCACACTATTCTTGACCTCCGCCTGCCATCTCCCGCTTTTCTGGTGAAGACACCCATCCCGGGGATCAACTCAGCCCTTTCTCCTCTCTTCTGGGCTTCTGACATGATTCGGTGGGTGGTCTCCTCATCGATCCGCTTGATGGCATTGTTGCTATCAAAGTTCTCAATCTCAGTGCGGAGCGAGGGAATCCACAAAGGCAAAGACTTCCTCACCTCTTGGAGACTTATAGTTCTTGTCTGCAGAAAGATCTCCTCATCCTCTCCTGCCACTTGAGCTGCTTCCACCTCCAATTTTTTGCAGGAGATCGCCAAGTCCTGGACCAACTTTTCAATCTTCTCATTCTCGGAGTCCAGATCAAAGACGGTTGCCACCGAGCAATCCTCTCCACCCAGGTTTGTCTCTAAGCGGCCGAACTCCTCATTGGCCCATGCCTGTCCTCGGTGAAGACGCTCTTGTAGTTCCTGGGCTGACAAGTAGGACAAAGCTGTCTTCTCGTACAGCCTTCTCTTGGGAACTGCAGCACCGTCCAGGATACAAGCCGGTTCCGACCTTTCCTTCACGTTCACCACATCTTCTAGCGAAGGAGGTTCCTCTGCCAAGACCATATCATCGGTTCGGATGTACTTGCGACCCTCAATCTCCACCAGATGTCCGCCACTTGTCAGACTCATCTCGGGATCGGGCCCCCGAACCACACCGGGCTTCTTCCTTTGTCTCCAGTGCCCCTGGAAGTCATCCCAGCCCTTGGTCGTGACCATGACCTTCCTCCCCCACGGCATCAAGCTTGGAGTTGAGAAACCCAAGGCCTGGAGTTGTAGTCGTCCTCGACGTTCACCCACGTGCTTCGCCATCAATGGCCACATCTCTTCCCCATCACCTGAAGCACGAATCAGCCTGTTGATGCCCCGACGGATCACCCCCACCTCTGCTTCGGCCCGACCGTTTGCTTTCCAGTCACTGCCGCTGGTGAAGGTTCGGTAAATGCCTCTGGCTTCGCACCACCTTCTCGTCCCAAGCATCTCTCCAGCTCCATCACTGTGAACGCGTCTCACCTCCATGCCCAGGTACTTCAGCCGGGCTAGCATGCGGGCCAATCCCGCCTTGAGCTCCGGACCTTGTCGAGAGGTCAGCGTCTCCACCACAATGTAGTTCATCACCGCCACATCCTCAGCCTCGACTTCCAATCTCTCCCACTCTTCTAGAGCCTTCTGATCCCCTTCCTGGACTGGGACTTCCTCCGCTTCTTCTTCTGGCAACAAGACTTCATCTTTTGCTTCCTCCTCCGGTGTCTCCATCACCTTCAAGGCGTCCAACATGCTTTGAGGCAACGGAATGGTGCCATCTGCATTTTTCCGAACAGGAATAGCATAGACGCCCACCAGGAAATACTTGGATTTCTTCCGGAAGTCTTCACCTGGGCGAAAGGGACCACAGATGTCCAGGCTCAAGGTCATCGCATCTGGATGTGCCACCTTCTTATGGGGTCTGCTTTTGCCGGCTCCTTTCAAGCATGTGGTGCACTCCCTCGAGAACGGGGTGTGATCCTGCAGTACATGACTTCGCCACTGCTCTGCCGTCATCTTGGCCACTGCTGGACGATCATCTGGGTCGCCTGGGCACGGACGCCTGTCCAGTACAAGCAAGATGCCCTTGACGATTTCCTCCTTGAACTTCTCCGGCCATGCCGCCCAGCCCCTGCTTTGTGACACTCTCTGCTCAATTGAGACCTGGGCATCCAGCATTTGACCATGATCACGACAATCAGAAAGTCCCTCCAAGCTGGCCAGATGAGGAATATTTGTCCCCAGTGTTGTTGGCTTTCGACGGGAGTGTCCCAATGCACCCAAATCCAGACGTACCTCCTTCAAGTTGAAGTGAGATCGGAACTCCTGCCATTCCGGCCAAGCATAAAAGGACGGGTACTCATTGGTGTCATTCTTGGCCTTGTACTCCTCAGGGTCACGAGGATGCTCCTTGAGAAACAGCACCAGGCGCTTTCTGGCTTGACTGGCCAACAGATAGAGCCACAACTGCCTCATCCAGAGCACTGAGTCGCTCCATGCCAGTTCCCTCATCGAATCAGACAAGTCTGACAATGCAAAGCGCTCTGGACCATTTCTTGCTCGAAGTGGTGGAGGTCCCGGCCTCCTAAAGCGAAGCTTTGAGACTGTCCGGCAAGGAGGACCACCCAACACCACGTCTACGACACCCTTCTCGCACACCTCCGCCAAGTAGCTTGTGAGCTGGTCGGACAAGAGATCTTGATTGGCATCCGCGGTCTTGTCAATGCACACCACGGTTCTGGTACGTGAATCCAATCGCTTCTTCCACCAAGCTTGGTCTGGACCTGAAAAGAGGTGCAGGATGACGGAGTCACTGGCCGAGATCTTTTGGCGTTGACGCCGATTGAGGGGAACAGACTCTCCTGTCCACCTGCCAGTTGGGATCACCCTGGCAATCAGTTCGTCAGGTACTTCTGGCCACAGCTCTCGGAGGTCTTTGAGCCACTTCCAAACATTCGGGGCCAGATCACCAGGATCGCCAGCCTTCAGTGCTGCCACCCTCCGAGACAACGTCGCCTCGAACTTCTCCAACTCTTCGATCAGCCGATTGGCGGTCTTGATGTCCACCGTAGGGCAACCAGATTCCAGGACCACCTCCACCTTCTCCCCGGCTGAGTTTGACATTTCAAAGTTGTCACCCTCCCATTTCACACGATAGCCCAGCCTCACGACCTTGCCCAAGGGGACTATGGTCTGGGTGTTGAAGTCGGTGATGAGGGTGCCAGTTGTCTCCACCTGTCGAAGAGTCGTGACTCCTGCAGCCAACTCGACCTTGATGGGAATAGCCTGCTGGAACTCCTTCTTTGATCTCGCCGGTCTCAGGACATGGGTTGCACCACCATCAAGTAGGGCTCGTCCATTCCCTTCTGCCGGAGTGACTGAGCGCATGCACATTGCCTTCAAAGATGGCCTCAAGGACTTTAATAGCTGGACCGCCTCCTTCATCAAGTCCTCTGAGGGCTGCACCGGCGGCGGATGGGATCCTGCTCCTCCTGAAGCATCACTTGGTTGCCCACCACCTCCATCACCCCCTTTGGAAACTCCTTCTTTATTTTTGATCTCTTCCGTGATCTCCTTTTTGACCTTTGGCACGTCCTTCACTGGACAGTCAGGCTTCATGTGCTGGGTGGATCCGCAAGACCAACACCGGCCTTGCTTTGAAATACCCTTCCAATCATGAGGAAAAGGGCACTTCTGTCCTTTCTTGCAGCCATTGTCCGACAAGAAGTAGCGACACACCGGCTTCTCCGAACCACCACCCTTCGAATCACCCTTGCCGTTCCTCGCCTCGACCTTGTCGTTCTTGGACTCCTTGGCATCTTTGCCACCCTTGACTTCGGATGACTCCTTGCCCTTCTCCCGACCCTCACGAGGCTTTCCCCCCTCGTCTCTGGTTCCTCCTCCGTCACCATCGAGGGCCTTGACCTTCACGGTGTCCTTGAGTGGTGCAATCGAGCCCCCATGAAAGGCCGCTTCTCCCTCCGCCATCAGAGACTCTGCAAACTGCTGGATGCCATTCTCGGTGGGAGCCACGTCAACTCTCAAGGCTGCACGGGTGACCTGCAGACGGAAGGCGACTTGAGTGGACTGCTTGGCCAACCCAGCCGCGAACCTATCCAAGGTGGCCAAGAGAAGGACCGGATCAGGAGGTTGAATTCCAAGTTCCTGTACTCGAATCAGCCACCTCCTCCAAGCACGAAGTGAAGTGAGCCAACCCCCAACGGGCCGGGGACTTTCTGGTCGACCAGCTGCTTGAGGAGGGTCGTACGCTCACCAAGCCCACCAGGTTGGTAAACTCGCAAGACCTTGAACACGATGCTGACGGAACTCACCTCCCTTTGCGAGACCAACTCTGACCTCAGAGACTCCGGGATGGCCTTCAAGAGTGCAACAGATCCTCGTTGCTCAATCCTCAGCCATGGTGGCCGTTGGAAAGCCGGTGGCGTGACAGGAACCAGGCGAAGTCTTTCCATTGGTTCGGAGTTCAACCACAGCCTGTATAAAGCACCGGCCACATTCAAGACCTCATCCCACCAAAGCGAAGAGCTGGTGCTAATGTCCCGCAGGAAGGGCCCAATCGTTGTCAACCAATCTCCAGCTATCAAGGGTCCAATCTCCGACCACCTGCCGGGAAGCCGCCTCCACCAGGAAAACCTCCGCCTCCAGGAAAGCCTCCGCCCCCAGGAAAACCTCCTCCTCCGGGAAATCCGTTCGGAGCACCAGGAAACCCGCCAGGAAACCCTCCACCAGGTATCCCACCAGATGGCTGTCCAAACCCGCGGCCTCCTCCATTCGGCTGACCACCTCCGTGATGACCGCCTTCATGATGACCACCTCCCTGATGACCACCACCCGTACCTCCTGACGAACCGCCGCCTTGACCATTCCGATCAGCTGTTTGTTGAACTGCTGGACCACTCACCGATGACTCTTTCGAGTTCTGACCCTGGCCACCCACTGGATCTTGGGGTTCACTTCCACCAGAAAGACCTTGTCCCTGACCAGAGAGACCTCCGACCGTGCTACCCTGGAACTCGCCAGACACATAGCCCTTCGAGCTTCGACCATCGCCCCCGCTGGAGGCTCAGACCACGAGGAGGCAATCCCATGCCTCGCTAACGTTCTCGATGCCTCCAACATGCCATGCATCATGTCCCCCGATGTAGAAGAGACACGATTGAAGACCTCCATCAGGCTGGCTCTCGGCCCCCCAACTTGCCCATGAAAAAGTCCCGGATCACCGGCAGAAACATGACCAGCACTATGCCCTCTACCGTCTCGACCATTCGACAGCGGCCCCAAAAGACCTTTACCACCATCTCGCCCTGGGGACACCCTTGAGGACCTCAATGACTCTAGCATTGACTCCATGACATTCTTTTCTCGATGTTGACCCTCTGGCATCATGCCATACATCCAAGGTGGTGGATGATTGAAAGGTGGATTGCCCCAACCATGGTTTGCCTGCCCTGCCGACCATGATTCCCGCTCTGACCAAAGGCGCGCATTTTCAGACATGAGGCCATGAAGAAACATGCGAAAGGCTTCGGCTCCTTCTTTCGGTGGCGAGGAACCTGGATCAGGCAGCAGCTCCGTCCCCTCGGATGGGAGATCAGCAGGCCTCAGGGCCCGAAGTACAGCTTCCTCCTGCATTCGCTCAGACCAGAAAGGATTGTACGTATTGGGGCCCAAAACCACAGGCGGACCACAAGGCCTCATCAGGCCGTCTTTGGGACCAGCATCTTCTATGGCCTTTAGGCCATTGGACTCCGGCGTCTTTTCAGAAGCCGCTTCTTCACTCATTGCGTCACCCTGAAACCCAAAAGCACTCAGCGTACCTTTGGGCTCATAACCTACGCCGCTCAAACTGCTTCTATTTTCCTTGTGCAAACAAAGGGCTACAGGTGAATGCCCATGCTCAACCGTTCAAGCTTCACAAGACATGGAAAAGGCTGTGCCGTTTCTGCTCCTATAATTCACTTCCCCTGGGCTTGTGCACTACCCCTTGAACAATTGTTTGGGGCAATGATTTTGATGACTGGTAATACGGGTTGTTGAAAAAGGCTTTCAGGTCAGAGTTCCACGAGTGGTTGGGTCAAATTTGTATACATCTCAAGTAATAAACCCACCAGCTCTAAGAAAAAGACCCTGGGCAAAAGAAAAGTATTACTACATATTACTACAAAAACATGTAGATGTTCGGATTTTCGTTCGAGGTCCATGTCTCAGTGGTTGGAGTTGGTTGAAACAGCTTCAATGGCATGTCAAGCATGGTTTGCATCGCATGCTTCCGACTTGTTCTCTTCAACCAAGTCCATTTGCCCTTGGTGTTCCTGGAAGTTCTCCACTGTTCTCCACAATATGCCGTGGCCTGCTATGACACACCCCATGTCTTGCTCCAGGCCTCCACAGAGGGTGTTGAAGAGCTGTGGCGCTGGCGGCCGGACCCATTGTGTCCAAGTCAAGTCTCCCATCGCTTCTCGTCGAGAAAAAAGGAAGACTTTCATTGGTGTGGAGTGTTATTTTTCCGCGCAGCAAGTGGAGAGACTTCGTCGACAATTGAAATCATGATGTAAGTCAATATACAGTAAATCACATTTGATGTTGCATGATTGCTTGCTTGGGGATGGCCCGTCCAGATAACTATGTTGTTATGAGCTTTTCTGCGCCGTTTGTTCCCTTCCGTGGGCTTCATAGACCACTCAGCTGCATCGTTCTTGACTGCCGACTTGGCTGTTCAAAGCGGCGGCATGAGGCACAGATTTGTCAACGCTCGAGATGCATCCCAAGTATGACTCTTGGACCTTGGAGGTCTAGCAACAAGAAGCTACTAGCAACATCTAGTAACAAAGGGCGTGTAAGGATAACATCAGGGAAAATCAGGCATCTTACAACTCCTGTCATGCCACATCATGCCACAGCAGTTTTTTTGCCGGGGCCGGCACCGAGCAAGTTCTTACCCATTGCTTGGGTCTACTTGTGACAAGAAACTCGCGGGTTTGAATCTTTAGTTGAAGAGTCACTTGCCTATTATACGTTGACTGGTACTATATTGCTATTACCTTGCCAATTCTGCATGTCGTTTTTCTTCGCGGCGAAATCCAAAACAACGACAGAAACGATGCCAGTGTTGCTCGCGGAGAATTGGAAGGAGACAAAACTCATAGAGGTGGTAGATTCCAGACTCGTTGATGCGACTCCTGAGAAGTTAATGGCTCCTCCAGATGTTCTGGAGACTTTTTTGCTTGTTTTGTTTGTAAGGATCACATCATCAATCTCTTGGAGAAAGCCTTTCAATTGGATGAAGCTTCCAAAGCCGTCCCTCAGACTTTGGACAACACCCATATTTCTGTGACAGAAGTGGTGCTTTGTGTATTTTTGATAAGCTTGGTAACCAGATACTTTTAGGTCAACAGTGACAACTCGAGAAACATGCAAATACAGTGATAGTCGGCCTTGTTCAGCCGTTTGTCGCAAGTCAGACTTGGGCTCTACTAAGTATTCAATTCACTATAGGTTCATCAGGGGCATCGAGAGAAAGAGTAGCAGTGTAAGACAGACAGCGGCTGGAAGCCGTTGTGTAATCTTTTGTTTTGGAGGCGTGCGAGGGCTGTTGCCATTGGAGGAATTGAACCATATGTGCACCTTTTTCAACACATCCTCCCCACACAGGGCATATACTGTTACAAACCAACCTCAACCATGCTTAGCTCCCAAGACTCATGATATCAGGTGCTTTGTGTTCTGAAGAGCAGCTTTGATGGAACAGGGCCGGTCCTATTGCTCGTTGCAGTCTTCCGCACTTTGTTCGCAGGGAGCGGAGGGCATTGTGAAGCATATTGGGGTTGTATGATAACCCCCCCAGCAGGCAGTTTAGTGGGAGGAGTTCCCAGAGTACCTGCATTGAGCAAAAACCCCGGAAAACGATAAGAGGAACAACCAGCGATAACGACGGATGACATCACATGTTTCGACAGGGACATGTTCAGAGACTGCTTGCAGTGTGTTGCACGTTTATATTTGGAGCTGGATCTGTGCGTCCATTTGCTGACATGATTGAAACCAAAGTTCGCTCTAGAGCTCGCCCAAAGCTATCGTTGGAGGGTATCAGAACGCACGCGATAAGGTTATTAAACGACGCTCAATTTCCCTCATCAAGATACTTGTTCTTTCGGTTTCGTGTGCCCATGCCTTTGAAGCCCAGTACCCAAACTGCCAGCATTCCTTCTACATCAACCTCTCATTCGTTTCGCAATCTGCATACGTCGGTCGCGCCACCGGACCCATCCGGAGTGAAAGAACCGTGCGCGACCGTTCGATTTCTTCGGGCAGTTTGGGATCCTTTTTCTCAACCCATTGCAATGTCATATCCCAAAAACGATCAAGAGGAATGCAAACCATGCATGTACTATAGACACCTAACCCCTTGGAAAAGAGGAAACAACATCCAAAAGGAGACCGGATGACCTCGGTATACAAATTCGCAACGAGCAATGGCACAGGTGAAATGAAAAGAAGCTGGGTGTTTTTTCACAAGAAGCTTCACAACCCATGCGAATTAGTGTATTGTAGACATATGATATGATATGATGTTATATATATACATATTACACGCATCATAAATTCAATATATATATATATATTATATGTATATACTATACCGGGGTCCTGAGTGGATGGTTTTTTTCGCTGTAGTTTGGCCTTGGGATCTCCACCCGTGAGGCCCTTGGGGCCCTTGATCTCACTGCATAATATTTCATGAGTTTAATCCTTGCAGTTTGTCTACGCACTATCCTGGGGCAATCGAGGTTGCAAATGTGTGGAAACTGCGCATGATGCAAATGCCTGCGCAGGTGATGTTCACCACCGACTGCCGGGTTTCACCACTAATTAAGCTTCCGCCCAACGTTGGGATGGGTTCGAACTGCTCAGGGCCAGCGGTGGTCACCACAGAGATACTGATGGTCCAGGTGATGTGGAATACCTCAGATGATGAGGTGCTTCCGCGGAGCTGCTGGACCGGCGGAGGAAGAAATCAAATTGAAGGAACAACTGCTTGTGAGATTGATGATCCTACTTCTGGCAACAACTAGGTGGACAATTTCATGCAGATTTCGTGAAGCGAACAGGTTTGTTTCTGGTGTCCTTCTCATCTACCATTATTTGGGATACCCAGGACTTTTTGAGCTGCACCCAAGCTGGAGGAACGGGGAGAAAGTTTCAACCGAGAGATCTTCAAGTCAGGATGTTTGTGGAACTTCCCAACTACCCAAGTGAGCAACTTGGGTGGTTAGAGTATGGGGGTGTGGCTGGCAAGTGGTTTGGTGTTTTGTTTTGTTTTTCCTTTGTGGAAGTCCATTGCAATCAGGCGGTGGTTGAGCCAAGTGAGATTTTTTCAGATGCTTTCTGAACAGGAAAGTGCTTGGCACTTCTCAGTGGTATGCAATTTCAAGGTTCAGAATTAAGAACATGAGTATCACTGCTGCCCCTTGAGTTGCAGAGTCATGCAACACGTGACATGCTCATGCTCCGTGGCAAACACCGCACGTCGCACGTCCTCTTCGTCTCGTGCGTCGTTTGGTTTGACGGGTCGTCCCGCGCGTCATCTTCGGTCGTCCCGGCAGGTCTTCGAGCAGTCCCGTGCGGGGAGCGAATTGATGAAGGAGCTCAGCAACTCCCAGCGTTGTGTCCCAGGAGAGTTGGACAAAATCGGCCGGCCTGAAGAAGTGTCCCATGTGGGCCGGGCCTTCTCGGTGGGGATGCTATTTGTTTTTCTTCCAAAGACGAATGGAGGGGTGAAGAACTGCATGTGTTCCATTATGATGATTATATATATATATATAGTATTTTACTTTTATATACATGTTTCTCGCTTTTCTCCACAACAATCGTGGCAGCCAGCGGGGTTTAGCCGCTACTGTATAGGAGAGAAACATCAGTTACATCAGTTGAAGCAAGAGGGATATGTGGACTGAACATGTGCCCCGGGGAAAGTTCCACTAGCTACGCTTTGTCACCAGTATGACAGGCGTTCTTCAGAGACTTGGTCATGAGATGGACTGGTGCCAGGAGTTGATGGACTGGCTTTGCAAATTGGCGGCACTGCGAACTACTTCTGGGACACCAGCCTCTTGGATCGAACACATTCAACACGGGTGCAGCCAGAGAAGTAGCCAGGGATATGTGTGTTTGAGTTCTATTTTATCCTTTATGGGATGCTCCAAATTGTTGAATTGCACAATTGCTTTTGGATGCTTTTGGGCTATGTTTTTGTAATTTGGTGCGGTTCGAAGTTCCTGCCTTCTTGTAGTGATCTAAAGACACACCTTTTCCAACCCCTCCAGGGTTGATTCTAACATCTCATCTCGCGGCGCGTTGCGGCTGGCGCAGATCGGAAGATGGCTTTGCAAGCCTTCGCGCTGCCGGGTTCTTGTCTTGAGCTACCGGAACTCTCTCAGGCACGTAGGATCATGGGATTGGGTGGCACAATGGATACAGTATATTGCACGATGTGTGTTCCACTGTTTGCTCAGTATATAAACAGTAAACTTTACTGTATAGTGTTTTATGTTATTTTTTTGGGGGGAGTAGGTACTTTGGACTTTAGGATGTTTCGTCATGTTACTGTAAACGCTGTCAAGTTGCTGTTTTTTTCTGCAAAAAAGAACCTGACCCATCAGCTTCAGAAGTCCGGTTGGGCAAGCACCGGGAAGTGTCAAAAGGACCTGACCCACCCACTATTGTCAAGGGGGTTGTTCCTGATTCTGCACCCCAAAATGAAGTCCACCCAGAAATAAGCCGTGCGTGCCTCCTGTGGTCAGGCCACATTGTCTCGCAGCATCCAAGCATCTTGGCGGAGCAATGGTTGGAATGGAGGACTCAGCAAGACTGATTGTTATAAAGCTGATTGAAACGCTCCCTGCAAAGCCAACAGGCTCCCGATTGAAATCACATTCTGTCGCGGACTATGCGACTAACAAGACCGTGGAAAACTCAAAACTTATGATACGTCAGACCCACGACATCCCACTACTCTAAATCCAACAAAGAATATATATATATAGTAGAAGAATAAATACCGCAGATTAACATAAGAACCCCCAAAATCACTGGGTTATAGAGGAAAATGGTGTTCTACGGGTGAATTCTCAGGTTCCATGTTAGTTTGCGGGGGGTATCAGCCACCACTCCCACCCCAACCACCGCCCAGCCACCGGTGGTCTTGCTTTCGGAGCTGCTCTCGGCGACCTTTGGCCGCGGCGTTCGCACACCGCTGCTGAACCAGCTCGTGTCCCGCTTCGAAGGCTGGGCTAAGAAAGGAAACAGGAATGGACCGCCCAGCAAGGCTGCGTTTTTCGGCTGGTTTAACATGCCAGAAGCAGCGGTCCTTGGTCTTGCCAATCTGGCCGTCTCTTACGTGCTAATCAATAGGGCATAGGGCCATATGATAAGAAGACATCGCTTCGAAAGTCAGACGATGCATGTCTTCTCCTCACGGCCACACACCCTCTCGGGTGATATACAGTTCCGACGCACAGACCCAGGGTGAGCACCGTCTTGCGGCGTCGTCTCGTGCAGGTGTCTTGGGCCGTCTCGTGGGTCCCGGCAGTGTGTTGTCACGATTGACGCCTGGCTGATGTGGATCGATGTGTTGGGCCACATGTTGGAATGTTTTCCGAGCCTGCCAGATAGCTTGCGGACATCTGAGGATGGCTGGAGCTTTTCGAAGTTCGGTGGACTTGCTGGAGAGCTACAGCCTAGATACCTTGGCGTCGCTTGAAGCAAAGATGTGGCGGTCCAGGGGATAGGTTAAGACGATATCACCACACCAAGGAAGCTTTTCGCAGGCACAGCAGGCAGCACATTTGCAGACATGCACTGGCATCAGGATGCTAATAGCCATCAGCAGCAGCAGTGATTGGGTTTTCCTGTCAGCCTGGCTCGAACAGAACACATGTCCTTTACGAGTTCCTTGATAATCCAACGAAACTGCGACTCAATGATCAGGGGTGGCCTCTGCTAACACCCGGAAATCATCACAGTCCAGAAAGGGAATAGAAGCGACAATGCCACTCAACCCGAACAGCGATTTGCCCTCCCTCTAAGAAGTTCCCGTCCAAGAATAGGCCACAGAGGCATACAGAGGCAGCGACTACTGAGTTCAGGAAAAGTTGAGGACGAAGTCTATGTGGTAGAGGACGCTTGTTCATTCATGTGTCGATGTTTTAACGGTCAAGGCCCAGCTGAACCCAGCTGGGGCTGACTCCACCCTCTATCAACAGTAGAAACACCGACTTCATCGTGCTTCACTGTTTCTAGTAGCGTTTTTGTTCCTAGTAGTAAGGCCAGGAGCCCCGAACGTGGCGTCCGATCGCTCCGTTCGTAACGATGCCAGGAGCCCCGTTCGTAGCGTTGTGGTTTCTATTAGAGGCCCCGCCTCCTACCCCTCAGAACTCACAGTGAAAGAGGGTGGGGAGACGAGATCCAAGAACCAGGCAGCGCACGGCAGCCTGCATCAGGGTATCCGTTTGGATGATGTCACTATTCGGATCTATTCGGTTTACTTGACATCATGATATCATATGATATCTATGTTTGCTTGGTGGAGTGCAAGCCTATGTTCTTTGCTAATTTCTTTATCGCAGGAGGGCTCATCCCTGTCGTTGCGGTTCGTTGTGGTCCCCAAGGAGCATTGCAAATCCCACTTACCCGCTACACAACAGCCACAGCGTCTTCCATGAGAACATGGGTGGCCTCATCGACAAAATCTGCAAGTGCCTGGGCCACGCATTGGCAATAGAAGAAGGAGGCCCACATTGGTCAATGGCAGGACATTTCTGAGCTTCACACTGCGCCGCTGAGGCTGTGTGGCCTTGATCCGCCGCAAGAGGCGTTGAGGGAGAAGCTACAAGAGGTGGGGAGAACTGGGCAGTGAATTGACCAAGATGACCATTTAGTGCGTTTGAGGTGAGGGCGTTTGACTGCTTGATTCAGCCGAACCTTTGTACAAGCCGTCCAATCCCGATCCTGGGTGAGAAGGTTCAGCAGCTGTGCATCAAGATCAGCAGCAAGTATTGGAGAAAGGAGGCGGACATGGGTTTAATCGGGTGGTGATCATGTGTGTGTATGCGCGTGCGCGTGTGTGCTTTGTTGATTTGACCGAGCAGTGTTTCATTGGGAACTGGGTTTGAATCGAGGTGTCTTGTTTTTTGTAGCTGTATATCACTTACAGCTCTGGCATGGTCGAGGTGATATCCAGATGAGTCCTACTCGCAGTTTTCACTGAACCGTTGGCACCCCTTGGGATCCAACAGGGCACCCCCCGGTACAGTCCAACATGGGGCGGTTTGGGGTGAAAGCCACGCACTCGGGGTCCTACACAGGGCTGACTCGCACTCGGTCATGTCATGTATATAGTTTGTAGATCAATATGCGTTTTGTTTTTGTATACCCTGTTTGTCACTGGACACCATTTGAGCCGACAGATTTCAGTTCCTAGCTGCCTTTGGCATCCTTTGGCTAGGCATGGAAGCCCTTGTGTCACTTGGCGCATGGAAATTTCAGCCCCAGCAGCATTGCTGTGGATGCCTTTGGCTCCACCTGGCTCTTCAACTGGGGAACGCCGCTACATCAATTGAGCTGGCAGCGTGGCAAAGCCGCTTGGTCGTTGGTTTGCTGTAGTTCACCGTGGTGCGATAAGTGGCCAGTGGCCCTCTCCACAGATGTTCGGGGAGTGCAACTAAATACTTGTTCACGAAATCTCTATTGGGTCCAGTACACACCTACCATGTATGTGCATTTCCGTCCCGTCCGACAACGTCCAGCAGATGTTCCTTCGTTCCGTCGTTCCAGGCCAAATGTGGAGGAGACCAGCCTGGACGCGGTGGTTTTCACGATGTTCACTGTGAACCAATCTACACTCCGATTCACTAACATGGAAATGGACGTTCTGGCCACTGGGAAGACCATTTTTCCGAATACCAAATATATGGTGGTATTCCACTTCCATGTTGGTGAGTCAGAGGGCACCCGCGGTCACGCGGCCTAGGGGTGATCGTTTCTTGGTGAGGTAGCAGGTAGGCAAAAGATTGGAGTGACTGAGAAGATATGTTGCTGGATCAGTCTTCTGGTAACCGACGACCGTAAGACTTTTTTTGCCGTGAAAAAGGTGACCAACGGCCTCGAAGCACCGCGAGTCGGCGACCAATGATTCAGAGGCCCTTGGTAGGTCAGAAGTGCAAACCATCACAGGTCTACCAGTGATGTTTGGCGACGATGAGAGCTTCTCCAAGATTGAGTTGGAGATACTGATAGGGCCAGTGATAGGATCCAAGAAGGGTATGAAGATCCATGAGGATCAGTATCCAAAAGGCTCCCCCGGTCCGGTGTTCTTCAATCCCTTCAACGACCCGGTGTTCCCCGGGCGACCGCACTCGCTCCGCTGCTCGGCCGTTCTCTCCGGAGGAGTCCAGCCCTTGTTTCGCGACCTGGCGCGGTTGTCCATTCGGCTGCTCCTGGAGGGCGGTCTTCCCCTACCAATGTCCTTGTCACAGGCGCTTTTCGGTATAGAGACCATGGGATGGGCTCGCAGGATGCGAGACCATGAAGCGAAGCTGTTTAGGATGCGGTGGTAGGATGCTGAACGGGGTGTTTAAGATCGGCTCTCACGCGCTGTATTGGCCAGGCGCAAGCGATTTGCACTGCACAGTGGGTCGACCTACCTGATATTTCCAGGTGCATCCGCGAGTCGTCATGGCAAGGTCAGTGAGATTTTGTGAAGCAGGGCACGAACCAAACGTTCAGACTGGAACCACATACATCATGATTATGTTGATGCGTTCTCACGGAACCTGTTTCGTGTTCATGCAGGGAGTTTGGAGTGTTTTTTGCGCATTCATCGCGACTACTAGGCAAAGTACAAAGCTTAAGGTGCTTTGATGTTTGTCCGTTTTTTCTTTTTTTGCTTGGCAAGTCTAGAAGCATCTTTGCAGGGGCCCCCTCTCCATCCACGTCAGTTGATGTCACTTGAACGTGAGAGAACTCAGGTGGTTGGATGTGCCTCAATCTGTGGCGTACCTTTTCCAGTGACTCACCTGCAAATATCGGAGGCCTAGGCCCAGGCTAGGCCTATGGGCTTAGCAGATCTGGGAAGTTGTCCAATTTTCTCCTAGGATCACCAGGAGCATCAATGAGTTTTGATTAGTTTTTAATGGTGACTCACAACAAGCTGCTGAAGGAAAGTAGAAAGTACACATCGTTCATGACGTTTTCTTACCTCACGATTCTTCCCATGCGCGAAGTCCTGGCGATCAAGGTGCCTTTGTTTTCTTTTGGGGGGGAGGGTGGCCCAAAAGCACAATCGGAAATGACGATGACAGCTGATGACGACCATGCAATGATGATGATTATGATCACAATGGTTGAGCTAGTGCCAAGATAAATTGGACATTTGATAGTCTCAAGATGCACGCTGTGCGGCACTCATCTAATTACAACACTCTTGTAGGACAGTGTTGTGGGACACTCTTGTGAGGACACTTTTGTAGGGCACTCTTGTAAGACACTCTTGCTTGACATTTGTGAGGACACTCTTGTGACTCTTGTGTGACACTCTTGCGTCCTCCAAAACTCACGCATTGTGCGCCTCTCCATGTCAACTCTTGAAAATCACCCTTGTGAACACTCACGCGGTGTGAGGACACTTTTCAGAACACCACCGACTCACCGACACCCCGACCACAGCGACACCGTTCGGCGTTGACACCACGTCGCGCATGTGTCCTGGCGCCCCGACGGCACGGAACCGCAGCATGCGTGTGTACATGCAGTGTCGCTGGTGACCGGGAATCATTGTGGGGCATCTGGTGTGTGGCACACATTGCGGCAAAGTTGTGTCTGTCGCAGTGCCATGCAGCTTTTCCGCGGCGTGGCACTTTCCACCGACACTTTGGCAACTTCCACCTTGATTTTCGATGACTGCTTCACACCTTGGCAACTTCGACCTTTATTGTCGACGACCGTGGCGCAACTTGGCAGCTTCCACCTTGATTTTCGAATATTTTCGACGACTACACACTTTGACAACTCAACACACGCGATCTCCGCAAAGGACTCACCAACAACTGCACAAATTCGCATTTCACCGTGCGCACTCGATGCGCACGATCTCCGCAGAGGGCTGTTTCATGAAAATCATCCAGACCAGCCCGCCGCCAGGAAAGAAGATTGCAAAGATGTCGGTAGTTGTGGTTGTGCAGGTGAGTTTTGTAGGTGTGCTCACCTGTATCTCAACGCCTGTGTCTCTACACCTGTATCCACACACCTGCATCTCACCTGCATCTCTACACCTTGATGATTATGATTATTGTTGTTGTTAATATGATGAATATTACAGTACTATTATGATGATGGTGATGATGATGATGTACGTGTGTTGTAGCAGTTGTTTACATCAATCACTTGCATCCCTACACCTTGATGATGATGAGGACGATGCTGATGCTGATGCTGATGCTGATGATGATGATGATGATGATGATGATGATGATGATGATGATGATGATGATGACGATGACGATGACGATGACGATGACGATGATGATGATGATGATGATGCTGAGATGATGGGTTGTGATACATTGATGGTGATGGTGGCGGTGACTGCTATGGTGTTGGTGATGCTGGTTGGACAGTCGAAGTTGGCAACCATTCCTTACGGAGGGCCCTTTGCTTTCGGGAAAAAATGCAGGCGGATGATGTTCGACACCGAGTTTCAGAAGTCTGATCAGCGGGCGACCCGGGCACAGGCGCAGTTGGAGGTCCAGTGGAGGGTGTTGACATTTCTTGCGTTTGGCCGGCCTCCCTCTCTCTCTAGCATGTGGTGTCCCAGTTTCTTGGAGTTTGTGTGCTGGGCAAACTGCCCAAGCAAGTTTCAGCCGCTGGCCGCTAGGGGCCACCAGGGCACTTAAGTGACTTGACCGAAGAAAGCTATGCCAGGCCTCTCGCCGTGTGAGCAAGTTGCTGGAATCTACCTCAATGCTTGGAAGTTATGGGATGGACCACTCGCAGGGAAGGCTCTGACGGGTTGAGTAGGGGACTGGCGGGTTCACAGGCAGGTTTGGCTGCTAAGCTAGATGCACAGATGTTCTGCAACCATGGGATGACTCACTGGGGAACAGTGAAAGAGAGCGAGAGAGAGAGAGAGAGAGTGTAGTTCTTTCGGTTGAGGAAGATGCCCTGCAATAATTCGTTCATGTGAAGAATGGCGTTGTTGCTTGTTGATGCCCAAACCGGAATGAATAAGCAACCTGTGGTTGTGGTTGTGTTTGTGGTTGTTGTTGTTGTTGTTGTTGGAAAGCAATGCATGCCATGCTGCTATTCTCAGACTATCCGGTCCAATGAATGCCCGGATGCCCTGTATTACAAGTTGTGTTTTGGCATTACAAGGTGTGCATCAGTCGAGTCGTGGAAATCCAGGCTGGTGGGCCGTGAGGAGGATGCGCGACGAGCCTTTCAAAACGCTGAAGCGTTGGCGGATGAGGTGATGCGTGCCTTGGGCAGGTCAAGCTGTTGGCGAGTTTTGCTCGTGAAAAATCCGACTTTGAAGGTGTGCTCTCTCTCTCTCTCTCTCATGTTATTTCCGTGTATTCTACTGGACATGTGCAGACTGACTTGACTTGAGTCTCATTGTTTTTTGTTTGTACATGTTACACGTGACTTTACCATACTGCCATTTTCGACTTTGGAACTCCTTGAGAAGGGCATCTTTGTTGGAAAGGGAAAGCTTGCTTGCTATAGCTTATTCCAGTTTGCTCACACTAGCAGATCCAAGGCTTGCCATTGCTGAAGCTCCACGCCCCACCAAAGTCAGCATCCGAA
This sequence comes from Durusdinium trenchii, assembly GCA_963970005.1. Lineage (NCBI taxonomy): Eukaryota > Dinophyceae > Suessiales > Symbiodiniaceae > Durusdinium > Durusdinium trenchii. The sequence continues at coordinate 1,814,858 of CAXAMN010026805.1, forward strand.
ATTCCGGCAGAGGACACAAGTCTTGGTTGGGGTCGTGCACCGATCGCAAAAAACCTGCCAATTATTGCAAGGAAGGTGATTATAGATCACCACTTGGTCCTCTAAGGATTCGGTTTGCTGGGCAGTTATATATTTCTTCAAACCAACACTTTGGCCCTTCCTTCAGTACCTTCCATTCAATATGATTCTTTCCACACACCAACTCTTTATGGAGAACGAAGCCGATGGGGGAGAGCCAACGTGGCCGACTGGCGGTCACGGCATGTTACATGTTTTTGAGCGACACGGCAGCGACGCAGCAGCACTACATTTGTGTGTGTGTGTGTGTTTGCGAAAGGCATCCCTGAAACCCGCTTGTTCACAGTGGTGGCCGCTGAACACACTGCTTAAGCCGTGTGAGATGTGAGAGTCACTGGAAGAGTCCTTTTCTTTGCGATGAAGCCCTGTGAGCATTTGTTGAGTGTTTTGTTGAGTGTTTTCTTGAGCATGCTCCCTGCATGTGACAGGAGGACAAACCACCCCAGCCCTCAGGGACCTTTGCCGAGCTCATGACGGAAGGCATTTGGGGGCGTCCCAACAAAGCAAGCGTCACACATAGAAAACTAGAACGCGTGAGGAGTGAATTTTGCCATTTGCATATGTTCGCCGAAATCTTGCCAAAGGCGGTTTGTATATACAACACAGGATGTCTAGAAATGTCCCAACCATTCTGAATGGTGAACTATGTTCTGCTATGAGAGAATCTTTCAAACCCCATTGTGTTTGTTACTCGTACTAGTACTGTAGCGTCCTTGTTCCTAGTAGTAATGCCAGGAGCTACTAGTAGCACCCTTGCCATTGCTCCTAGTAGCGATGACCTTTATTCCTACAAGTAGTAGCTTTTTCAGTGGGACACTCATGCTCAGCATGAGCATCGCTAGTAGGAGCAAGTGCATCGCTACGAGTAACAAGGTGCCTTAGTAGTAGTAGTAGGAGGAGGAGGAGTAGTAATAGCAGTAGCAGTAGTAGCAGTAGTAGGAGTAGGAGTAGGAGTAGTAGGAGTAGGAGTAGTAGTAGTAGTAGCAGTAGTAGCAGTAGTAGTAGTAGTAGTAAGTAGTTGCTGTAGTGGTTACTGCAGTGGTTAGTAGTTAGTAGCTAGTAGCAGTAACAGTAGCAGCGGTGGTGGCGGTGGTGGTAGTAGTAGCAATAAGCCACCTAAAACCGTTTCTGCGTCGAACATCGCAGGTGAAGATGCGAAGCATGCCATCGTCAGAGAGTTGGCTTTGAACCATCAGAAGCACGGCTGAGCACTGGATGCGATGCGAATAATGGGAATGGGACAGAATGGGTCATATTGACCCTAGGAGATTTGTGAAAGATCTCCATGTGGGGGAGATGGTGAATCAACAGTCAGCATTAAAAGTTCTTTTTGCCCTTCCTGAAGATTTACACTGGTTTGGATATATTTAACATAGGTACATGAAGTGTGAAGATCAAGGGGTCAGCACATGGGGTTTCATGCCAAGGTTCACATCCTCATTCGCACTTGAAGATGTGTGCATTGAAGCACCTGTCCAAACACAGAGAGTGATTCAACATATTCAACTTGGAGTCAGACTTGGAGTCTGAGAAAAAAGAAAAAACCGAGTGAACCAACTTCATGAGTCTTCCGCTCCGAACACCACGTCCCCCCCTCCTCCGCCTTCACGTCTCAGGAAGATTCTCCACCGCTTCGCGGAAGAGTCGCAGCGCCTATGCTACGAGCGCTATTTGCACGATCCCAGCTGGTTGGTGGACCTCAATCAACCCGAAGGCTGGACTCGGTCTCAATGGGCCGTGGAGAGGTCCTGCTCTGGGTAGTAGCTCTAGCTAGAGGTAGCTCGTAGCAAACGGGAGTCGCTATAGTAACTAACAAGTAGCTACTACCGACAGGACGCAGAATAGCTCACGCTATTCATTTGGTTCCTAGATTTTGAGGGAAACTTAAGGATGCTGGGGAGCTGTGGCAGACATCATAATTCAACTTAAGGAACAAATCACCGACAAATCAGACTTTGCTTCTACGGTGGTCATACTAGGTATTTGTCTTAATGATTTAGTTCTGCAAAAGAGAAGCGGTCATGAAGGAAAAGTGTGAACAAGCGTGTCTTCTTGCCTTGGCAAACCTGGCGCCAATCAGACTTTGAATCTGTTGGGCGCGTACAGATATACTCCTAAAGCATGGAACTCACAGTATTGCCTTTAGACCCAGCGCGCAAAGCTGATGTTATATATCCACTTGAGAATTGCTATAATTGCTGGCTCTTCAACTTGGGCTCAATGGCCAACTTTCCAGCCGCAGGCGAGAGGCAGGGCCCTCAGCAACAGCTTCAGCCGGCCGCTTGCCCACATTGGATGGGACATAGATGGGAGCATGTTGGACCTACACATCTCAGCAACCCATGCTGGTCCATAGAATTCACCCTCATTCAGGATCTATCCGGGTACTTTTGTGATGTCTTGGCATACCAAACTAATTCCAAGATCCAGCAAAAGAGAACCCACTTCCAACACGTTCACGGTCGGTGTAACTGTTGACGCAGCGCGGATTCCTGCGATCACTGGGACAACGCCCCCTCAGAAAGCTCCCGGTGTTCGAACCAGCTTTCGTCCACTGCGACGGCAGCAGCTGTTTTGACGGAAGGAGTACGGCCTTGCTGCCAAGGTAGACCTGTCCCCACTGCTTTTTGGTTTGCCACTGCTGGAGGACTGAAGTATGGTTGAGCGACGGCGGTATCCAATATTCATACTAACTTGCTGAAATGTACTGTTGGCTTGGCAGGTGCAAGCCACCCTGAAAAAAGAGCACTGCAAATTTCTTCCGTTTGGATGATTGTGACGTGAAGGTGACCTTAATCTGTGTAGCTCACATTCTTCTCTGATGGAGACCTCACACCGGCCGTCAAGAGAGCGACCTTTGATGGCAAGGCGACCTTTGAAAGTGCCTTTAACAATAAGTATGCACAGACTCTGTATATACGAAGAAGCACAACATTTGGCCACCCCTGTCCGTTTGCCCTTTTGCAATGCCCAGCCTTGGCATCAGGGATGAGGATAAATTCGCCCAGCCTTGGAAATGGGAACCCCGTGACCATTCGGTTCTCACTTTGAGCAAAGGTCGACCACTGACTCTAGTGACTCTAGTGACCCTACCCGTTTGCTTGGCAGGGCTCCTCATTTTGCTACAGTCTCACCGGTTTCCGGGATTTCTGACATCTTACACGTCGTTTTCCAACATCCACCTGGTTGAAGGGAAAGTGCTTCTCAGCTGGTACAAGCGGGCTTTGCCGCCTACCTCACCATGCTACAGAAGTTCAGCATAGTTCAGCCAATGATGAAGGTCAGAAAATCGGCTTGAAATGCCTAAAATTCAAAAGGTTTAACGAGAGCACAGTTCGATATAACTCATGCCCCTTCTTTCATGCACTTCTTCTACCTCCATGTGAGGTGACAGTCACCACCCGGGCCCCAACCAAACAAAAGAAAGCAAAAAAACTGTGGCGAGGAGCTGCTGGACCTCTTAGTCGCTCCTGGCTTGGATCCCTGGCAGAAGGCACTGCTTATGCTGTCGGAGGGTGCTCGAAGTCGGCGGTTCTGGACCGAAGTCGGCAGTTCAGAGCGTTCAAAGATTCAACATAATTCCCAGACACTCCATGTATGATATATATATGCCTACATTGGCCCCTGAAACCACCCCAATGTATGTAAAGATGCCATACATGGAGTGTCTGGGCTATATATATATATATATACATATTTGGATCGAGAGCGGGTGGTCATGGGGCCTGGGTTTTGCTTTTCCCTAAAATTTTGGGTACATGCTTTAGTGGCAGCCCCTCTCCATATAAACACACATATCTATTCTTGCTCTCACTCTATATGAACAAATATATTATGGTTTGGAAGCAGCAATCAGTCATTCAGATGGTTTGGAACAAGATAATTAGAAAAGAAGCATGCCATAAAAGTGGTTATTTTAACAATTGTCCTCTAGATCTCTGCTTATAATTATGTTTAGATTTGGAAAGATTGTGTATAGACTCTTTTATGTTATAAAAGATTCTTTATAGATCTCTGCAGATAATCATGTTTAGATTTAAACAACCATATAGAAACCTTGTATGTTAAAAGCTTTCTTCTAGATTTCTGCGGGCAAGAGCTTGCATTTTCAAAGCTTTCCTCAGGATCTCTGGGAAAGTAGATATCCCTATATGTGTTTTCATGAAAGGAAAGCTCTTGAAAGAAAGACTTATTTATTGATATATAGCATGTTTCAATTGACATGACCATTTCCAGAGATCCAGAGGAAAGCTTTTGAAAGGAAAGCTTATATATAGTTTTATTGTAGAATTGATCATCCCCAGAGATCTAGAGGGAAGCTCTTGAATTAGAAGCTTGTACATAAAACATGTTTAATATGTATATATTATCTCCAGTGATTACTGACAATAAATAAATCTAACTATTTACTTCAAAAAAGAGTTTTAGTCTTGTTCCCAGCACTTCCAGAGCAAAAAATACTGTAAAACACGGGGTTTTGTAGCATGTGTTTTCTTAAACTAAATAGACTAGAGCTAGAATAGAATTAGGTAGAATTAAATTGGATTTGAGTTAGAGCTAAGATAAAACTGAAGTAAAACCGAATTTTAATAAACTTGTATTGAACTATAACTATAGCCTAATTGAAATTAGATGAGATTTGAATTAGAAAGGAATTAGAATTCAAATTAGAAGTTCGCCAGAATAAGATGTAAACGCTTGAGCCGTAAGCACAGAATTACGCTCGCAAAGATTTCCAACCGTTTCATGTAAAGGACAGAGTGTCCTCGCAACTGCATGTCAAGCTGTTTGGAAATGCAAGTGGCAACCGCATTGATACCAGTCAGCAGTTAATGCACTCAGACTTGTATATGGAGATTTGGACAAGGACGAAGGAAGTGTTGAGCTCAGACGGTTTCAGACGTAAGCAAAAAGAACAGATGCCTTGAGGTGAGAAGTAAGTTCAGATGCTAAACCAAAAAACCTTGAGAAAACACAAAAAACACAAAAACAATTCTGAGAGACTCTTGCTTGGACCCCCCAAAATCAGAAGAATCAGAAAACCAAAAAACCTTGGGGAAACCAAAAAAACCAATTCTGGGGAAGTCTTGAGGAAAAGGGGGTCCAGCCAAGAGTCTCTGAGAATTGTTTTTTTTGTTTTTTTTTGTTTTTTTTGGTTTTCCCAAGGTTTTTTTGTTTTTTTTGTTTTTTTTTGATTTTGGGGGGTCCAGCCAAGAGTCTCTGAGAATTGTTTTTTTTGTTTTTTTGGTTTTCCCAAGGTTTTTTTGGTTTTTTGTTTTTTTCTGATTTTGGGGGGTCCAGCCAAGAGTCTCCCAGAATTGTGTTTTTAGTTTGTTTGTTTTCCCATGGTTTTTGGTTCTTTTTGGTTTTTTCTTATGTGTTTTTTATCCTTTATGCATATTTATCAGTGTTTTTTGGTTTTGATTGTGGCACTGATGCATTTACCTAATATTTATGAACATTTATGGAAAACCAAAACCCAGGCCCCATGGCCACCCCTTCTGTTTGGATCAGACCCAACTGTGTCGGAAAAAACGCTCAGGAGAACCTGCAGTCGAGATGTCTTTTCCACGTTCCAGAGTCCAGAGTTCCCTTCCTGGACCACTGCTTTAGAACAATCAATAATCAGCTCTACATACCCAACAAAGGAGGAGCCTGATGGCTGTTGTCAGTCATTGGCGCAGCTTACGTTGCTAGCATCCAGGCGTTTGGCTGCAGCTTTGCTGCGGAATTATGCGCTAGGCCAGCAAGGGGGCTGCGGAGTGAGTGCACACGTCTTCCACTCGCCAGAACTGAGAACCGCATAAAGACCAAACCCTGACCGCTTTCCTGGTCGGTGTTCTATGTGTTTGATCAGAATCCATTGAAGGAACCATGCAGATGGTTTTGGCACCCAAGGTTGAGACGTTTTCTAGTTACCATGTCATGGAAGATAGGGTCATGATCGCCCGAATATCCTAGGAATGTCCTCGGATCTAGATTGATATGGCCAACAGGATCCGACAGGGTTCACCAAGCAACTGAAAGCAGTTTTAAACTGGCGCAAGATCAGAACTATATGTTTGGTCGTGCCGGAAAAAGACAAAAGGCCTCTCCCCCGAAAACCCGCGACCGTTTCTCTCCGATCGGAGGCTCCTGCCGTTGCTGGGTGCCTTGGGCGGCCGCGCGGTCGAGATGAGTGGAACACAGGAGGACTCCGACGAGGAGAACTTCCTCGGCCGCTCGACGTTGTTTCGGACTGCGAGCGGCGTTTTCGTCGCGGCCAGCGACCCCGAGAATCGGACGTTTGGTGGCGCCAGTAAAGTATGGGGAACTTTTCCCTATATAGAGACCTTTGATAATTTCTTATTATGAATCTGTACATCCGCATTGGCGGTGATGGACGTAGACCAAGGTTCATCCCGTTCGCCCTCACAGTTGGGCAGATTGATAGATTTGGACAACATTTCAAAAGGAACACATCGGTTTGGCACCCCAAACCCAGAGAAGACAAAAGCAACGTCACAGGTCGGTGTGGACTGGAGCACCCTCCCGCAGCAACGACCCCGCCAGGTGTGGACGTGCGCTACGCGGAGGGGCACCGCCTCGCCGGCGAGGCGGAAGGCTTTGGCTTCGGCCGCGGCGGGCGCAGCGACGACGGCACCGTGGTCAGCAGCGACGGCCGTCGAAGCGCTTCCGGGAATAGGCAAGAACAATGACAAGGGTCGGTAGGGCCTAATTTGATCTAATTTGCCTAATTCGGAGCTTTTGAAAAGGTTTACCTCAGCGGGTTTCAGTGGAATCGCTTGGTAGTCAAAACAAGCTCAACTAACGTCCGTAAACCTTGAGAGAGAGAGAGAGAGAGATTTAGAATGATTTAGACAAATATGTCCTTCGACCAGGCGGTCTCAAGCTATAGCCTTCTATGCTTACAATCGGCAGACCGCTAGTTGTTGTGATACGGGCCATCACACGTCCCCAACGGAAAGTGGCCATGGAGTTCAGACGTCTATCATGCGTTTGCTAGCTTAGCTGCCCTGTGAGTTTTCAGAGATGGCTACACTTGGCACTCAAAATCAGCATCGTGTGAGTGAGGTACTTTGGGCTACCGCAGTAGCTTGACACCGGAGGTCTTAGAGAAAGTCCTCATCGGTTGGCCATGCCCCACTGCAGGGGTGAGAGAGGCGATGTTGGATGGTCACAGGACGAAGCTGACATCGTGGCGTCGTTTTTGCTTGTGTCACACCCAGTTGGTGATTAACCACAGGATCTAGGAGTTCGAGATCTCCAAATGATGGACCACGTTTTGTGCGCTCAAAGGATTGAACTGTGATGGACAGCTTGCGCCTTTGGAATGACAAAACTGATTGTCGCAGGATCAAACAGGTGCTGGTGGGAATGAGCTTCGGAAATAGGGAATAGATGGGAATAGGGATGCCGTAAAATATGATGAGCATGCCGTGTAGCTTTGTGAAAGGAACCAAGAAGTCCAGTGCGACGTGCGAGTTCGGAACCAGGTCGGTGTATCGGTGTATGTATATATATATTCCCCTTTCAATGGGGAGCCAAGAAGCTACAGGGAGTTTTGTAACCTATAAAATGCACAGAGAGAGAGAGAGAGAGAGAAAGATGGTTCATGGATGTTCATGGTTCCTGTTTGCCACCAACTTTGGGCATTGCATGCTGCATGCAGGATGAATGCCGGGAAGCTTCCTCGCGAAGACTTTCAGCCATTTTGATGCATGCTGTGGCTGTCACGATGTGTCGAGTCACCGCCGATCGACTCGGCCTGATTTGGATGAAAGAAGAAGTCCACGACAAGGTAGGATGAACAGACAATCGACAACTCTGTGGTCCAAATGTCCTGGATCTCAGACATGATTTGATGTACGGTTGTTCTTTCTTATATGTATGAGGCCTCGCCTTTGGGCAAATGTGTGGAAAACTCAAAGGCCGCACCAGTTGTCAACACATGATTGGAGGTTACCTTTCTTTTTTGTGCTAGCTACTAGCGACATCTAGCGACCGCTAACGTGTCCTCGGCTGAGCTGGTTAAAAGACCGGCCTCCGCGGTGAAGTCGGACGGGTTTGACAAGGGGTTAAGGGTTCCTTTGAGCGGCATTTGCTTTTGACATCACAGTTTTCGATGTTCAACCCATGGCCCTCTGTTTCCCCTAGCCCCCCTAGCCCACTGTTGAGGAAGAAATCGTATTCCAGAGCACCAACGCCACCACTGCGGCGTTTCCTTTGACCATCCACCACATCCGTAGACCGTTCTTGACAGTCCTCGTCTCCGCGTCCTTCAGGAAGGATTTGGAGATCTTGCAAGCTTTACGCGAGTCCCGTCGTGCCAACCTTTGGCGCAAGAGCGCGGCAGGCGCGCATTGAAGCAAAGTGATGCGGATGGGAACGCAGGGAAGGATGGCTGAGTCATAGGCTAGGGGCGATGATGGGTGAGATTTGAATGGCCTCTCCCATGGTCCCACGACTATATTAGCTGGATGTATTTACTGGCACGCAGGGCTCCCATGGCTTCAGCACCTTTGGGATTGCATGGCGCTCTTCCACCAGTGCAGGCTTCTATGAATTGGAAGGCGTTCAAGTCCGACAAGAGATGCAGGCGAGGATGTTTCGGGGGAAGGAGGCTCTTTGGATTTTCCATCCATCGCGGATGATTTTTCGTTTCCTACATAAACTGCCCGTTAAGTCTAAAAACATATATATATACTTTGTTTTCCAGGTTGCGAAGCAAACAAAGCGAATCCGTGAGGTTGCGAAGAAGAAGAGCATCACACGGAATATGACGCTCTCTTCACGACAAGTGACTCAGAGATTGACCAGAAAGAGCCTGACGAAGGAGAGGAGAAATTCAGAGATCTTAAGGATCACTTGAAGGCATGCTCACCACTTCAAATTCATCTCGGAATGCTCACTCGCAACCATGCGGTGTGACAAACGTTCCCTTTGATCCATTTGGATCGCTTCTTGTCAGGAGAGGGCTGCAAGCATCAAAACCTTGGAGGTGGTCTCCTTAAAGGAAGACGCCCAGGACTGACTACCTTTCTCCGTTGGAGACACCACATTTTGGATGGCTAGAGACGAACATGTTGAGAAGATGGGTTTTCCTCGCCGGACAGGTTGTGTTATGTTGTTTTTCACGTTGGTTTATAGAAGGTGTTTGTGTTCTAAAATGTTCTAAAGGTGTCATTTCTACTCATCATGCTCATCATGGTTCCAAAGTAATTCACCAAAAAAAGAAAAAGGAGAAGTGTGAGCACCATGTTAGCAGCGCCTTGGTCGCTCAGGAGCTGCAGTGGCTGGGCCGGCGAATCGGTTTGTCCTCATATTTGTCCAGCCTGGTGGAGAATCTTCACAGCACACCAGGTGGAGAATCTGTTTGGTTAGACGGTCGAGACAGGGCATGCCTTTTGGCAAAGCCACAAGGTGATGAGGGATTTGAAATGGTGTTCAAGCAACGAGCGATCTCGAATCCATCAAGTTTGGGGCTCCATTTATCAAGTTCAGGGCTCGTATCGGTTCAACACCTTGGACCATTTAGGATGCCACAGGGGCTGGATTCCCAGCAGTGATTTATGCCGTTCTATGCCAGTAGACACACCCGACGCCGACATCATAGGACTATTCTGAAATTTGAAAACAAACTATGTTTGCACTCCTCATGGCAAAGCCTTACATAAAACTTGGGACTTGAGCCAAGAGTCTTGCAGTATAGTATTGTAATTACATTGTTTTCTTTTATAACACACTGAGATCGATGGCCGCAAAATATTTGGAGATCAGGTCACCCTGCGAAAGCACATGTTTGCAGTTTTTGTGCCAGGGCTTAAACATCCATCGGCCCATATGCGAGACCAGGCCGGATAGCATCGGCCAGCAGAGACACACTCTCGCTCGGTCACTCGGTGTGTTTGAGGAAGTGCCCGGTGGGTGCCACACACGGCACCGCCACACATGGCAGCTTCCTGGAGGCTTATCGCTGCTTCCCCTGCTCCCTTTGCAGCTCGCTTCCTGCACAGTCGGGGCAGAAGAGTGATTGAGACTTTGGGCAGGGCAAGAGTTTGTTAAACACAAAGATTTGTAGAACGGGCTGGAGCGGATAAAAACGATGCCACGGGGCACGGGGTTCATCAATTGCCCCGCGAGACAGAGAGAGAGAGAGCGAGAGCGCCAGACTGCCAGAGACAAGAAGGTATCATCATCTTTGCAGATGTTGCATGTTGTTTTAAGATGAGTGGGGCAATCAACATGACAATGTCATGTTGCTTTTCAGAGTTGAGTGTTGGGCCCTAATCAGAGAGCTTGGTTTGACAGGTGTATTGAACTCTTTTAGGGCGCAGTTGATGGTCACGCCAAGGTCTACAATCCCCGGCTATATGACAAGAATACGATATCATAAATATATATATATATTCACTTCATCAGTATCAAACAATGCGCCCGAACAAGCTCAAGTGGGGTAAACATCTCAAGTCGTCCGTCAGCCTGTGCAGGCAATGAGCCGATCACCTCAGCTGAGACGTCCGCACACAACTTTGCGTATTGCTTGGACTGCTGGCATCTCGGTATGGACTGCTGTGTGCAGCTGGTCTCACCATGTCTCACCTCTGGTATCTCACCATCAGTTCAACACCTTGCAATTGTTTCAGGCCTTACCTTTAGCTTGAAATGGTGTTCCTTGATGTTCTCCTTCAGTTGGGATCTCCGCACCTTGCGTTCGACTTCGAGAGTTGGAGAGACCCCAAAACCCACCGGAGGAACTCTTAAAGAAGGAGGAACCCAAGAAGTAGTGCAAAACACTGCACAAGGGAACCCGCCCAAAAGTTCCAATGCCATAGTGTCCCAAAGCCTCTTGCTATAAGCACTTGTGGCATGCGTTCTCTCTTTTGGTTTCTCTGAGGGGACGCCAGCGGCGATTCACCATCTGCCACGACTGCCTCAAGGAACACGTCACAACCTGTGACACAGGCCGTTCCGAATCGCTTCCAGTCACTGAGTTGGCGCCGCGAAAACATGGTGTTTTCACTTCTTGACAAGGTCCAGACGCATGTCATAGACATATTAATGTAGATATGAATCAAACACCCCAGGCCTTGCAATCCAAATGGTGGGTTATTATCAAGAGTCTAAATGATTTCAATGGGAAAGCCAAGGCAGACGACTGTGCTTTTGGAAGACCAAATCTGTGAACACACAGACATGCATACATGACATACGCATGGTTGCAGTCAGGAACGCCGTCAGAAGTGGGTTTTGCCCAATGAAAGCTGTGGAGCTGTATTTGCATGTATAGTTATATAAATATATGCCGCTTAGAATGTTGTGATTGGCCAGCCTTGCGGCAGGAAGTCCGAAGCCTCATCGAATGCAACTCTTGGATGTTTCGCCATATGCCAGCTGGCATACCTGGAGACTGCCCAAGTGAGGAGTGGACAATCACTAAAGACCTCTCAAAGAACTTAACACTTCGATGTAAGCGTTGTTGTTTGTGCAGAACATCTACAGCTCGGAGACAGATTGCTTATCTACTTAGTAGGACTGAGTGATGCATAGCTAGTCACTTAGTTAGCCACAATCTTCCCACAAGATCCCCTTCAGCTTGTATCAACATGGCAGAGATGGATCTAACATGACAAATCGAGGTGTGGCAGCCTCACCGTGGCCGGCACGACCGGTCCTGATCGGTGCCCCAAGGCTGGAATCCCTCAGTGCCACCGCTGTGCGCGACGTCTGGTGTGGCCCTGGGAGATGCACATCGGCCAAGGCGAATCGCCCAGCGAGCCGTGGCTCGGAGAAGGTGGGTATAATGTAGCTATATAACTTATATATGTATTTATTGAGAAAATAGATGAAAATCGCCTCAAAGAGGTTGAAAGAGACTTGGAGGGCCGTTTCTTGACATTTGAGGCAGTGGTTCCACTGCAGCACCTGCGGCAAAAGCCATGATTTGTGCTTCTCCTGTGCTGAGAGAAGCTGTCCTCAACAGCATCCCATGAGCTTCTTAAGCACTCTTCGTGGAGGTTATACCTGCAAGAGCTGTGGCAAAGGCACTGGACCGGGAAGAGTGCTTCTGGGAAGGTGAGGATGTTGAGGATTGGGCAGTGATCATTGGTCGCTCGATTGTTTGCTGCATATTTCAGTCAGTAGATGTCAGTAGATATGCTGACCCGGACTTATTGATAATTCTTCCCAACCTCGTGATCATGGAGGAATCATGCACCTTTTCCCCTAAGAGATTTGTTATTACTTTGCCGTTTGGTGGGCTAGATGCCCACATGGCCAAAGTTTGGCCAAAGTAGGCCCGACCATGAGTCAGCCTGTGCTTTCAGAATGGAGATTTGAGGATGTTCGCAGCCTGCCAATATTATCTGTATGTAATACATGAAAATTTGTCGGCGACTGATTTTGCATACCCCACTGTTGCATTCCAGGTTTGTTTATTGAAAGGCTAGTTTTCCTTATGCCTTATGTCGCCCATAGTCCTTTGAGGGGCTTCCCCTACCAATCATGAACTACGGGCCACTGCCTGAATCCTTCCAGGCGGAAATGTGCAGCTCTATCACTGTTGCATTTGCCAAGAGGACGGGTGCATGTGGCGCGACCAAGCTACTGGTTCGTGAGGGGCTGGTTGGTGTTCGCGTGCATGTTTGCCTTGTTGAAGTTGTTACGTGTAGTAAGGCCATCGGTGATAGATCGAACTTGCGAATGGCAAGGGTCAGCACTTGTGCTGTCGAACGAAGAAAAGAGCGGTGCAGCCGAAAAGAGAAGAAATCAATCAACTGCCGCGCTCAACCGATATGACATGTTTCGCTGCGACAGCGTTACAACGTACACAATTTATTGCACCTATTTGCACCTTAAATTCACCTCAATCAGAGCCTGTGCCAGTCTTTGAGAGGCAAGGCAACGGTGCCATGCAATACGGTCCCCTTCACTGCACCTTTCGAAAGACCGGCCGCCAATCTTTGATGGCGCAGCAGGATTGTTTGACATTTTGTTGATGCATATTCTGTGCGAACGTGGTGATAATGAAAGGCCCAGAAGTTACACAAATCGACCTATATAGTTGCATCAAAAAATAGTTTCCGATTGCTCGCCTTTGCTTGAATTTGCTGAATTGCCTGATTGATGGGTCCATTGCCTGGTTGCTTGGTTGGTCCGTTCACTGGCCTCGTTTGTTCACTGCCATTGCCAGTGAAGACGACCGCGACCGCTGGCCAGGCGCGCAGTGAGGTGGTCTACCCCAATGGCGAGGCGGCCTTGGCCGATCTGAAGCTCACGATGAGCATGAACGAAGTGAAGGCACAGCATGGCACAGCATGGCACCAAATGTTGAGTCAGTTGAGGAATTTACGGCCTACCTACCGTATTCGACAGGTGAAGCATCTCGACATCGGGAACTTTGTGCAATTCATCAGTCAGTCAACATTCGCATTCATGGGTTTTTGTCAGGCTGTCAGGGTATATGTGATGTCCGACAGTGTTGCAGCATTCTCTCCAGGTGTTTGTTTGCAAGATAATGCCTGGTGCAGCATGGTGTGGCTGGTTGGTGGGACATGAGTGCGATCAACATATTACATATACTAGCTGTAGAAGTTTGTTGGGAGTATATCGCTACATCGTCCTGGTTGTTGATAGACCCTGATATCCAAGAGGCTGATATACAGGCAGCCTCAAGCTTACTACATCCTTCTTCGGAGGGTTTTTTTCGGGTCCGAAGGGGTGGCGACGTGCCTTTCAGGAACATGAACTGCCCAGTCAAGACCACCATTGAACCACCAAGCAAAAAGAGCAAAACCCCAAAATCCTTGATGTCCGTCTCTCCCAAACTCCCACGCCCACCACCGAGCAGGTGTCCTCCGTGGTACCCAATGGCCCGGCGAGCTTAGCGGGCGTCCAAGTTGGACAGCGCCTCACCGTGAACGATGAGGCGCTGTTGTCGCCACAGGCCTTGGAGGAGATGCAGGACACGGTGCCTTGGCAGAACCAGGAGATCCAGGGAGCGAGCCGAGGAGGTCTCCATACAGAACAGGGGGTTTGGGCCCACCCACACCATAGAATACCATAGATGTGTCTGAATTTGTATCTCGTCCTTGCTGTCTCAGAAATGTTTGACACACCAATGGGCTTTTAAGGCTTCGTGCTTCTGGAATGCCACGTGGCGGTGTAGTTCACATTGCTTCAGTACTTCATTTAAATAGTTGGAAACTGACTCCTGAAATCCTCAAATCAAGGGACAGCATGTCATGTGCATGCCGGGCAAACATGGGCTGTGCGGCTAGCTCCCAGAACATGGCAGCCACAATGGCCAAAAGAACACGAACTGCACATGGAACCTCCCTTATACTCCAAGGAAGCTCAGTCTTCCCTATAAAATCACTTATATTTATATACACCATTCAACTCACACTCATCAGCATTTGCCTCTCCAGCTTTGTTCTTTGGCTTTTCGCTCTCTTCTTGAGTGCTTTCGCGCCTTCCATTCCTTATCACTGGGTTACAGGGTCCCCACCGGGCCGGGCGCATCGACTTCGGGGACCAGATCCTGGTGGAGTTCAACAGCTCCAGCAGCTTCGATGCCAACTTCGAGTCCGCCAAAGCCGTGCGAGATGCTCGGTGGACGGGTGAACGTCTGGGTGAACGGTGAACGATGGTGGGTGAATGGTGTAGTGAATGCAACCCCGCGACAGGGCGGAGCTGTCAAACATGCCTGAACCCTCTTGAGGAAAATGATTCTGGGTGGGTTGGAAAGGGTTGGAGGTGTCGGGTGTCATGGCGTCATTCATAGCACAACATGGCTTTAGAGGCCACAGGTTACCATGGCTCCATGGCATAATATTTGGCATAATTCTTGCAACCGCCAAATCACACAGGTGACAGCTGTGCAGAATCAAGTGACAGAGACTAGCACAAGTGATGACAAATGATCCAACAAACTAGCTTTGTGCCAGCAACTCTCAAGTCATACGTCGTATCGCTGCACATCGTATCGCTACAACAGATCACATACGTTGCCTATTGCGTGGCCTCGCTCGTCTCCGCCGAACGGCGAACGTGTCGAACGTTCGATGAGGAGAACTTGGCGTTTCAGGTGCAAGAGGGTCGGATCTTCGTCACCGAGGTGCGTCCGTCTGCACCGTGGGCAGGGTGGAGGGGGCCTGGCAGGGCCGCAGTTGGACCAAGGGAAAATCGAAGTCCAATGGCGATGGAATTCCAAAGACATTGGACATTCGATCCAGATATCAGTAATCTGAGGAGTGTATGGTCATTGACGGATTTTGTGGTGGCTTCTCGAAGAAGCTGGAAGGTGGCCCAAAACAAATCAAGGACCATTGAGCAGAATTTGGATCATGGCCGGGTTTGGGGGAGCTCCGTTCCAAGCGAGAGCAGACTCGAAGCTCGGCAGGTGCGCAAATTCTATGCGCGTTCTGCTGGGATCGATTTGGGATGTCAGCTTTTGACCGTAAATGGAGAGAAGGCGAGCTACGAAGTTGTGGAAGAACATGGTGATGGAGAGAAAGACGGAGATGATGGAGAGAACAGGTCAGTTTGGTGGCCACTGAAGGATTTGGTTTCCTAAAGGGGACCCCAGTCGTGCCTGTGAACTGTCGTAGGTTGAAGTTTATAGTCCAGTTGGTTTACTGTTGAACTGTTGGCTCAAGCCCGCATTATGACCTCTATCCATTGTGTGATTTTGTCGGAAGACAATTGGGTTGGAATCGTGGGCTCCACATGCACATGTACCCGTAATTACCCGTATATAGGGCATAGGGATGTTGATAGGGTGGTTTGTATGCATAATGTCTAACTTCCAGCAGCTTGAGGATGATGAAGCACAAGCAGCTCAGCTGGAAGGATTTATGCAACAGCTCTACACAGAGACTTCGCAAAAGGCTCCAGCACTTCAGCCTGTGGTGCCGCAAACCACAACATACCACAACTACCACCACAGGCATTCAAAGCTATCGCACACCTGGAACCTCCCTCCGCTTGGCAAAACGCCCTTCTGCAAAACGCCGTTCGGCACATTTCGGCACTACCGTTCTCACCGATGGTTCGTTTCGCTGTCCGCTTTCCCAAGCCCTCCAAGAAGACGTTTGGCAGCCTGGCCCCTATGCACTTTGACCAGGCCTTGGCGCTCGTGGATGGAACGGATTTGAACCTGGATTCCTTGAATGCGCCCTTCGTGCTTCGCCTACGGCAGAGCGGCCCCAAGCTGCTATGTCACCCAGGTGGGTTGGCCAGCTTGAAGTTGGATTGGAGTAATGAGTCACTTCAACATTCGCTTCAGCGTCGTCCTTGGTTTGGATGAAACCCGGCAGGCTGTAGTGTTCTATGTGGGACTGGCCATGAAATGAAGGCTCAACATTGTGGCAGCTGGGCGACAAAAGGACGGTCTAAACGCTGAGGGCTGAGGGATTTCTTACTCGCAACTCCCTAGCCATGGAGTTGGTGTGAGATGCCTGCAGAATGATGAAACAACATCAGGCACTTGAACATGAGTTCTTGAAGTTGTTTCCGGCGTGAGGCGGCATTTTGTGCCCCAGAGGTCATACCTTGACACTTGGCGCAGACTAAGGGGCTCTAGAAAGAAAATGGAAGACATGCATTTTGGCCGCCACATTTGCAGCCACACATTTAAGGTGTCTATAAGCAGCAGTGTGTTTTGGGGGGTTGCCTTGAGTATCCTTGAGTATCCTGATTGCGTTCTTCAAAGTAGTTGGTAAACCTCACCAATCGTGCAAGCTTTACCATCGGCAATCAACGGGCTCCTGCACCTCCAAGAGGTTCTTCGGAAGATCGTCGCAAGGGCTCCAAAACCTCGCAAGGGACGGTCAAACGGTCAAAAGCAACAAAACATCGACTCGCTCAGGCTCACATCGATTTTGATAATCTATTCCGATCTTTGCTGTGAAACCAAGGAAGTGTATGTCATTTGCAGAGCTGAAGTGTCCAGACTCACTCTGCGAGTCCTGCGGACAGTCGACCGACCTGGTGTTAGCCTGTGCGCTGCTTGGCGACGAATTCTGGTCGCGTTCGACGGTCCCGGACATCGGTGCTATTCCAAGATGGCGGAAACGAGGGAGGGCAACAGGCATGGCAACAGGCTCCGAAAAAAGGAACTCATGAACAAGTGGTGTTTTTTTACTGAGCCATGATGAGACATGATGAGATGCGATGTGTTCTTCAGACCCCTGTGTGGTACCCTGAGGAACTGCTTGGACACTGAAGCAATGAAGCCGACCTCAGAAGCTCGAGAGGGAGAAGATGGGGGTGGGGTGGACGGGGTGGACTTGGTGCCTTGTGGATGTTTCACCCTCAAATTCACACCCAATGAAACATATGGGCTTGTCTTTTTTTTAGGTGTCCAGTTTATGTAGGACTGGGAACCTTAAAAAAATACAAACCCATATATGAGATGGAACATTAGATGGAATTTATCGATTTGGGTGAGACTCATCTCCCTAGTTGAGTAAGAGATTGGGCCTTTGGAAGTGGCTAGTGTACCTCCAAATAAATCAGAATCCTTTCGGGATGTTGACCCTCCCAAATACAGGTGATCGCACATCCGAAAACTCACCGAGCAGATCCACATTGAACCTCCCGCATGGACCGCATCGTCATCACCGTCTCGTCGCCGTAGCCAAACGTCGGAAGTGCTGGTGCTGAGGACAGAGGTCATCACCAAGTAAAAGACACGTACGTTTTTTTGCCAACCGAGGATTGCTTCAACCTGCTGTGCTTCAGCTGTGGCTGGCAGCGTGCTGTGAAACGCTGCAGCCCGTCGCCTTATCCGAACCAGGGCCAAGTCTACTGCTGCGACTGTGGGCGAAATGTTTTGGAGGCGCTGTTGGTGGCACACAGATGCTATGACTTTGTGAGGGAAAAGATCCCACCACTCCCACCGCTTGAGACCCAGACTGGACCACTGACTGGCGCATTCCTGATCATTGCATGTTCTGTTTAATGAAGAGCAAGTACCCTCCCTCAAACAATCATGGAAGCTGAGCAGACCTTCGTTGTAGAGGACAATCGGTCTTCCAGGGGCCTATGTTCCACTTCCAGGGGCCTTGTTTCAGGGAGTGTAATTAGGGCTGTGATCTGAACTTGCTGGTTGATGATGCCTTGATGCTTGGACCTGTCGGGTGGCTTGCCATGCTGCAAGCTTGGTTGGACTCCCTGATGACAATCTCATATAATCTCCCTGATTGAAATGGGAGTCCATATGTCCCTGATTGCATAGTCCATATAGTGGTCATGCATAGTGGTCATTTCAATCTTAGTCCCTGATGACTCCCTGATGACTTGCAGGCTGATGGATCCGAGTCCGGGTCCTTGGATGAACATGTTTTTCACCATTGCTCTTCTTGCTGGGAAGGAGGTGTCAAGCAAGATCGATGTTATTTTTGCAACTCGCCGAGGAAGAGGGGAACACCATTCGGGCAAGGGCTATGTGGCCCCAAATCCTCGGAATGGTAGGCAGTTTGGTGCTGCCCAGCCTTACAACATGTAGGCATGTAGGGATTTCTCACAGTGTTCAGCACTGAATTGAAACAATATTACATGCGTTGCAAGATGTATACCTACCCTTTTTGCACTCCCCCACTGGGAGTGTAGGGTTTAAAATGTGGATGCCAAGGGCCGCCCAATCCATTTTTAGTAAATCACCACTGTTCTGTGCCAGGCTCACTCAAGGTTGTTCTTGTAATTATCGTCTCTTTGCACGAAAAACCTGGTGGCCAAGCAATAAGCAGCACTTGTTAGCCGCAACATCTCGGTACAGACCCAGTTGCCTCTAGTGCAAGAGGCCTACAAACAGCATGTATCAGCAAGCATGATCAGCAGAATGCACATGAACAACCATGCAGGCGCACCATGTATCAGTACATAACTTCCCGTTCCGGAATCTTTCTTCATCCTGGGGACTTGGAACTGAGGCAGCATCCGCCGCCTCAGCTGCCCCAAATCTCATCATTTGCTGCCCTGCTTGGCCTCGCCCTTCTCAGATGACTTGAGCTGTGCTGGCTGTGGTGAGGAGCTTTTTCCCCATGAGGTGTGGGGAACAGATGTGCTGCGGCGTTGTGGCCTTTAGATGGTGAGTAGATGACCACAGGTTGTGTAAATCAAGTTTTGGAAGGTGCTTCTTTTTGGTGATATGTTCACTATTTGGATCTATAATTGGGGATTAAGGTGTGCAAATACTATACCTGTATCTAGGGTGGGGCTTGTTCGAGCACTTGGGAAGGCGGAAGAACCCTTTGGCAGCTGCCAAACGATCAGATTGAGCCGAACAATACCATACTTGGTAGGACATTGTTCTCTAGATCCCCTCGTCAGGGTCGTTGATTCACCAGCGAGGCTGTTGGCCTCGGCCATCCGAGGCCTCCGAGGACTGGTCTTTTACACTTCACCTCCTTGTTTGGATCAACTTGGTCGGGTCAACTCGCCAGATGAATGAACCAGAAATGCCAGAATCGGTCTTTAAAACTGGATGAATCTCGGAAGGAATCGAGACTAGTACCTGTGGTCCGTTGGGTTGTGTTTCTTTTTTCCTGACTCACCGTCAGTCATGCGTGGCCAGATTGGATACCATTGCGACGACTGCTGGTGGCAAGGGAGACGAACAGATCGATGCCAGAGCTGTGGAGAGTTGTGCCAGCTGAGCCACGGCTCCAAACATGCGAACGCATGCCAGGTGACCAACTCAAGCTTTGACCCCATAGATCATGTCGACTTTTGATTCATAAGTAATTAACCCCCCCCACGTGGACTGAAGCACCTCTTCATATGTGGTTTTGTTATTCATCAAGAGTCTTTATCATGTCTTTTGGGGGGCTGTGTGCCGCAATGCCAAGAAGTCATTCGTTTATGAATGGGTCTCTCTCAATGCCCAAAGCTTGGGTTTCTTCCACAGGGAAAGGAAAGAGAAGGCGAGAAGGAAAGGAAAGGAAGCAGAGAAGAAGAAGAATCGAAGGAAAAGGAGAAGGAGAAGGAAAGCAGAGAAAACAAAAGGAATATCTAGGACATTGAAGATACATAAGAAATCATGCGGTTGAACACTAGCGGAAACCACATTAATTAATCCAAGCATCAAAGCAGGTGCTTTGACTTCTGTTGAGGCTACGAAGAGCAGCGAGGTTCCTTATTGGCTTCTCATTCTTGGACCTATACACTCAACAAGTGTGGACGGGTTGAGCACCTGAGCAACCTTTCAAGGATGCACATGGCCCGTAGATTGCTTGACCACGTACTTAGGTAGAGTTTATTTTCTACTTAGATCTACATTAGGTCATTCTATGTCATTCTAATCTCCTGCTTGCTAGGGCCTAAGCTTTGCACAGTGCTGAGACTCGTAAATGCTGGAAAGAAAAGGAAAAGGAACACGCATACTTGCATTATGTCGAGATGTTTGTAGGCAGCTGATGGCCTATATGAGCAACCGCCAAAATCTGCAATGACTAATTATGTAGAGCGGTCGGGAATCTCAAGTATTGGGCTAAAATTTCTGCAAAACCTCCCTCAAAAGCGATAACCTTGCTTACTCATGTCCTTTGCTTGATAGCACGTTTTGGCGGACGCTCATTAATTAATATATAAGTAGCCCAAGTAGGACAAGATGAAACGAGCCACACCAGTGAGTAGATACCATAATTGGCCACGAGCTGGTCAAACTCATAATGCAAAAAGTTCCAATGAGTTCAACATCGCCCAAATGTTTTGGAAAAGTCCCCATACTTTCCGATGACCAAGAATTTGGTCCCCTTCCACTTCTACCATGCTTTCACGCTGAGGAAATATAGCATCGATCAGAGCGCACGTCTCCAAGTCATTACCGGTGACGCACCAAAGGAGGACGTGTCGTGGAGGATGGCATATCAGCCAGTTGGGCCCCCTGGCGGAAAATCAACGCGCAGTTCGTGCAGTGCCTGAGGGAATGAGCGGACTCGAGGCATTAGCCCGACAGTCAAGTTAGATGAGAAGAAAGAACGCTTGACCCGCGCGACAACTGTTTTGATGTGCCGAACAAAAATGGTGGAAGAATGAGTCGCAGGTCATTGCTTAGCCAGCAATGGTCACCCCACTTTCATGTTTCTGGATGCATCATGATGCCTCTTGTGATGCCTCTTGTGATGCCTTTAGTGGTCCATCCAAGGCACACTCTACACTGTTGCAGCGACGGCACCGAGATCGAGTTGGACATCGCCATGAAGTTGAGAGGCCGACCTCGCTCCGGAGGGTCCCACAGGACAGGTGAAGGTGCACTTGACCTTCCGAACACCACTTGAAGCTATTTAGAGCCAGCACCACTGTCCAGTGGCTTTTTGTTTTGAGGTCCAAAATGTCCTGGAAAGGCTAGAGGACAACATCTCAAGGAAAACCACATTGAATCTCATTGAATCACCTGAGTCCTCTCATCCTCTCTCCCAAATCTAATCACTTATAGTCCCTGACACGTTAAGTCCGACTCACCTGGGCTCTTCGGAAGCGACTCACCTCGGCTCGGAGGCTTAGTCTATCCCCTGGGCGCGCGGATGTCCTTGCCCTGCGGAGAGGCCCCTCAGCGACCGGTGGATCGTCCGATGACTCGACCCCGGTGGGCCAAGCTTTGGACATGACGGAAGGTGCTAAGCAGGACATGACGGATGTGTCTTCAAAGGACACCTCTTCAAAGGGGTTGAGAAGGATGATAGCCTTAAACCATGTGTTTGAAGGGCCTTCTGCAGGCCTGACCAGGAACTTCACTTCTCTCCGCTGCATAAACGCCCCGGTGAAGTCTTGGTTGAAGTGACTTGAAGTGACTGCAGGGCCATTGCAGTGGCCCACCGTGAGTGTGTCAGGCCACCGTGATCAGCCTCCACGAGAGTGGGAAGTACGTCCTGCGCCTGGACGGCACACGGAAGCAGCTGCTCTTCGAGCCGGACCTAGCCAACCATGTGCCTTCCGGCGTTTGGAGATCCTCAGCGAAGATGTGAAGAACTGGGCCAGTTTGCTGATTCCAGGTATGCGGCTGAGGTCTATTCATCAGAGGGCAGGCTAAAGGGGTGGAGTCCTAAAGGGGTTGATAGTGAGCAGTAAACATCTACATAGTCCAGGCCTATAATTTACTATATAGATACTTTTTAGCAGAGAAGGCCAGATTCGCTTTCAGTGGAACTGGTGAGTTCTGGCGAGGTCGTTCCTGGCAGGTGCCCACACCCACATGAAGCAGCTGAAAATGGTCTTCTTTTCAGCTCACGGGGTGTAGTTTGCTTCCATCAATCACGCCAAGGAACTGTGTCATGCCAGGGAACTGGGCAGCATCAAATTCACAGAGTTGGCTGCGCCACTCTCAGCTGAGGATACAGTCCTGGACAGCTGCTCATGGTCTTCGTGGACGGTCGGGCATGGGTCGATGTGAGTTGAGCGGATTTCCAGGAGCGTTTGAAGCGGGTAAAGGGTCCAAGTCCTGTCAATCTCCATCAGGGATCAGAGACCATATGAATTGTAACTTGATGTAGGCTCTTGATTAATAAGCCCACTCCATTTGGATTGAAAAAACCTATTCCTTTGGCGGGGTGGTTGATCAAGAGTCTACATTAATGGGTAAAGCTGCTGGTTCCCCAGCAGGCACGTGAAGCACTGTAGAACGTTTGCCACGTGAAGCACTGAGAAGACCTCAATGGAGTCACGCACGCGCAGCTTTGAGGAAGCTGATGATGGATGGCTCATCATGCAAGATCGTGTGATGAACCGTCAAAACGTCAAACTCTACTAAAAATTGAACACTTGCTCAACTCTTTCAAGGAATCATCCCTATAAGAAGTCATACCCAACGTCCGTGCTGTTTGAAAGCCCCTTGCTTTCTAGATTCACTGCGTTTAGTGCCGGCGTCAGGCAAGTGGAGGGACCTCAGGGTGCACAAAGTGAGCAACTACGGGAATCACCACATTTTGGAGGCCGGCGTGAACCGGCATGTGAGGCGTGGCACAGTTCCACTCAAGCCGGCAGGTACTGTAGCAGCTAGACTGCCACCAAGGTTGCTTGTGTTGGCCCCATTGGACAAAAGTGCCAGATTTGTCGGGTGCTGAGACTGGGCATATTCGTTCGAAGGAGCTGGGACAGCAGATCCGCTGGGACATCGATCTCAACAGTGTCCCAGATGCATCGGAGTCCGTCATCGCCTTCCGGGCCGACGGTGTTTTTTGAATGGAAGGGAACCAGTCCCGGAACCTCAAACAGACACCGTCTCAGCCAGGACACGTCATATTATTTGGTCACTGTTCTCACTGTTCTCTCTCTCTCTCTCTCTTAGCCCTTCTGAAAGTCTGTTTGTATCAGTCCTGCTTCCAAGTCTTTCTCTAAAGCCTGATATCTCAAGAGCAGAACTGCTAAGCCGCCGCCCCCGCCGGATCGTGGGAGGCTTGAATCACTCACCGGCATGGCTCTCCAGTGATGAATGGTGGGTGGAGCTCAGACGTTGGGAGGAGACCTGGCTGAGATTTCAGGAATATTCCACAGAATTTGTGCTTTTAAAGAGGATGTGTGGGTTCGTCCACTTTTGGGGTGAACATGATCTCATGTGCTCATGTTTTTGGTCATCACGTGGCACTGCTCTTACGTTTGATGGTATTTTCTGGTGCCACAAGATGCAGCATGCATCCTTGGCAGGCTGGCAACAATTCTTTGGCCCTTGGTCGTGGTCAACGCCTTGTTTTGACCCACCCGTTCTCCCACAGAATCTCTTCGCCAGCCTCCGAGTTCCTGCCCCAATCATCTCCCAAAGTGAAGTTTCATTATTGTTTCGAACAAAAGAACTCAATAGCGATGGCCTCCAACCGCATAGCGATGGCCTCCAACCTCATAGCCACTCCCGAGGACGCGTTGCTGTGCGGGCTGAATGCCACGGATGTTTTCACCGGGCAGCCAGTGGACATTTTGACCTTGACTTGGTCGTTGGTGGATGGACAGCCACCTGGCAGAAGGGCAAAAGTGGGCGTCCTCCGAATGGGACCTCATAATGTCATAATGTTATATATATATATATACATTTATGTAATAGAGTCATATTTGTTGTTATGTCATATTTGTGTTACCTCATGTTGTTATGTCATATGTGTGTTTGGGAGTCTAGCTTTTCTTGTCCAGATTTTGTTCTGACCAGCTTGACACGGACCCATTGCTGCAACAGATCTTTTTGAAACAGATCGATGTGAGCAAGTATGTGAGTGTCTTCAACTAGCGCAGTCTTCTATACATAATGATGTATTCGTAAAAAGTTCAACATGTTCAGACAAGTCGGACCATACTTGGACCATACTTGACCCATTACTTGGACACTCCCCTCCCCTCCCTACACATGAATGGATCAGATGCCTAGAACTCCCGTTCGAGGGCGATCTCCATCACCGAGACGATTGGCGAAGGCATTTTCAGCGACCTCCCGACGGAAGCTGATCCGAGCATCTCATCCGCTATCCGTCGTGTGTCTCTTTCTGCACCGTGGGTGAAACCGTAGGAAGATGGTGTTTCAAGTGCTAGGCAGAGACCCGGTGATAGCCAGACCCACGTATTTTTTTGTGACTCTGATGACCATGACCAGGCTATACGGTAAATCCATGATGTATATCCTACTTATACCCTACAAGTCAATGACCTCATTAAACTGAAGTTGGTCATACAAAAACACTACTCAAGAAGGTAAAGGACCAGGTTTTACTGGGTCAGACTGGACTTGTAGGCATGTTTATATCCTGATCCTATATACCTCCTGGGATCGGTTGACTGACCCATCGAGGTCTATGGACTCGCTTGCTGGCTCACCTGGCCCAGCGAGCGCCGGGTCGTCAGCATGGCGTGACGAACAACGCGGCAGCCTCTCATGGTGCTCCGGTTCTTTTGCTGCTTGGATTTCAGCAGGTGGAGGAGTTCCGCATGAAACTGGCAGATGAATAACAGCGTTCAACAACTTCTCGGCCAGGTATAGATATAGGAGTTGCTAGTTCTGCGGGCAAGTGATGTTTTTTTGCTTTAATTGAACTGTGGTTTTCGGTGACTGAGACCACTTTTTGTTGGCAGTTGACTTCTGGGAACGAATCCATGAGATGTTTGGCTGTCAGAGCCCAGCTCGTGTCGACCACGTTGCCCGTTGCAGACGACATCGTTCTCGACGTCGACGGGACGTGGTCTCCGTCCGACGGCGAGGTTGGGCCCAGTGGCTTCAGGGAAGACTCGCCTCCTGCGGCGCTTGGCCGTGGAGGCCATGCTGAGCCATGATGGAGAGGAGCGGGGGAAGCCCGTGCGGGAAGCGGGAAGCGGTGCGTTTTTGACCACGGAATCTGGAAGAGAAGAACTTGAACATGTGGACACTTGCTTTTGGACAAGGAGGTTTTCGTGCTCTCCGAAACAATATATAGTTTCTTGGACACCTCCCAAGTAAAACATGAACATGATATAGATTGATATAGTAGGATGTAGTGAAATCCTTTTATGCTTTTATGTTGCTTAAGTTGGGAGAGTATAATAGCTATGGTAGTTCACAACAAGCTCAGCCCGTGGCCGTGCTCATCACGGGAGGTGGTGCCATTGCTCGTCACAGCCATGCAGCTGCTCATGGGCACCAGATGCTTGGCCTGAATGGATGCTCCAGGAGCCTCAGAACTTGGAGCCTTAAGTTTAAATGGACACCGGCCAATGAGGATGGTTGTTTCTCACCGTCCACGAATTGCAGTTTGCACTGGTGTATAGGTGGCAGGTGGAAATTGTGATGATTTACTTGCAGTAATCAACAATAGAGAATTGCAAGTATCATCAATTATTTTCACTGTCCGCCTCAGTCTTTGCTTCCTCTTCTCATGTCATATATCCTCCTACTTTCTGTGTCGGCGGATCGTTTGGCGAATCTTCCACCTGAAGGCATCAGCCCCCGCGCCTCCAATGAGTTCTTCCACCAACGCCGCGTCACGCGGCGGTCCGCCAAGGCGGGCGGATCCAGGGTTCGGCCAAAAACACCCAGACGGTTGGTGGAACCTGGAGAATCAATATGAATCAATGATGATCATCTTCGCTGTGTTTTCTTGGGTTTTTCCTCATGTGGTAATCGGCATGGGTGATCACCTTGACGGCACAACACATGTGGCATAGCTTGAGGGCCACGGCCCAGTTCCGACAGATTGGATCCTGGAAAGTTGTGGATGTCAATGGCTAGAGCTTCTGCAACCCACTCTCGGCTGGAATCCACTAAGAGCCTACCATCATTTGGTCTTTTGGAGGCTGCTCTGCAGCCCATGGCTGTCACCACACACCCTCCTCACCACACCCCCGTTTCCATATGGCGAAAGAGACATTGGCGTTCTTTTTTCGCAACACAAGAGATACTTTGGGCGCCCTGTCGTGTCAAACTTTGCATGTTGCGACCACATGTCTATCGACTTAATGTGTTCGATCTATCCCAATGGACGCCTGGACTGGACGCCAAAGACCAACCCTAAAATCATGTCACTTCAAAATCCTGGTTTAGTATCCCACATGCATGTATTAAATTCTATCCGGGCACTGAGTTCGATGTCAGGACTCACAGGACATCGCACTGCGACGGCTGCAAAGCACGGACTTCCTGGTGATCTTCCTCCGCAGCGTGGCAGCGGTCGTGCGACTTCGGGGAACCCCATGGGGCCGGACACCGTTGAGACATGTTTGCACCGCTCTGTCTTGGGCTTAGCCTTGGGCGTAAGCATCATTTTAACAGTACACTACTCACAGGATTTGAGAAGTGGCTTCAGTATCAACAGTATTGAGAGGGTGCTCACTGATGGGATTGGAGCAACAGCAGTTCCTTTCCTTTGCATGAATCAATGTGAAATAGTACATAATGATACAAATTGATCTATATATCTATATATAATCTATAAGTATAAGTATATATATATATATGTAACATAACCCATAAATTGTGACAACACCATGTCTATTTTCGACCGCCCCTTCTCCGCTGCTTCTTAGGCATGGCTTTCGGCGCTCAGACGACCACCACGCGCTTCCTGCGGCAGGCACTGCATTCGCGGCGGCTGCTGCTGCTGGTGGATGCTTTGGAATTGATCCTTGGAGTAGTCAGCGCGAGACCGATGGTTTCGATATGTTTCGATGGTCAAGAGAGAGAGAGAGAGAGGGAGAGAGAGAGGGAGAGAGAGGGAGGGAGAGGGAGAGGGAGAGGGAGAGGGAGAGGGAGAGGGAGAGGG